>WOVY01003795.1:0-392022 GCA_013436015.1 Rhipicephalus annulatus
TTGTTGACAGGGATTGTTTATGGCGTACCTTTGTCTTGTGGACTTGAGTACGTTGGTCAGTCAGGCAGGTGCCTCAATGTAAGACTTCAAGAACATTGTCAGAAAGTAAGAAATGCAGGACGGGACGGTTTTTTGGCCGCTCATTGTTCCGAATGTGGATGCCAGCCTTTGTTCGAAAAGACAAGGGTTCTCGCGTCCCACCCTAATGAAGGCACAAGACTTGTGATTGAAGCTGCAGCAATTGCTCGAGGCAGCTGTATCAGCAAACCATCGATAGCATTATCTGGAAAAGAATTGGCGTTTTTAAATTTGGCACGTGAGGGTCCAGGGTGAGCACGTGGTGTTTTGCAGTCTCTCTTTTTTCGCCTTTTGATTTTGTGTGTTGTTTTTTTGCTTAAGCAAGTGATCTTATCTTCTTTCTAACATATATATGTGTGTCGTAGTAGTAATAAATCAGTTGAAAGTCTGCGCTCGTCCTCGTCTCTTGTGTTAGTTGTCTGAAGTTTTATGCGCCTAGAAGTTCTATATGGATTACCAACTAGCCCAATCCCACACTTTACTTAAGTTCTTCTATCATTACCGGTGGGGTGTCGTCTGGGTTACTGCTAGTTCTTATAGTATTAAGGTCGTGGTTGTCTCGGCTACTGTACAGATCTCTGTAAAACTCCTCCGCTATTTTAACTATCCTATCCATATTGGTAGTTATTTTGCCCTCTTTGTTCCTTAGTGCATACATCCGACTTTTGCCTATCCCAAGTGTCCTCCTCACTGCTTTGACGCTTCCTCCGTTTTTCAGAGCATGTTGAATTCTCTCCATGTTATACCTTCTTACATCGCATACCTTACGTCTATTAATCGACTTCGAAAGCTCTGCCAGTTCTATTTTGACTGTTGTACTTGACACTTTCATGATTTGACGCTTCTTAATTAGGTTCTTCGTTTCCTGGGAAAGCTTGCCAGTGTCCTGTCTAACTACCCTGCCTCCAACTGTGCACTCCAACTAGTGCACAGTATAGAAGCGCAAGTGAGCCATCTACGCGGCGTCGCGCTAAAAACAACCGCATCCGATCAACTCCGTCACAGCACGATGCCACCTGTGTTCAGTGGCGTAGGAGCATGCTTAAAGTTTACGCAAGCCGAGGGGCGGCTCAATGCCAGCATTCCCTCGAACAACGAAGAAACCTGCTATCGAGGCACGTAATCACACGTGCTCCCAGCAGTCTTGCCACCGCCATGGTGAAAAAGCCAATTGGTCAAACTTTTACGTGAAGTCACCAGGATTCGTACTGCAGCCTGAGGTCAAGTTAGTGTTGATCTCGGAAGGTGCGTGGCGAGAATTATTATTTGAAAAATGCCCCCCCCCCTCCTCCTCGAAAGGAATCGTGAGGAAAGGCGACTGAATTGCGTAGCGTCTATAACGGCGTTTCGTACGTGAGAACCCAGCGTTAGAAGAATGATACATTTTTTTCTTACACCATGCAGCCAATAGCGCCGTTCGCCGCACGTGGCATTTTCCTTTTGCGAGGAACGCGTTGAAAAGCTCTAGTAGCTAGAAATGCGGAGAAAACCCTAGTAGCTAGCGTGCATGGTTAAAAAAAAATGGCAGCATATCCACAGGGTGAATGATGGAGAGTGGGGCGAAGCATCCGTCCATCCATTCGTTCTTGCTTCCGTCCATCTATGCGTCCGTCTGTGTGATTGTCCGCGCGTCCATCCGCCCGTTCGTGCGTGCGTCTGTTGGTGTGTCCGCACGTCCATCCGTGCTTCCATCCCTGCGATCGTCCACGCATCCACCCCTGCATCCGTCCGTGCGTCCATCCGTCCATGCATCCATCCCTGCATCCGTCCGTGCATCTGTCTGTGTGTCCGTTCGTCCATCTAGTCAACACTCCACATCTTTTATCTCGCATCTTTTCATCATATATTCCGCATATAGAAGCACAGCCATCCAGTGGACATTCCAAGGACTAAACGAGAAGTGGCACACGCACACTTTCTTACGGCTTGCGTTTCGTGTCTACTTCCCACCTTTACCCACCTCGAGTTCATAGTATATATTAGTTCACTGTATTCATGGCACTGCGGCTCAATTAGCGCTGCCATGGAGATTCTAAAGGCATCTTGCCATCTTTGCCATCACAAGGGAAAGAATTGAAGAATGTATGATAAATATTAGGACGCGCAAGTTTGCGGCGTTAAGCAACATCGGATGAGTTCAATTTCGCTTTTAGTGCCGAGATGCTTGATATTGTTACGGGAAAGATTTATTCACCGAGAGCTGGTCTTGCTAATGGCTTCGAGAGTGCCCAGTCAAGCAGGCCAACGGGAGAAGCTTCAGAGTCCAACCCACTACAACCACGTTGTCGTCTTCTTCATTTGGGTGCCAATTCAGCTGTGTCGCTGCGACAGTTCCATACACGTATCATCACCCCGGCCCCGTAAGGCACCGTCTCGGTGCGTGTTAAATGAGTGAGTCGGCGTTGTAGGGCTTGAGACGAGAAACGTGGACCACTTCCGTTCTGGGAGCAGCAGCTGATGAGTTTGTGGTAGCGGCAATCTCGTAGGTCACAGGTGTGACTTGACGAATGACTCGGTAGAGCCCAGCGTATCGCGATAATAGTTTCTCGCAGAGGCCAACACGTCGAGATGGGAGCCACAAGAGAACAAGAAATCCCGCAGAAAAAAAGGCATCTCTATGTCGATGGTCATAAAGAGACTTCTGTGCTGTCTGCGACGACGATAACCGAGCACGCGCTACCGCACGTGCCGTGAGGGCACGGGGGATTGCATCCTGAGCGTACGAGGTGGAGGATGGGTGGTCTGATGAAAGCAATGTGTCGAAGGGCAGTAAGGGATGACGTCTGTAGAGTAGATAAAAAGGGGAGTAGCCCGCTGTTTCATGACGCGACGAGTTATAGGCGAAGGTTACGAACGGAAGAGCTATGTCCCAATCGGTGTGGTCGGTAGATACGTACATGGAAATCATGTCCGTCAATGTGCGGTTTAGTCGCTCCGTAAGGCCGTTAGTCTGAGGGTGGTAAGATGTGGTGAAGTTGTGATGGGTAGCACAAGATCGGAGTAGATCATCAACCACACGAGATAGAAAGTAGCGACCACGGTCTGTGAGCAGGTGAGTCGGAGCGCCGTGCTGGAGAATAATGTCGTACAGCAGGAAGTCGGCAACGTCGGTTGCGCAGCTGGTTGGTAGCGCTCGAGTGATTGCATACCGAGTGGCATAGTCTGTGGCCACTGCAATCCATTTATTTCCAGTTGTAGAAGTAGGAAAAGGGCCTAGCAAGTCCAACCCCACTCGATAAAATGGCTCGGCTGGAACTTCAATAGGTTGAAGTAGACCGGCAGGGGGAGTCGTAGGCTTCTTTCGGCGCTGGCAGAGGTCACAAGATGTGACGTAACGGCGAACAGAGCGGTACAGACCCTTCCAGAATACTCGTCGTCGAATGCGGTCGTAAGTTCTGGAGACTCCTAGATGTCCAGAAGTTGGAGCGTCGTGGAATTGTCGCAGAACATCCTTTCGCAGGTGATGCGGTACGACGAGTAAAAGTTCGGCGCCGTCGGGGTGTAAGTTGCGGCGGTACAAAACGTTGTCTTGAAGCAGGTATCTGCTAAGAGAAGGATCAGCATAACGCGATTGAAGGCGGTCAAAGATGGTGAGCAGCGATGGATCTTGGCGTTTTTCGTCAGCCACGTTCAGAAAGTCAGTGATGGCTAAAACGCAGGCATCGGATTCCAAATCAGTGGAGCTAGGTGGATCAACAGGGTGCCGGGATAAGCAGTCAGCATCGCTGTGTAGTTTTCCAGATTTGTAAACAACCGAGAACGTGTACTCCTGTAATCGAAGTGCCCATCAGCCGAGTCTTCCTGTAGGGTCCTTAAGCGTCGACAGCCAGCAAAACGCATGATGGTCCGTGATGACTGCGAACGGACGTCCGTATAAGTACGGACGAAATTTCGCAATAGCCCAAACGATGGCTAAGCATTCCCGCTCAGTGATGGAATAATTTTGTTCCGCTTGCGACAAAAGACGGCTAGCGTAGGCTATCACACGGTTGGTGCCATTCTGTATCTGAGCGAGTATAGCACCAATGGCATGGCCGCTTGCATCGGTGCGAAGCTCTGTTCTAGCCGCTGGATCGAAATGAGCCAACACAGGTGGTGATGTGAGGGCGGTAATTAGCGACGCGAAGGAATGTTCTTGGTCCCTTCCCCAAGAAAATGTCACATTTTTTTGAGGAGATCTGTGAGGGGCCTAGCAATATCCGCGAAATTGAAGACAAAGCGGCGGAAGTATGAGCAGAGCCCAATAAAACTGCGAACTTCTTGTGTGGAACGCGGAACCGGGAATTCTCGGACTGCACGGACTTTGTCAGGGTTGGGTTGAACACCAGTGGCGTCAACAAGGTGGCCGAGTAGTTTAATCTGCCGACGTCCAAATGAGCATTTCGACGAATTGAGTTGGAGACCAGCGCAACGAAAAACGTCAAGAATTGCCGAGAGACGAGACAGGTGGCTTTCGAAGGAGGGCGAGAAAACTATTACATCATCCAGATAGCAGAGGCAGGTCGACCATTTGAAACCACGAAGAAGAGAGTCCATCATACGTTCAAAAATAGCCGGGGCATTGCACAAACCAAAAGGCATGACCTTGAATTGGTAAAGGCCGTCGGGTGTGATGAATGCCGTCTTTTCGCGGTCGTGGTCGTCGACCGAAATTCGCCAGTATCCGGATCGAAGGTCAAGGGACGAGAAATAGTTGGCGCCGTAGAGGCAGTCGAGCGCATCATCGATTCGAGGTAAAGGATAAACGTCCTTCTTGGTGATCCGATTCAGGTGGTGATAGTCGACGCAAAAACGCCAGGTGTTGTCCTTCTTTTTAACTAAGACCACAGGGGAGGCCCAAGGACTCGATGACGGCTCAATGACGTCTTTACTGAGCATTTTCTCGACCTCCGTCTGTATTACTTGGCGCTCAGCACGTGACACGCGATAAGGGCGTTTGTGAAGTGGACTGGCGTCGCCGGTGTCGATGCGGTGGGTTACGGCAGTTGTGCGGCCCGGGGGACGGTCGTCAACGTCAAAGATATCCAGGTAAAAAAATAGAACACCCCGGAGCGCCGCAACTTGGGAAGGTAAGAGGTCACTGGATATCATTTTGTCGAGGAACGCCTTATTTTGCGACGTGATGACAGGTTTCGTCATGGTCTCAGTGTCAGGTGTAAAAGAACAAATCGAACATTCATCAAGGGTGGAAAGATCGGCTAAAGTGATGCCTTGGGGAAGCACTTGGGTCGACGTAGAGAAGTTCAGGACTCGAAGTAGCACCGTGTTGTTAGCAACAACCACTATAGTATGTGGTAGTGCGATGTGGTGCGTAAGAGTCAAATCAATGAGGGGAGCTACCAGATAGTCTCCATCAGGAACGGACGGGAAGGGCGACAGAGGAATGTACATAGCAGCCTGGGGCGGTAGCCGTAGAGACTCCACGGATCGTAGCCGAGTGCGACTTGGAGGAGTGAAATTGGAGCACAAAGGCAATTCGAGCCGTAAGATACCGGTAGAACAATCGATGAGGGCGGAGTGGGCGGTTAAGAAGTCAATTCCAAGAATGACGTCGTGTGGGCAAGCATCGAGGACTGCGAAAAGAACGGAAGTGTGGTGGCCAGCAACCGTAACGCGGGCAGTGCACATACCAAGCACCGATGTTCGACTTCAGTTGGCAACTCGAACAGTAAAGAACATAGCTGGTGTGAGAACCTTTTTCAGGCGAGATCGAAGTGTAGAACTCATAACAGATACTTGGGCACCAGTGTCAATCAGAGCAGTAACGGCGTGGCCATCAACGAACACCCGAAGTAAATTGCGTCTTGAATTTGTAGCCGGTTGAGGGTTTTCGTTCCGAGTCGTCAACGCAGCGCCACCTCCAGGAGCTGCACTCGTCAGTTTCCCGGGGAATGGGCAGAATAAGCCGGTGACGGAGAGCGGCGGCGTTGAGGGGAGCGTGACGGCCGACCCTGAGGTGACGGCGAGCGGCTGGACCAGTTTCTCTGGGCGACGGCGTCAGCGTAGGACGGTTCGGAGCGTGGAAATGAACGGCGAGCTGAAGGGTCCAGAATGTGGTCATCCGGAAAACCGGGTTGCGAATAGTGTCTGCGGTCCTGACGGCGATCTACATTACGAAAGCTTGGCCGGAAATACGACCTGTTGCGGCAATGGCGGGAGATGTGCCCAACTCGAGAGCAAGAAAAGCAGATTGGTCGATCATCATGCGTGCGCCACTCAGATGGATTTCGGTAGCGTGGTGGAAACCGAGGAGTCGAAGCTGCCGCAGCGACAAGTGGAGGAGAGTGGTGTTCAGCGTTGTGGACGGGAGTGCTCATGGGCTGCGGCATAAGTCTGGCGGGCTGGGGAACCTGGACGCCCAGGTTAGCAAACTCCTGACGTACGACGGCTTGAATAAGCGAGACTGTTGCCCAGTTGTCTTGCGCAGGGGGCTGATAGGAAGCGGGTGCCATGGCTTCCAGCTCCTGGCGAACAATCCTTGCGATATTGGCAGGAGGCGCATGTGAATGGGGCGCTGCAGAATCCTCGCAAGACGAAGTCGCAGCAGTGTTTGGTAGTCTCACGATGTGGTGGGTGATTCGCCTGCTTTTAGCTTGTTCAAATCGTCGGCATTCGGATATGATGGAGCCAACAGTGGTGCAGTTCTTGCACATTAGTATGTTGAAAGCATCATCAGCAATGCCTTTCAACACGTTGCTGATCTTGTCCGCCTCGGACATGTTTTTGTCAGTATTCCGGCACAGTGCCAGTACGTCTTGGATCTACGTGACGTACGACTCCGTCGATGATTGAACACGTGACGCGAGGTCCTGCCTGGCTGCCATCTGACGAGCAACTGACCGACCGAACAAATCGCGAAGCTTTTGCTTGCATGTGTCCCAGCTGGTTAATTCTTCTTCATGCGTCTCATACCAGGCGCGTGCCGTACCACGTAGGTAGAATAGAATATTTGCCAGCATAAGCGTTTCGTCCCACCTGTAGTGCTTGCTGACGCGCTCGAATAATGCGAGCCATTCTTCGACGTCCGTGCTGTCCGTCCCGGAAAACGTGCCAGGGTCGAGAAGATGGGGGGGAATCACAGGTGATGGAGCCGGCGCGGATGGCGAGGCCTGAGTGCCAGTTTCAGGCATCGCGGCTGGACAAAGCTGGCGTCCACTGCGGAGTTCCAGAGCCGGGTTGTGTGAAGACCCAGCACCTTCCACCAAAAGATGTTACGGGAAAGATTTATTCACCGAGAGCTGGTCTTGCTAACGGCTTCGAGAGCGCCCAGTCAAGCAGGCCAACGGGAGAAGCTTCAGAGTCCAACCCACTACAACCACGTTGTCGTCTTCTTCATTTGGGTGCCAATTCAGCTGTGTCGGTGCGACAGTTCCATACACGTATCAATATGTATGAATAGTTAGATATTATGAATCGCGCCCCACAGTTCTGCCCCCGAGAGCGTTAATAAATAAGTTTATTTTGGTGAGGATCGGAAATCGCATGCGCATACTCTAGCTTTGGTTTGACAAAGGTTTCGAAAGCAACATTTTTAGTAGAAAGGGGAGTGAGTGAAAGATGTGCTTAATATGACATGTTTAAGTTAGGTCACGTGAGATGGTCACACCAAGCTATTTAAGCGAATCAACTGTAGAAATCTGGTTGTTATTGATACTGTAGTTATAAACAACGTGATGATGACGATGATGGATAGATTAACATAGTTTAAGAAATATTTAAGGACATGATCCAATATTTACACCAGTTTTGTGTGCGGGTGAGATCACATTCTAGTACGGAATGATCGGAGGGGATGGTAATTGAGTGGTAGAGAACACAATCACCGGCGAATGGACAGGTGGGACAAGAAATGTTTGAAGGGAGGTCATTAATGTATATTAAGAAGAGAAGGGGACCAGATATGGTACCTTGCAGTAAAGCTGAGAGAACGGGTGTTAGAGATGAGGCGCGTAAGAATTGACATGAACAAAATGCTGATGGTAGGTTAAAAAGCCTCGAATCCAGTTTAAAACACAGGGGTGAATGTTAGTTTTAATAAAAGAAGGACCAATTAGCATGCACCTTATCTGCGGTCAAGGCTACGATGATGCAAGTTCGACGGCTGATCAAGCTGCTGTTCGCGAGAAATAACCAGCCGCACTCTACACTCCCTGCACTATAGTGACTCCCGTAATTTAGGTTTGTGCGCGGCATGCTCCATGACTGATATCAGAAACAAGGCTCGCGAGAGGACAAACAAACGGAAAGATTTTTGTTGGCCTAATGCCTTATCTACTTCGATTAAATCAATCTTGTTATAAGAAAAAATATAAATTTGTGTTCCATCTATCTACCTCTTCAGGCAGAATGACCTCATTTTCCCATTATTTCTGTCCTTTATCTCTACTTTTCTGCCCCTCTAATCCGTCTCTTACTTGCGTCTATCGCAGACGTCTTCATATTTCCATGTTTGTCCCTGAAATCCAAAGCCTCATGTAGGCTCGTACCGACACGTATACATGGGTGAACATCGCCGTATTCAATCAGAACACGTTCCATCGTTTCTTTAACTCCTACACAGCATGTACAAAGGCATCGACGCACTATCTAGCGATGAGACAACTGCTGCTATGCGCATGCACAACCCATCCTATCAGTCGGCCTCTCATGTCGCTCTCTCCAATAGTAGCCAAAACCACACCTTAGTGCCGCTATCTTTGCTCCGTTGAATTTCTGCCGTTTTTTTATAACGTAGAGGCTGCGACGGTGCCGATTCCAGCACCAGGATTGTGTAGTGATGTAATCGGGGGTTCTGCCAGAAGACCGGATACAGCCAGAGTCGCGGGGAGATATCGAGGAGAGCAGCCCGGGAGCTGTTAACAGTAACTTTAATTTACAATATTTACAGGCAGTGTGCTATACGATGGCGGTAGCATCATGGAAGCTCTCGATGAAAGCAAGATATAGCTTCTGGGAGCTTTTGAGAGCTCGTCAGGAGCGCCCCGGCGCTCGCATTTTATGTCCTGGCCTTCCCAGGATACCCTGCAGGAAAAAACAATGCTGGCCAGTACAGTCCAATGAAGTTTGTCATCTTCACCTCCGCCCCCGAAAGGGGAAGGTGTAGCGCTGCCTCCTTTCCGACCAAAGAAAGAGGGAAGAAGCACGCCCACTTCGTCCCATGGTGAGGGAAACAACACTGCACACTACACACGACACAGCACAGCACGAAGACGTGGAGTCCTACGTGAAAATCAAATCTGTAGACTGTTGCAGTGATGAGTATGTGGTGCCAGGCAGGCCATGACTTGTGGAAACAGTGGTATTAGGCACTATAGAAAACGTGGGAAGTGCATCTGCAGACGCTTCTCGGTAGCTTGGCTTATTGTCCGCAGCACGCCTAGGAACAGAGACGTACAAAGATAACCACCCTTTTTAAGCCGTTTTGACTGTAAACAGCCTTTCATAGGCCTCCAGTCGGTCGGGTAAATTCAAAGGGTTCTACGCGGGGAGAAGGCTGCACCGCAAAATTCCAAGTACGGCTTGCGTGTCGTCGTCGCTTGTGGTTCACCTCTGGGAGCGCTGTCCCGCTACCGTCTCTCGTTCAAGCGGCGCCATGTCAGGAAGGCCGATCACAACAGACCGTCCACCGCCACTATAGGTCTCGAAGGGGTTGTAGCACCAAATCACACCGTATCTGCCTTCTTGTAGATGTTGACGCATGCAGGCTGCACCAATCTCTGCACCCGAGCCATGGCCAGTGAACGCCAGAAACGAGCCACGCAAGACCCGAGGCCGAACAAACAGAGAGAACTCAACCGACCTCGAGAAATGGCAGGCTACAGTTCTGGTAAAACTTCCTAAAATTTCCAATCAGTGCGCTCACTCGCGAAAATAAAGAATTGGATAACAAAGCCATAACAAACTCAGACCTACTGCGTGCGAAGCAAATCAACAGCCTGACGTTTTGTATCATTTCCCAGAGAGATTCAAAATGTTTCAGCCACGAAGATGCTACGGGCGAAACAAAACAAAAGGAGGTAGTTAATGAATTACGCCTCTCACTGCTAGGTAAAACTCTAAATCAAACTCGCGCGTATATATCATAAAAAAACAGAGAAACAAAAAACCTACACTACACTGATGCGCATACCAACAAGGATGCTGCAAATTACACAAGGTTTAACAAAGGCTTTTACATTCAGCCTATTTCTCTGTTAAAATCAAGTTGCGCGTAAGACATAAAATAAAACAAACAGAGAAACAAAAACCTACACTACACTGTATAACAGAAGGTTTGAACAGAGGCTTTTATCTTCAGCCTACTTCTCTGTTAGAATCAACTTGCGCGAAACCCTTTACTCTGGTGTTCGGCTTCGCTAAATGTAAGCAGACACGCAGTTCAACAAGTGTCTTAATGTCTGCAGATATAATGAGGAGGAAAATAAAAGTTACAAAAATCGACATACTCCTTGCTCATGTTCAGACACGCAAACATTAAAAGCAAAACAAATCAAAACTGGATTCAAGAGAAATTCTTGATATTCTTACACTTTCCGAAACATTATGGGGAACCCTTTGAGACGGGCTCTGGGCGGACACGCATACGACGGCTGTCGATAAGCCAGATCGTGACGGAGGGACATATAGCCAGCCGGTCCGAAACTATCGAAGCACTCAGTGGCAGTGACCTTTGTTCCGCGGCCCCCAAGCTTCAATACAGAGGAATACCGATGTTCCTATGTTCCTTGTTTGCCTCCCGATCAAGCGGTTACCCTTTCAGCGTGGAGCGGGATGGCTTTTGTCATTCCCGAGAACGCGCCTCGTTGTTCGGCTCGGCTGTCCATTCTGCGCTGAAGGCGATAAGACTAGGCGGTCACTTCAATGTCTGAGTTTCTTCGCCTTTGCGACATGCTTCACGCCCAATCTCGATTTAAGAGGGGCCGTCAACTTTTGATTTTCAGCCCGCTTTCTTGAGAATTCTGGCCTCCGCTCGAGGCAACTTCGATTCTTCGCGTTCCCTCTACGTTTCCGCCGGCGCCTTCTTTCGGGGCGGCACTGAACGTTCACCGACTCGGCAGTAATACTCGGAAGCACACTGCCCAAAACTCCAGGTGGCTCAACTGGCTTATCCTCGGAGTCATTTCCAACCGTCTGTACTCTCAAAATTACGGTACAATCAACTCTTTCTAAGCCAGCCGGCTCGCCATAAGATGGGATTCGCTCGCAGGATTTCAAGCTGCACGGTTGTGCCCTCTCGATCTCCGACGCCAGCGTAGCTTTCGCCGACTGGTTCGCCCTCCGCGGTCTCCTGACACCGTGCAGCTCTCGCATTGTGGCGCCCCGCCCTTGGACTGCTTCGACCGGATCACCACTTTCCTATCTCCTTCTTTTTTTCGTCGCTTGCCTGTCTACTTCTCCGTCTATTTTCCTTCTATTCTTTTTATCCCTCCTTCCCCCCACCCCTATAAGGCACTGCGCCGTGTCGCCTGAAGGCAGACAGAAATTAGGTGTCTTTTTCCTCTTTCTTACAACCACTACCAACACCACCCATAAGATGTCTCTCCTTGATGAGAGTCATCTCCTCGCGTTAATCTAAGCGCTTCGTCATCTCACGCTATTCTAAGCGCATCATCCTTTCGTACCATGCTAAGCGCCTCTATCTCACGTGCTGAGCTAAATGCCTCATCACTTAGAGTTTTAGAGTCTACTTGCTTTATATTGTTACGAGGTTGGTTGCTTCTGAGCAAGATGTATTTGCAGAGTAAAAACTACAGGCAAGAGACACAATGGCTGATTGGCCCAGTCGCGCGCCTGTCAGTCGCACCTCTTCCTTTTCTTCCTCTCCGTAGCAGGACCCCCGGGCGTTGGAGCGCCGTCTCGGCGAGAGTCCGGAGAAGTGCGACAGAAGTAGGGTTTCATGCGCGAAACATGGACAATGTCAACTAGTGACGAACTTGGTGACGTACTGGAGTGCAATGGCGCTATCTCGTAGGTTACGTCGCTAACTTGACGTAAGACTAGGTAGGGTCCGGCGTATCGGGACAAAAGTTTTTCGGAGAGACCTACACGGCGACACGGTGACCAGAGGAGCACGTGGTCACCTGGGGCAAACGTTATATTTCGATGCCGGTGGTCGTAGCGGGCTTTTTGCATATCCTGTGACCTGGTGAGGCGAGACTGGGCAACTTGACGAGCCATGTGAGCCCGATCAATGGCTTCGCGCGCGTACTCGGAAGCAGATGGCACGAGAGGCAAGGTGGTTTCAAATGGCAATATGGGGTCGCGACCATATAAAAGATAAAAAGGCGAGAATCCCGCAGTGTCATGTCGAGAGGAGTTATATGCGAAGGTCACATAGGCCAACGTGGTATCCCAGTCTCGATGATCATCGGAGACGTACATCGAAAGCATCTCTGTGAGCGTGCGGTTGAGACGTTCAGTTAGGCCATTAGTTTGTGGGTGGTAGGCGGTAGATAGCTTATGCGCTGTAGCACACGAGCGAAGGAGGTCATCGACAACTTTGGACAGGAAAGAGCGGCCGCGGTCCGTAAGCAGCTGTCGGGGTGCACCATGGTGTAAGATGACGTCATGAAGAAGAAAATCCGCGACGTCAGTGGCGCAACTGGTTGGCATGGCCTTTGTTATCGCGTAACGGGTCGCATAATCTGTGGCGACGGCAATCCATTTATTTCCGAGTGTCGTCGTCGGAAAAGGGCCAAGAAGGTCGAGTCCCACGCGATGAAATGGTTCAGAGGGGACTTCAATTGGGTGAAGATATCCAGCTGGCAGCAAAGAAGGTCTTTTCCGGCGCTGGCAGAGGTCGCAAGTGGCGACATATCGACGTACGCTGCGGTACAATCTAGGCCAGAAAAATCGACGTCGCACGCGGTCGTATGTGCGGGAAACGCCGAGGTGTCCCGCTGTTGGTGCGTCGTGAAGTTGTTGAAGTATGGCAGGCCGTAGATGACGAGGGATGACAAGCAGAAGCTCAGGGCCTTCAGTGGTGACGTTGCGGCGGTAGAGGATGCCGTCATGCAGCACGAACATACGGGATTCAGCGTCATGGCTGTCAGACTGGATGGCGTCGATGATAGTGCGCAATGACTCATCCCGTCGTTGTTCGATGCGCATATCGCTGACGTCTGTGAACGCCATTACTCTGCTCTCCAGGTCAGGCGCAACGGGATCAGGAGGATCTACCGGATATCGAGAAAGACAGTCTGCGTCCTTGTGCAAACGGCCAGACTTGTAGCTGACGCTAAACGAAAATTCCTGAAGCCTCAGAGCCCAGCGAGCCAGACGTCCAGTCGGGTCCTTCAGAGAAGTCAGCCAACAGAGGGCGTGGTGGTCCGTAACGACAGTGAAAATGCGACCATATAAATATGGCCGAAACTTGGCGACGGCCCAAACTAAAGCTAGACACTCTCTCTCGGTGATGGAATAATTCATCTCCTGGGGAGAAAGCAGGCGACTGGCGTAAGCTATCACGCACTGTCTACCGTGGTGCCGCTGAGCGAGAACTGCGCCGATACCGTGGCCACTGGCGTCGGTGCGAACCTCTGTGGCAGCAGAAGGATTAAAGTGGGCAAGTATGGGGGGCGTAGTTAGGTAGCCGATGAGAGCGGCG
Source organism: Rhipicephalus annulatus (assembly GCA_013436015.1). Taxonomy (NCBI): domain Eukaryota; kingdom Metazoa; phylum Arthropoda; class Arachnida; order Ixodida; family Ixodidae; genus Rhipicephalus; species Rhipicephalus annulatus. The sequence continues at coordinate 13,685 of WOVY01003795.1, forward strand.
AACGCTTGAGCCTGCTCAGGGCCCCATGAGAATGTGGTATCCTTCTTCAGCAAATCTGTCAGTGGCCGGGCAACGTCGGCGAAGTTTTTCACAAAACGGCGAAAGTAGGAACATAAGCCGACGAAGCTACGGACATCGGATGTAGAACGGGGCACTGGAAAGCTACGGACGACGCGGATCTTTTCGGGATCTGGTTGGACACCATCGGCGTTTACAATATGGCCCAGAATGGCAATCTGACGGTGACCAAATTGACACTTCTTGGAATTGAGTTGTAGCCCAGCTGTTCTGAAGACTGCGAGAATTGCAGCGAGACGGGTCAGGTGGCTATCGAAAGTAGATGAAAAGACTATCACATCGTCTAGGTAACAAAGACAAGTAGACCACTTGTAACCACGCAGGAGAGAGTCCATCATTCGTTCGAATGTGGCAGGGGCGTTACAGAGTCCAAAAGGCATGACCTTAAACTGGTATAAACCATCTGGTGTAATGAAGGCCGTCTTCTCGCGGTCCATTTCATCGACAGAAATCTGCCAGTAGCCGGACCGAAGATCTATAGACGAGAAGTATGTAGCCCCGTGTAGGCAGTCCAACGCGTCATCGATGCGTGGTAGCGGGTACACGTCTTTGCGTGTGATCTTGTTTAGGTGGCGATAGTCAACGCAGAAGCGCCAGGTACCATCTTTTTTCTTCACAAGGACGACAGGGGAGGCCCAAGGACTACTTGATGGTTCTATGACACCTTTGTTGAGCATTTTGTCCACTTCTGCTTGGATAACTCTACGCTCAGTGGGGGAGACACGATAGGGGCGTCGGCGAATAGGACTGGCGTCACCAGTATTTATACGGTGCTGAACAGTGGATGTTTGCCCTAGAGGTCTGTCGTCGAAAGAAAAAATGTCGGTATATGACGCGAGAAGGCGATGGATGTCATTGGCTTGCGCAGGATTGAGGTCGGGTGCAATCATCTTCGAGAAACGATCTGGCCGAGAACAGGTGCTGTTCGCTACAGGAGACTGAAGTAAATCAATCTCGGTGGTGAGCGCTGCTATTTCGAATTCGTCAGCATTAGATACGCTGGCCAAGAACATGCCACGAGGAAGCACTTGAGGGCACAAGCTGAAATTGAGAAGTGGAAGCGAGGTACAATTGTCAGTAACAGTCACAAGCGTATGGGGAATGGCAATGTTGCGGCTCAAGAGGACGTCGGCGAGAGGAAGGAGGACATATTGACCATCGGGAACTTGGGGCTGTGCGGTCAAAACGACGAAGGTGGCTGCCTGAGCTGACAGCCGCACATCCTGAAGAGAGCACAGGCGCGGCGGGGCAGTGTGGGGTTCAGCGACTATCTGAGGCAACTCTAGCTGAAGAACGCCTGTAGCACAATCGATCAGAGCAGAATGATTCGACAAGAAGTCCAGGCCTAGGATAATGTCATAAGGGCAGTGGTCAATCACGGCTAAAATGACAGAAGTAGTGTGGTCCTTTATACGTAAGCGGGCAGTGCACAGACCGAGAACCATCGGCGTGCCGCCATCGGCCACACGGAGCATTTGTGCAGCCGCTGGTGTCAGAACTTTCTTTAAACGTGTGCGTAGGCTTGAACTCATGACCGAAATGCTTGCGCCGGTGTCGACAAGTGCTTGTACAGGTTCGCCGTCTACTTTAACGTCTATTACACTTCGTCTGGTGGGAACGGAAAGAGGATTTGCTGCGGAAGTCGTCAATGCAGCACCACCTCCGGGGGCTGCATTTCTCAGTTTTCCGAGACAACGCGGCCGGAAGCCACGGGGGACGAGAAGCGCCGTGGCTGCGGCGAACGGGACGATGGACGACGTGTTTGCGGCGATCGAGACTGGTGCCCACGTGGTGAAGGCGAGCGGCTGTACCAAGTGTTCCGAGAATGGTCAATGGCATTGGGCTCTTCGGCAGGTGGAAAGGTGCGGGCGGTATCGTCGAAACGGGTCATATTGGTCGTTGCGCGATGTGCCGAGGACCATGTGTTGCGGCAGTAACGGGCAATATGTCCAACGCGGTGGCAGTTGAAACATATAGGGCGGTCATCTGCAGTTCGCCACTCAGCCGGGTTGCGAGTACGTGGAGAAGACCGTCGGTCGGAGAAGGGCATCACGAAAGGGCGTTCGCTGACTCTAGGCGCGGTGACATGGCACACGGAATGCACTCCGATGTTTTCAAGCTCCTGGCGCACGATGGCTTGAACAAGAGGAACAGTAACAGGAGTGGCATCGGTACTGCGCGAATAGAACGCCGAGGGCGCCATAGCTTCCAGTTCACGACGAACAATGCGTGTAAGGTCTCCCGGCGGCGATGCACGTTGTGGTGTTGACTGGTCCTCGCAAGTAGATGTTGCAGCGGTGTTTGGGAGTCGAGCGAATGTTTGTAGAATGCGGCGACTTTTCACTTGCTCGAACTGACGACACTCTTTGATGATCGCGTCTACGGTGGAACAGCCCTTGCACATCAGGAGATTGAACGCGTCGTCGGCAATCCCTTTCAGAACATGTCCCACCTTGTCACCTTCTGTCATGTCGCTTTCGGCCTTTCGGCAAAGGGCCAGCACGTCTTGAATGTAAGCGAGGTATGACTCCGTAGGGGATTGGGCACGGCAGGCCAATTCCTTTTTGGCGGCGATCTTCCGACTGGCGGTTTTGCCAAACACCTCTCGCATCTTTGCTTTGCATTGGTCCCAGCTTGTGAGTTCTTCTTCATTGTTCTCATACCACACCTTGGCCGTGCCTCTCAAATAGAACAGCACATTAGCCAACTGAAGTGTGGGATCCCATCTGTTCGGCACACTCACTCGTTCAAACATGGCCAGCCAATCATCAACGTCGACGCCATCGGTTCCGCAGAATGTACCGGGATCCTTGAGAGGCGTGAAAACGTACGGTTGCGACGCCATGTTCGTCGGAGACGCTGACGTTGACGCGGAGGGCTGAGCATTGGCCATGGCTGGAAGGGCGATGCGACGTCCGCTGCGGAGCTCCGTTGCCTGATGGTTACCCAGCACCTCTCACCAATATGTTACGAGGTTGGTTGCTTCTGAGCAAGATGTATTTGCAGAGTAAAAACTACAGGCAAGAGACACAATGGCTGATTGGCCCAGTCGCGCGCCTGTCAGTCGCACCTCTTCCTTTTCTTCCTCTCCGTAGCAATATTAACGCTTTCTGCTTCTGGCATCTCATGAGGGGACTCACAGGCCATCAAATGCATCAGAGCTGCCGCCGATTCATCACCAAAACAAAGGCCTTTCAAAAGCATATCCACGTCGTTCTCAGAGGGATAATGCTCGGGCAGGTTTTGGAACACCACAGTTTCTGCTGCGAGAAGTCTGAACGGTCCCTCATTCTCAACGCGGGCTAACGGCAAGCACACACTTTCCCTATCAACTACTTGCCGTTTCAAACGAATCCTATAAGATTAGTTTGAACCGAATTAACAAAAGCTAATTCGATTCAAACTAATTCATTACCCGCAGGGGCGCCTGCGCAAGTAGGCGTTTGGTGTGTAGCGACACCACGGACCCGAGCTAACGGGGGAGTTTCGACTCCCTCCCACGCCTAGCCGTGCGTGGCTTTGCCGTGTCCGGGGAAAAGGGGATCCTGGGGGTTGAACCGACGCCGGGTGATTGGACCTTTAAGGCCCTCCGGCAGAGGCAACACACCCCTTTGGCCCCGGCTTCACGTAGACGGCACCCCTGGGCTGACCCACCCAGGGGAAATCGGCAGTCGCCTTTTCCTATCTCTCTCTCCCTACATCTTCGTCTTTATCTCTCACTATTTATCTGTCCTGTCTTCTACTCTCTTCCGTTTACTTCCAATTTTCCTGGCGGCAAGGGTTAACCCTGTGCAAATAGCCTACCTTGGTCTAGGCGCATTGGGTTATGGCAGTGTTGTACGGCTGACGTCTGCAAGCTTTCAGCACCTGTAGACTTGCAGCGTCCCCTTGTTGGGCTCCGTGGTGGGTGGCCGCCAACGCTGCTGAACAAAAATAATACCGGCATGCATGGCGCATTCCCTTTACTATCCGATCGTACCGGCCTAAAGCGGGTACGCACCGCCGACATAAATCTCTTTAACCAGCCAATAGAAACTTTTCCCCACTTCCACGTCATTCACTGTGAAAAAACCGGAAAGCAAGCCAGGACCGTATCTCCTTTCGTAGTTGCCAGGTGTCTTACGGAAACTCTCGGGGCTGGATACAAAGTAACCAAAATGGCGAGTGGAGACCTTCTTCTAGAAATTCGGGACAAAGCACAATTTGTAAAGCTAAACAGCCTCTCAACGTTTGGTGATGTACCGATCACCGTAACACCACACCGATCCATGAACACCACTCGCGGAGTGGTATCTGATGCAGACTTACTTGAGCTCACCGAGACTGAACTTTTGGAAGGGTGGAAGAGCCAAAATGTCACTAATGTACAGAGAATCATCATTAGAAGAGACAATAAGGAAATACCAACGAAACACTTAGTACTCACGTTTGCATCCAGTAAACTACCAGATTCCATTCAAACAGGGTACACGAAAACATCTATCAGGCCGTATATACCAAACCATCGTCGTTGCTTCCAATGCCAGAAATATGGCCATGGCTCCAAAACGTGTCGTGGTCGCCAGACTTGTGCACAATGTGGAGTTCTAGGCCACGTGTCTGAGAACTGCAAACAACCACCACACTGTGTAAACTGCGAAGGAAACCATGCCGCATATTCACGCTCCTGCACATACTGGAAAAAAAAAAGAAATAATTACGTTGAAGGTGAAGGAAAACATTACATTTAAGGAAGCACGGCGAAGAGTCGCTCCATTCTATGGAGCTACATACGCTGATGCGGCGCGTCAGGGGGCAAGGCCGCACCAGCCCTCGCCACTCCCTCGGCCCGCGCATACCGAGCCGGTGGTTGTGGCACCTGTCCCCAAGGCGGCTGTAGCCCAGGCTACACCGCCTACTCCCAAACAGAGACCGGAGACTCCAGAGTCCTCCAGTCTCAAGGCCTCACCTCCCCAGGTGAGGCCCGAAATTCGAACTAGCAGCCCGCACGTGCGGGCATCCAGTGCCTCCGAGGAGGCAATGGATACGTCGGCACCCTTGGTGCCGAAAGAGCGGCGTGGCTCCTTGGAGCGCGCCAAGAAAACAAAAAAGCCGATAACAGGGCCTGGTGACGGCCCTGTTAAGTGAAGTCAAACTCTGTCTAAACAGCCACTCGCTTTTCGTACACACAGCACTATTTTACATTCACCATGAACACTCAAATTATACAATGGAACGTCAGGGGCCTTTTCAGAAACCTTGACGACATCCAAGAACTCTTACACGAATACTCACCAAAAGTGCTGTGTGTACAAGAAACACACCTTAATTCAAAGCACACAAATTTTCTCCGTAAATACGTTATATTCCGAAAGGACCGTGTTGATGCTATGACATCATCCGGAGGTGTTGCCATCATTGTGAATCAAGGAATTGCATGCACACACTTACAACTCCAAACATCCCTTGAGGCAGTGGCTGTTCGAGCAGTTCTTTTTGTTAAACTGATCACAATCTGCACTATCTACATTCCTCCTAGCTATCAGCTGCAAAAACGTGATTTACACTCTTTAATTGATGAACTTCCGGAGCCCTATGTTCTCCTTGGAGACTTTAATGCGCATAGCAGGCTATGGGGTGACTCTCGGTATGACGCGCGAGGTCGACTGATTGAAGAGTTCCTTCTCTCCTCAAGCGCGTGTCTTCTAAATCGAAAAGAATCAACGTATTATAATCTCGCCAATAACACCTACTCCTCCATAGACCTAAGCATAGTATCCCCATCTCTTGTGCCCCTACTCCAGTGGAAAGTCATCAGTAATCTGTACGGAAGTGACCACTTCCCCATAGTTTTGAGCACAAATACAGTAACTGAGTGTCCATCACGTGTTCCCAAGTGGCTCATAAACAGAGCCGACTGGGAACACTTTTATACCATCGCTCGTCTAGGTTGGAATGACATAAGTACTTTGAACATTGATGTTGCTGTCAACTACTTCACAGCATTTTTGATTGATGCTGCAACAAAATGCATCCCACAAACAAATGGACACCCTGGAAAACGGCGTGTGCCATGGTGGAACTCTGAATGCCGAAACGCGCGCAAACAGCAAAACAGAGCTTGGAGGCTGCTTCGGAACTCACCGACAGCCGAAAATCCTGACACCTTCAAGAAAATAAAGTCTCAAGGCAGGCGAACGCGTCGGCAGGCCAGAAGAGAAAGCTGGCAGAAGTTTTTGTCAGGGATCAATTCATACACACAGGAAGCTAAAGTCTGGAACATGGTCGGTAGGATAGCAGGAAAACAAGTACACACACTTCCACTCGTAAACACTCAGGGTGACACCTTGGAAGATCAGGCAAACTTCCTCGGTGCACACTTCGAACAGGTGTCCAGCTCATCCCACTATACTGACACTTTCTAAAAATACAGAACAAGAATAGAAAAGCAGAAACTCGAACACAAATGCACTGGATACGAGGCATATAATCAAGCGTTCAGTCTAGCTGAGCTCCGAACATCCCTAAACTCCTGCAGTACTTCTGCCCCAGGTTCTGACCGTGTCGTTTATGAAATGTTAAAAAACCTACCGATCGAAACACGAAAAACCTTACTTTGTTTGTACAATGCTATCTGGTTTTCTGGCACTATCCCTAACTCCTGGAAAGAGGCTATTATAATTCCCATTTTGAAAGAGGGCAAGGACCCTTCCTTACCTTCCAGTTATAGGCCTATTGCACTCACAAGCTGCTTGTGCAAAATCTTTGAAAAAATGATAAACTGCAGACTTGTACATTTTCTTGAAACAAACAATTTGCTCGATCCATTTCAGTGCGGGTTTCGAGAAAGTAGATCCACCACAGACCACCTTGTTCGTATCGAGGCACAGATCAGGGACGCCTTCGTCCATAAACAATATTTTCTCTCTGTATTCCTCGATATCGAAAAGGCTTATGATACAACATGGCGTTTCGGAATTCTAAGAGACCTGTCCCACCTTGGCGTGCGCGGAAGAATGTTTCACATAATCGAAAGTTACCTGTCAAACCGGACATTCCGTGTCCGAGTGGGCACGGTTCTTTCCCAAACATTCGTCCAGGAAACAGGCGTGCCACAAGGTGGTGTACTTAGCTGCACACTTTTTCTCATCATGATGAATTCCTTGCACTTGTCCATCCCTCGCAATATGTTCTATTGTACATATGTCGACGACGTTCAGCTTGGCTTCAAGTCATGCAACTTGGCCATGTGTGAGCGGCAGGTTCAGCTTGGTTTAAATAAGGTCTCCAAATGGGCAGATGAAAACGGATTTCGACTTAACCCACAAAAAAGCACATGTGTCTTGTTCTCTCGAAAGAGAGGCATGTACTCGGAACCCGACATTCAACTGAACGGGCAGCAACTGTCCGTCAAAGCCGAGCATAAATTCTTAGGCTTAATCTTGGACAACAAGTTGACCTTCGTACCCCACATAAAGTATTTAAAAACAAAATGTTTAAAAGCCATGAATGTTATAAAAGTGTTGTCACGTACTACGTGGGGTAGTGACAGGAAATGCCTCATGAACCTGTATAGAAGCCTTATTCGCACCCGCTTAGATTATCGGGCCATTGTTTATCAGTAAGCGACTCAAAGTGCTTTGAAGATGCTGGATCCCGTGCACCATTCGGGCATCCGCCTTTCTACGGGTGCTTTTCGCACCAGCCCCGTAGAAAGCCTTTACGTTGAGTCAAATGAGTGGTCCCTTCATCTGCAAAGAACCTACATGTCCTTTATATATTTCCTTAAGGTGAAAGCAGACAAGAGGCACCCCTCATACTCTACTATTAATGACTTATCGAGCTCCATTCTTTTTCAAAACAGGCCTTCAATGAGGCAGCCCTTCTTAGTTCGCCTTAAGGGTCTAGCTGAGGACACTGGAGTGTCACTCGAACACAGTTTAATGGCTCCTGTTGCATACCCGCCACCGTGGCAGTGGCAGACTATAGATTGCGATGTGTCTTTTTTAGAAGTTACAAAACATGCGCCTATTGCCCATATTCGAACATACTTCTTGGAACTTCAACACAAATACACACGTCCTGAGTTTTTCACAGATGCCTCTAACTCTTCTGTGTCCTACGCTGCTGTTGGCCCTTCCTTTTCGGATGCTGGCCCTCTACATCCAGGCACAAGTATCTTCACAGCGGAAGCTTACGCGATATTTGTGGCAGCTAAACACATCAAACAATCACAAATACAAAAAGCAGTAATTTATACAGACTCCCTCAGTGTGGTAACGGCTCTGCACAGTCTTAAAAAACAAAAAAAACCCTGTCCTCGTTTCACTTTACTCCATTTTATGCACCCTCTACACACTCAACAGACATGTTGTTGTGTGCTGGGTGCCAGGGCACCGTGAGATTCAAGGCAACGTGATGGCGGATCAGCTTGCTGCATCCGCCCACGAAAGCACCGCCGTTACACCGACATCAATCCCGGCCCTTGATCTTAAGCCGTCTCTCAAACGAAAACTCAGGGACTACTGGCAGAGCAAGTGGGATACACACACACAAAACAAACTACACGTTATCAAGCCACACCTTGGCCATTGGCCACCAGTATCAAAATCGCGTCTAACAGAGGTAACACTAACAAGACTCAGGATAGGACACACATACACGACACACACACACCTTTTGTCTGGTGGCAATCCACCATTGTGTGACAGATGTGGGGAATACTTAACCGTCCTTCACATGTTAATTCAGTGTAAACACTTAGAAACTCTTAGAAAACAACATTTTCCAATACTCTACCGACAACATATACCTTTACACCCTGCAATGTTTGTCGGTAGGGAACCACTTTTTAGTCATAATTCATTGTTAGCGTTTTTAAAAGAAATTCACAGCTTTCATGTCATATACCCGGGCATACCGTAGCATGACCTCTCCAGAGAGGTTTTTGCTGCGGTGGCTACACAAAAAAGCACATGCCTCACGGCCCTTGGACGCAAGGGTTTGAACGAGTGAGGCACTTGTGCTATTGCCATACATATCCACCATCGTCTTTTATTATCACCAACTTTTGTCATCTGTTCACATCACACACACCTTTCACGGCATGGTCATGATTTTATTACCTGTATGTTTTTACCCGCCTTACTGCGAGGAATTTTATGGCCCTTATACAGCCGCTTATCACAATCATTGTCCATATTTTTAGTAAGACGAACTGGCGCTCTTTGGCCGTGAATCGGCCCTTGCGCCATAAAACATCAAACATCATCATCAAACTAATTCATTCACGCAAGATGTTGAAGAAAAGGACGTCTGCTGCAGATGGCTTCCTCAGAGATCCACTATTTCCTGAGAGACCCCTATAGATCAAGCTTGCGCACACCTTGCACTGGCGTAGTTAGCTTCCCAGAGTGGTCCAGTGATGCGTAGCATGCAGTTAACCTAACCGCAGTCTCTGCGTGACCATTTGGTACGTGTGCTCTAGTACTGCATGGCACCAAAGCCCCAGGGATGTCCATCGCGTGCGCTGACTATGACGCAGACATGTCAAACATGAGCCACAAACGTCCATCGGTGGTGGGAGTGAACCCACCGTCTACCACCCAACGCAACCGACTTTGATGCACACTATCATCAATCACGCTGGTGGTCGATCGAAGAGGTGCGACAAGAGATTATATAATTGAACGTCGTTCGCTCAAAAGGAGTGTTTCTGAAGCGCTTGATGGTATTGTGGTTTTGGGACGCTAAGCCCCAAATTATATTGTTAATGTTATTATTGAAGCGCTTGGCATGAAGAGCAATCAGCTTACAGCAGATAATAGAGCCTCCCAGCACCGTTTTCTGAGTCTAATCACGTAGGCTTAAACTGAGACCGCCTATACCAGTTTCCAGCACATGGCAGGTCCGAATAAATTGGGTGGTGGAGTGTTACTCTCCGTATAGAAAAAAAAAATTCAATACTCAAACAGAGCTACATTTTCGCTGAGCTTGTTCGCTCCTACATTTCATTTTTGTCAACAGACCTGTGGCTCTCTAGGGGAATGAATCATCGCGTACCATATGAAAGCGATGTTAAAAAAAATCACAAGGGAAGCGTGAACCATGCAACGCGATACCAGTAAAAGCTAAAGGAACGTTTTTATAGAGAAGTTTGTAATCTCCCGTGTGTCACACATGTCCCGCTTATTAGGGAGGCGATCGCCGGGCTAATTCCAAGGGCCGAAGTATCGGCCCCCCGAACCGCACCACGAAAGCGTGGACAATTTAGAAGTGGTCCTTATTGGTGCGCCAGCAGACGCCGGCTGTGGCCCAAAGAACAAGTCAGAGCCGAGAGTTGATAAACAAACAAAATTATATTCTCAATAATGGCAGATCAGAAAAACAATACACCAATATGCTCACTCCACAATAGCTGAGTACAATATGTCACCAATCAATCAACACACTACACAGTACAATTAGCCACACTCGAACAACGGACACAGACAACAGTACACACTACAATGCAGTCGCATGCATTGAACAACCAAGACCCTTAAAGACTAAAGAGATAGAAAACCCGTTCAGTCCAAAGTCCTTGGAACCAAAGTCTGAATGATACTCTTCCGAGAATCACTCACTCAAAGTCCAGCGTTGATGCCGTTCCGCTGTCCCGAAGTTTCTCTTCCAGGAAACCTCACGTCTTCAATTGGCCACTCTCCAAGCTTCAAACTTCTTCGCCGGAACACGTCGGCTCCACACACGCAGCTGTCGCAACGCGTCTTCGCTCGATAGCGGTAAACACACACTCTTGCCTGTACCTCGAGTCGTCACCCCTCAGGTGGAAATACTCTTCATCTCCCGCTTTGTCTCTACGGACGAAACCTTCGCCGACTACACGGCGGTATACCCTGCGCGCTCTGGCGCTAACTTCCGTCTCCTCCTGATCTCTCATCTCCGCTGCTCGGTTAAATACCTTCCGCGCGACATTCCAGAAAGTTCTCCTCCTTTCGTCGGCGCGATGCGCAGCGAAGGCTGGGGAGAGGCGCGGGACTGTGTGGGGGCCGTCCCCGACAGATGACTCATCTCGGCATACACGCCCCTTTCCTTCTGGAAATTTCTAGCGCTTGCCCGGCCGCCGCTGTGGGGTGAGGAGGTTCATCGGCGAAGCCACGCTTCCGAGAGGAGAGACGTCGCGCGCCCGGGGAGCCTTGGATTCTTGTTTTCTCTTTTCTTTTTTTTTGTTAACCTCGCCGCGTCTCTCGGGCGCGTTATCGCAAGAATTTGGCGGCGCGCCCGGTTTTAGCGCTCGTTCTGTGACACCGTGGAATAAAAAAGAACTTGCAAACTGCTCCCTACTTTCGTTTTTTCTTTGCGAAACATATAAGAAGGGGCCGCAGTGGAATTATTACTCATTCTGAGATGAAGGTATCGAGGTACCCTGTAGTGCTGGGCAATATCGAAGACCTAAACGGTATGGGCTTGTTGGCAAAGCTTCATCAATGCGAAACAGGGCGAAAAAAAAATTGCCCGCAGCTTCCCTCGGGGGAACACTGAGGAGGATGCGGAGCATATAATTGGTTAACGGGGTGTTAAAGTGCGACTTACTTTGGTCGATGGCTAAATTGGTTAACGTGGTTGTGAAATGGGGTGTTAAATTGCGACTTACTTGGGTCGATGGCTAAATTGGTTAACGTGGTTGTAGGAGGGGGTGTTAAATGAGTGAACACGTACACACGTATGCGAAAGAACGGCGCTGGTCGAAGGGACGTCGATCATTGTGTTTGTGGATTCGTTGGAATTCATTTCACCGCGACCTTGGACGTCGACGCGCCGTACAAACCAACCGACGAGCGGCAACTGAGCGAGCGAGCGCCGACCTTGAGTATATATACAGCGCGACGGCGCATGCGCTGTCAGCTGTCGAATGTTCTCGAAGGAGAAGCGCGCGCGCGGCACAGATGGTGGCGGCGCGACGGCGCATGCGCTGTCGGCTGTCGGATGTTCTCGAAGGAGAAGTGCGCGCGACACAGATGGTGGGCGACGGCGTGACGGCGCATGCGCGCGCGTCAGCTGTCGAATGTTCGAGAAGCGGTGCGGACGGCGCCCTACAAGGCGCGAGTATAAGATGCTTCCGCATCTAAAAACAGGCCACAGGAAGACACAGAGGAGACCAAACGCTGTACTACCAACCCTGCGTTTATTAGGGGAAGGGAGGGGGGGGGGACACGAATGAAGACGCTTTTTCACATGAGATGGAAGGCGAGGGGTATTGAAAAGGCGCATTTGTTACGCTACGTCGCACGTATACACAACGACGCAGATAGGTAATCCCCTTGTCTTTTGATGTTACGCACGGTGCAATGACACGTGCCGACCTCCCCTTTTCGCATTTCGAAGGCTTCATGAACTTATGGACCTCAAGAATCTCGATAATTACGAACGATGTGCGTGTGCTGGAAAGGAAGTAGGGGCTACACTCGCTATGTATGGCGCAATGAATCGTGAAACCACTGCCCGTCATCGTTCCAACATTACTGGCACGTTCTCGTATGGGCGTTCACGGATTCTACAGTTCTCTCGTATTAAGACCTGGAATGTCATACATTTAAAATAAATGTGTCTTCACTTTTCACTAAGACACTAGAAAAACACCATTTAAAAGAATCTTCTGATTTATTAATGACCGGTCATGTTTAGTGTGATGTCTGTCCTAATTTTACTATGTCAGTAGAGGTCGTTCTTTCATTTTTCTGTGTTGTAGCAGTACTCCTTTTTGGCTCTTTGTGTGGTTATTTCAGATATGTTTACTGTACTGCATCTTTTCAGATTTTTATTAGATATTAAACTTTTTTAGTCCTTATTTCGCGAAGTGTTCTTATATAATGTATCATTTTGGACCCAAACTAGCCAATGACTACTCGTTCACACAGAGTGTGCAAACCTTATGAGACAATTGTCAGCAATAAAATTCCCATTCCAATTACAACCCATCGGCCCTCCTGACCGATGTACAAGCCTCCACATGGCGCCCGGATGTCGTATACGCCGCTCCTGTTTTGCAGTTGAACAAAGCGCCTTGCATGTTTCTCCTGACAAGCGGGTTTCTCAGAACTCGCCACATTCATTCACCTGCAGAGAGAGCTTAGTTTTATACAAGCCACTGTTGGCGCTAACACGATACCTGTCTGGTAACCTAATAACGCGTACTCGTTACAATTTTAGAACTGTAGCGTTTAACGTGTGCTTACGTGACATTTTTTTTCGGTAGCGTGTTGTGTGACGTTACCTGTTACTTTTTCGTCTTGCAGGTGCCTTTACCCCACAGCTGGCCTCGATCAATTCTTTTGTCACGGCGTTCAACTGTTGTGAGGCTGCCAGGCATGGACAAGCAAGACGTGGGTGGGACCACCTTTTTTTTTAATGGCGCGTAGAAATTTCTCAAAACGCACCTATTTCACGTGGGGACGAGTTTCGGGACATCACCACACAAAGTATGAAGAAAGCCGTAGAATTCGCCATGTGAAGCTGTACGGATATGCTTTCGTGGAAGGGGATTGTAGCAGCTGGACAGCAGGCATCAGCGCCTTTGTGTGCCCAGTAGATATAGGCTGCCTGAAGGGAAAGTATGTGGGCTGGTGTACTTCATCCTCAAACCACATGCTTATTGTGCGGCTTCGTTCGTGGGGACTGAAATGGACGTCTTCGAGAAACTGCCTCAATAACTATAAGAACTACGTACATATGGAGCGAAGATTCTCACCGACTGGAACAGGAACCCTCAGGTATACTCTCTCTCTAATATATATATATATATATATATATATATATATATATATATATATATATATATATATATATATATATATATATATATATATATATATATATATATATATATAGAGAGAGAGAGAGAGAGAGAGAGAGAGAAAATACGATGCACGTTGTTTTTGCATGGTCTATTTACTGACAGACGTTTCGGCTGGTGGACCAGCCTTTGTCAAAGTAACAAGTACATGTCAACGCGTTTGCTTATAAATACGATTCACATGAAATAATACAGATCGGCGACGTATATCAGCAATTAGGCAATTCATAGCAGGAAGTGTTCATGATGGTACAGTTAGATACCATAAAAACACGCACACGCACACACACACACACACACACACACACACACACACACACACACACACACACACACACACATATATAGATATATATATATATATATATATATATATATATATATATATATATATATATATATATATATATATATATATATATATATATATATATATAAGAGATATAACAGACAGTAATGCCAAGGAATGTACAGGGGAAGTTATTAAAACCAATAGAATGTAAATAAGAAGAAAGAAAAGTGGATGAAAAAAAAATATATATATATATATAACGAACGCGTTATTCGAAGGTCGTAGGTTCGTTTCCTGCTCACGGCTGGTTAATTTTTCATCCACTTTTCTTTCTTCCTATATACATTCCATTGGTTCTTATAACTTCCACTGTACATTCCTTGGCATTACTGTCTGTTAGATCTCATTAATATTGTGTTAAAACACGGAAAAACGAGCCCTTAGGTACACACTTCTTTCCCTTATTTAATATACATATATATATATATATATATATATATATATATATATATATATATATATATATATATATATAGAGAGAGAGAGAGAGAGAGAGAGAGAGAGAACACTAATGAACAGAAATCACTTGGTTTTAACAAGGTTTAGCGAGTGTTGGGCCACAGTTCCATGAACTCGAGGCGGCGCACGCGAAAGGTGGGAACTCGACACGAAGCGCAGGCCGCAAGAAAATGCTCGCGTGCCGCTTCTCTAGTCCGGCCGTGCCACCTCCCGTTTAGTCCCTGGAATATCTGCTGGATGGCGGTACTTCTGTATGATGAATATACGACGAACAGATGCGAGATGGCGGTACTTGGAGTGTTTGCCAGATGAACGGACGGATGGACAGACGCACGGACGGAGGGACAAATGGACGGACGTATGGACGGACCCACAGACGAATGCGCGGACGGACGGTAGCACAGATAAACACACAGACGGACGGAAGCAAGAACGAACGGACGACAGTGCAGACGAACTGACGAATACTTCGTCCCACTCATCATGCACGCCGTGGATAGGTTGTGATTTTTTTATCTTTTTTGACTAGTCGGTAACTACTTATGTAGGCTAAAGATGTGAAACACATGCACCTAAGTCGCGTGCCTTTCAATGTGTTCGTGTTGTGCACCTTCCACAAAAGTTTAAAGAACAATTTGTCGTTTGCCAGCTGACTGGCAAAAAAGAATAAAAAAAGTACGTGCTGTCGTGAGAAAAGAGAAATATCAGTATATCCACGAAGTGAACGAGGGTGGTGAAGCGTCCGTCCGCGTGCTTTCCTCCGTCCGTTCGTTCTTGCTTTTCTGTCCGTGCGTCCGTTCTTGAGTCCATCCGTGTGTCCATACGTCCGTCCATTCGTGCGTCCGTCTGTCCAGCATATCCACGGAACACAGCATAGCGCGGACGAACGAACGAATGGGTGCACGCACGGACGGATGGATGAGCGTAGTGACGGTCGGACGTGTCCGTATTTCGATACATGGAGCCCATGGAGAGTTTTGCAACTCATATTATTGAATAACTCTGACGTGAACTTTGTCCAATTAATTTAAGCACCAGGGTATGCATTTCTTTGCCAATGCGTTCCAAGTTTGGCCTCCAGACATTATGAATCATTTGTCAGAACACTTGAAAACAAACTTTCATGTTTTCCCTCGACGGTACACTGTATCTATTTGTGGAAATAACAATACAATATTAAATGAAAAAATAATGTATCGTCTGTGGCTATGCTATTTGCGTCGGTCCAAGTGGTCTGCCCCCAACGCACCGTATTGTTATCAGTTCGAATCAAAGGAGCATGATGTTGAGTAAATCTGCTTTACCGTCGTTTTGCAGTCAATTTTTAAGAATAAGTATTTTATTTTATATTATATACAGAGTTACCGATTACTTGCCGGGCCTCTGACCAAAGACTAGTTGTAGGTTCGATATAAGAAAGCATACCTAGGAAATCTTAGTACAGCAGCCCCGCCACGGTGGTCTAGTGGCTAAGGTACTGGCTGCTGACCCGCAGGCTGCGGGATCAAATCCTGGGTGTGGCGGCTGCATTTCCGATGGAGGCAAAAATGTTGTAGGCCCTTGTACTCAGATTTGGGTGCACTTTAAAGAACCCCAGGTGGTCAAAATTTCTGGAGCCCTCCACTACGGCGTCTCTCATAATCAAATAGTGGTTTTGGGACGTTAAACCCCACAAATCAATCGAAATCTTAGTACAGCAGGGAATAGAAAAAAAAATACAGCCGTTGCAAAATTTGCAAAACCCGAAACAGTCTCTGTTGACTTTTCAGATCAACAAAAATAACTGAATCTACTAAGAACTAACATATACATTACTGATGAGCAAGGTTAAATCAATTTTGAAAAGAAACGATTATGAAAATTTGATAAAACGTTAACTCGACGCAATGTCCTAGTGGTGAGTGCGCCGCTTCGCCTAAAATGTCATATACAACTTGTAAAGCCCCAACGTCACAGTGATTTCAGAACCAACGGCCTTCAGCCTCTTCAAACAACAAAGACACTGCTTGAGTGATTTGCGCCGCACCCACCACCCCCGCTGCCATAGAGTCTGTATGACTCAATGCACGCTGCACAAAGAACGAAACTGAAACTGTTAAAAAAATTTGCAAACCTTTTTATTAAATTCAATCTAATCCAAATTTGTATTTTTTAAATAAATTTTATGAGAGTACAACAGCTACAGTGCCAGAAGTTTCTCTAGATATTATTTGATAAAACTGTATGCTTATTCCTCACGACAGAGGGCACAGAAATAACCAGTGCAAATTAAACATATGTTTTTGACGTAGGCTGCAGCATGACCTACTACACTCCTGACCTGTTCAGATAGCGGGGTTCCTATGGGAGCGCGTGTCCCCGCTCTCGTTCAATCGCTCGCCGTAGGTGGCGCTACCTATAACCTGTTCGTCTGTTTCTTTACGGTTGTTTTGTAGGCGCTGGTATAAGAATGCCTGCATTCTGCAGTGAACTGGCGGCATATATGTGACTATTTCTTCCCATACATTGCTGGTTAAGCAAGGTGTTCAGAGCGCTTGAGTATTTATAGCACACTGGTTGACAAACGTGGGAACCCGTAGATTTACACGATGTAGGGCAGCCTATGCGTGGTCGCGTGCATTTTATTGCAAAAAAATTCTGAATGTCTTTTAGTATTATTATTTCTGAATAATTCTAAATTTTGGATCATAAATACGCACTACGAGTGCTTTGTTGGTCAAAATTTGACCACAAAGAGTGAAGATGACGTCAGCGAGCAGGTGCTGCCTAGCGCCACGCCGCTCGTAGGTGACGGCCCTAGCGGCAGAAGGTATGAACTAGAACGTGGGCGCTGGAAGAGGTGCTCTCTGGGCAGGTCAGGAGTGTAGTAGGTCATGGGCTGCAGTAGGCAAAAGCATGGCCTCATAGATTTGTGTGTTATTGAGTCACGTTTAACTAACTGTTACAACAGCTATGCTTATGTTGCGCAGTGATTATAATTTGATTAACTTGTCCTGATAAGATGCGTTTTTTTGTAATTATAATTTAACAAGAACAACAAACAAAACTTTTTTAAACAGCGCTGACAAAAGTCACTCTTTTGAATAATTGAATGCAGCGTTGTGTTCCCATGATGCGTTGTGTTTTGATGTTTGTTTTTAAAAAATCAGTATGACAAAAAATGCGTTCTACTGATTTATTTGAGTTTTTTGCGGTTTTATTTTTTTGCTGTAATATTATTTTGCACCAAGTGTAGTAACTTTACTTTCATCGCGCTCATGTTGTGCTAGTGAAAGTGAATCTGTCACTCGGCGAAAAGAACGCGCCCACGAGAGCAGTTCCAAATCAAACTCAACAAAGAGAGACCGCGCGGCGTTGGTGAACCGCAGAGAATTCGCACGGTGTAGAATTCGCGAGCAACTGTCAAGCAGCTGCCTGCCCAGAGAACAGCGCCATGGCCACCCATCGGTACACGTGCGTCGGTTTTTCGCCCAAAATAGATTGGAAATGCATCGAGTTCCTGCTGCCCATGCCCGTGTACCGCATCTGCAGCATCTGCGGAATTGTTCCCGACTTGATTTTCAGTCTCGAGTGCGGTCACGTGTTTTGTACCACTTGCATGAACGAACTCATGTTGAACTCGCCCGTCGTCGTGTGTCCTTTCGACAAGGGCAGTTTCGAGGAAGGTAGCGTGAGCCGCGACTCCTCATCGCAGGCCTACGTCAGCGGCTGCAAGTCCTACTGCCTCAACAAGTCGAGCGGGTGCAATTACGTGGGTCCCGTGTCCGAAATGGTGGAGCACTACTACTCCGAGTGCAGCCACCACATGGTCCACTGCCGCTCGTGCAAGAAGCCCGTCGCCAGAAAGAACGTGATGGCCCACCTGCGCTCCGGCTGCAAGTCGGACGTGATGGCAACCAGTCAGGCGCCGTCCGCGACCGCAAGCGGCGGCTCCGACGCCGAGTGCTCCCTGTCGGCGCTAGCAAGCAAGATCGAAAACCTGGAGAACGTCGTGCTGACGCGTACCAATCGGCTGGAAGAAATGCTGCGCGAACGCGTAGTCGTCGGCGTCCAGCCGCCGCCCGCGCCGATTTTAAACAGCGAAGTCGCAAGGGCTGAAAGTCATTCCCGACCGGACACTTCCGCTACGGCAGACACTACCACGCAGGCCGGTGAAGAACGACAACCCGACGTCGCGTCTACGTCATCGACTTCACTCTCCGAAGCCAACGGTGACGTCACGCCTGTAACCAACGGTGGAGCCGCGTGCGATGAATCTTCGAACAGCTCGAGAGAGGCGTCGCCGTCGGAACTCCAGGTTAATGGTCTCAACGGGGAGCCTGAAGACCAGGCTGTCGTCGAGTCAACCTCGGGTGCAGCCGAAGTGGAGCCCTGCACGGGTCCGAGCGTTTCCTTCACTTACGACTGGGTGATCAAGCCATTCCGCAAGTACCGCAACGCCCCCTTGCAGGTCTTTACGAGTGACGTGCTCACTGTTGGTGAGAATGGGTACAGGATGAAGCTCGAGGGCAAGTTCCATGACCTCGGGGACTCTTCGCTCTACCTCGCACTATACCTAAGGATCGTGAAGGGCCCCAACGATGCCTCGCTTGAGTGGCCGTTCAACCGGAAATGCACCTTTGTGCTTCTCCACCACAAGCAGCGCACCCGAGACGTGAGCTTCGATGTCTTTGCCCTCAAGGACGTCGAGGAGATGCAGAATGCGGCCAACACTGTTCTCAAGCGGCCCAAAAAAAAAGAAAACGACAGCATCGGCCTAGACAGGTGCCTGTCGGTGACACAAATGCTCCAGAGCGGGTTTGTCAAGAACAACGAATTCAAGGTGCGTTTTGTCGTCGAATGAAGAACAGGAGTGGTCAGGACACAACCCGGAAGTCTCGACTTGCTTTCGGCCCCGATCAGTTTCCTGTAAAGGGCCGACAAAACTGTTGATTCATAATCCATTTCATTTTTCTTCTTATTGCCTTTCTTCAATGACATAGTGAATATGTCATGTTGTCTTGTTTATCTGCTCAGATTTAAGAGGGCAACAAGCATTGAGCAGAGTGCTAATAGTTTTTTTTTTAGCACCTTAGCCATCAAAGTCGTCAAAGAGTTATTGCAGCACATGAGTGATTTACCAAAGCATTTGAATTTGTCACGGCTATGTGACAGTTGTATATCTCCTCCATCTTTTCTTACACTCTTTCATACTTCGTCTCTTATTTGACCATCTGAACATTGATGTGCATAAAATCTAGACTTGTTATTACCTTTACGCTTACCTCACTGAAGCAGTTTCATCAGTTTATCATCTCATTTGCAGAAACACTTTTATAGAATCTGCTTGCAAGGCACAGTTGAGCTTCAAGCTAAATCCTCTTGTGCATTCGGTTCAATGATTAAACTAGGGTGCAGGCTTTCTATAACGGGTGGCATCCTGATGTTCCAGCTAATTATGCTGGTGAAAGATTAGCAAGCACCAATTCTATTTAGTAGTCCTTGGTCACATTTAAATGATTGTGAAGTGGCATTAAGTGCAAGCCATCTTCTGAACATTGCCAGGATGCTGAGAAATGTAAGCACTTCTGTGTTGATGTACAAGCAGTAGGTTCGCATTGGTATGTCTTTGCTTATGTGGGCATTTAAGTCAGCTTATTTACACTTCTTTTAAAAAAAGGTTACCCTCGTGAATTTCACAGTTAGAATGCTGTATGTTTAATTATGTGCTTCCATTTAATGGGGTAACCAGACCAGCTAATTCCTGCATTTATTGCTTCTTGCAGCCCTGTCTGTTTAGGGATTATTACATGAAAACTTGTTTTTACCATAAACAAGTGAGTGTAATTAATGTTACATGCATTTGTTGAACCTGCCCATTCATTTAAATTTACCAACGACATGAGGCAGCTGATTGGTGGAGTCGACACATAGTATCACTGAACGTCACACATGGCTTCTTGATGGTTTACGATGCTTGCCGCAAGTCTCTTTCTTAAAACGAAGGGACACCAACCACGGTACTGATTAAAACTATCTTTTTAGGTCACAAACATGAAAAAATTTGACATTTCTTGTCCTGCACCTACACTTCTTCAGGGTTGACTTGGGGGGGCACCAGAAAGCAGGGTTTATACAGCTGTCTTTTCTTCAGACCATGGTGTCACACCTGCTATCAATTGGGAATCCGTTGAAGTGGACGTGTGGTAGTGCACCTGTGTACCATTAAATGTTATGGGGTGTTGCCTGGATTCCACAAGAGATATAGAGAGACGTTCAGTGATAAGCAGGAAGGTTAACTGGAACACATTTTTTGGTTTGCTACCCTGCACTGGGGAAGGAGAAACAGGATAGAAAGGTAAAGAGGGAGGTGAAAAGGGGTTAAAAGCGAAAAAAAGTTGCGCTCACACTGAAGTATGGGATTGGCATAGTCGTTTTGCAAATCCGGTTGACCGCAGAAACTACAGCAGTGCCTTCGTCATTTCCTGGTTGGAAGCTCAAAAAAACAAAAAAAAAAGTTCCTCGTTTCGCAATTCTGAAATTGCCTGCTCCTAAAGTGGCCGGTCACTGACATGGAAGTGCTCAAAGGTGATGTAGTGTAGAATGACTGCTGCATCGCTGTATAAACACTGCTTTTAGGTGCTCCCCCTAGTCGCTCCTGAAGAAGGCAGTCACACTTTGACCTGAAGGAGGTCAGAGTGGGATCCGAAACATCAGGCTTTTTTCGTTGTTGTAAAGCAGAAACAAGAAGTTCATACTCATAATTTTAGTTTGGTTGCTGTAATTATGTTTCGGTCATAAGTACATTGCCAATTGGGCAGAATTGTTGAATTTTTACCTTTAAATTGTACATTGATGTGTGTACACTCACTGGTCTTTTACTAATTGGTTGTGCCCATTGGCAGGTTGTACAATGCAGTTTTCTTGAAGCAGAATGAAACAAGCATGCTAAAGCAATGTCGGTTCGTGAACAAAACAGTTTTGTTTCATTGGCAGCTAGGGTGGTATCTTCGGTATGCTAAAACTGTACCAAACTGAGAAGTGAGGTAGGCTTCAGCTTTAGTGGACCGAGTTTTTAAGCTTTTCTAACAGCCCTTATGTGTGTCATGTCAAAAATTCATGAATTCCTATCATCCGGCCTATTTACTGCATTGTGTCAGAGAAGTCATCACTTTCTATATATAAGCATTCATCAAAGAACCCTGCTTTTGTGATATCGATTATTTTAGTGAGGTGACCAAGCGAGAATGCACCGTGAGCTTTAGTATGGTCCAACATCAGTAAGATTTTATTTTTGGGCACAAGTGTTAATCACGCTTGCCGATCTCTGCTTCTTTTTCACTTTTCTCGTGCTTTCAGCTATTCAGTCATGCTTCTTGTGTTGTTCATGTGTGTTGTTCACGTTTTCAATTTCTTTGTTTTAAACTACAGATATTGTAGTGAGCTCTAAAGCTTTCATTTATTGCTGACACTTCATTTGTAACAACAGAGCTGCTGCTTTTGTCAAAATCAAATAAAAGTGTAAGGTTGTTCAGAATGAAATTTGAAAAAAGCCTTGTGGACTGGGGAAATTTTCACACATTTGGTTGAACACGCAAGTTCTAAGTGAATATTTTTATAAAAGCGAGAGCGGCCTGAGGGCTGGGCTACACTGGTGCCCATGCAAGCAATGATGTAACGAGCTGCTTGCTCTGCGAGCAACTGTATTTCCTACAGTTGCTCGCATTGAATTTATTTGTAAGTTGCTCGGCGAGCAACTTACAAATTAATTTCACGCTCAGGTGCATGACCAATCTAGCTATCTCATATTAAAATGGAATGATTGGCAACGGCCTCAGCTTTGATAGAAGACGACTGCTTCTTTTTATGCAGAACGTGGCATCATACACGCCATGGCGAAATAATGGTGGCAGGTAGTAGGTGGGGTTTATAATCGGAAACTTTTAAGAGCTTATTTGCACTGAAATATTCGTTTGCAGTCTATTTTTCATAAATATATAGGCACTATAAACCCTTTACTTCGATTTGCTTCTGAAGATGGCAAATTTCGTTATTACCATGTCGTGGCCCCCTTAAACGCTGATTTTATGGATTGCAGTTGATTTTATGATTGAAGTATGATTTTATGGATTGCAGGATTACAGGGGCACTATATTCAACTATTGGTCTTATGAGAGTTTTATATGTTAACAATTTTGTTTCTTTTGGGGCTAAACGTAGTGAACGGTTAAGATATCCGAGTTTTTTTAGAGCTTTGTAGCAAGTTGTGTCAGTGTGTTGAGACCATGATAAGTTTGTGGTGAAAAGGAGACAAGATACTTGTAATGTGGGACGCGCTGTACAACATAATTGCTAAGCGAATAATTGAACGCTGATGGGGTTTTCCGCCTGCTAGAACACATGGCAGCAGTCTTTTGGAAATTAATGTTCATCTGCCTATTCTGGCACCATGTGCAAAAGTTCAAGATTGAAACGTTAAGTGTATGATGATCATCAGGCGAATTCATTACCTGATACAGGACACAACCATCAGCGTAAAGACGAATTTTAGTGGAAACTACGCCTGGTAGGTTGTTAATGTACAATAAGAAGAGTAAGGGCCCTAAAAGATTCCTGGGGCACTCGTGATGATACGTGTGTTCCGGAGGAATGTGATGTTTTATAAGGTACATATTGGCGGTGATTTGAAAAAAAGCTACCAATCCAGTCAACAAGCAGGGGGTTCTTTAGCAAAAGCTTGTTGCACGCATTGCTCAGCTTTTGTAGAGCATGTAAAGACTGCAGCGTTCAGACTGGTATACTGTCTTGGCAGTTTGGAGATAGCATCTCAGCAGGAGCATTATATGTGTACACACTGTCGTTCTTCATGAAAGGGAACTTGCAAACGCGGGGCATGCGCTCTGCGGCGGCTGCCTATAGCACCATCAACCCACAAGTGAAGAAAGCACATTTGCTTTTGGTGTCATCTATGGCCGAGCGAGATAACGAGTCATGGCCGGTATACAAGCGCTGCTACATTACGTTTCCTGACCGCTCGCGCGATGAGCGATATCAGGTGATTACTGCAGCTTGCACCGTGGCCGCGCTCAGCGTTTGATATGTTGGCAGTGGGCTACGCCCTGTAGGCGTGAGCAGAGAGGAAGTGCAATCTAGCAGCACCTGTCTACCGGCCATAACTCATTATTTTTTTTGCAACAGATGATGCTGAAAGCGAACGTGTTTTCTTTTGCTGTTGGTTGATGGCGCTGGAGGCAGCCGCGGCAGAGTGAAGGCCACGCGTTTGCATGTTCCCTTTCGTAAAGGACGACAGTGTACATAACACTTGAGCTGGAAACACAGAAACTGCGAAGGTGATGTGTAGTATCGTGCAGCGGACGCGCTGCATGGAGAACATTTTAGCAATGAGGATCATCAATCCACGTGCTTCAGGCGTCAAGGTGTGCATCGAGCCGTTCTTCCTCGTGCTGTCGACTCAGCACCCATGCAAGCTACCCCACCGATGCGGTATTTCCTGAAGATTACCTGCTTCTGACTCACCGAGACCATACCTGCATTGCTCCGCGTCTATCCTGCCGCAATGTGAGCCATTCTTCGTTCTACTTTCTTCTGCTTTGCGGCACACATTCATGATGCTACCTAAGGATATTTCGGCCGATTGACAGGACTGCCGACTTTCACACGTGGGGTGGCTCTACATTTATTTCCGCATCTGATCTGTCTCGGCAGCAGCATGTTCCCTGCAATTTTACCAGCTCCGGTCCTGCTTGGCTACCGGCTGCTGCCGAGACAGACCAGATGCGGAAATAAATGTAGAGCCGCCCCACGTGTAAAAGTTCATAGTCCCGTCAATCCGCCGAAATATCCTTAGGTAGCATCATGAATGTTACTACATGATGCAAGTCTCAATTAGTGCTGGGCTTCTTGACACACTTTCGATAGATACCCGACTACACATTGCTTATAAGATGTGGTGGTGAAAAATTTGAGGCTGCACAGTTCTCAGCAATAACCTGAACACAAAATATGAGTGAGGCATTGGTGATATTTCGTCAAATATGCCTAAAGTGGCAGTTCTTGAATACTTTGGCTGTTCTTGCTCATGAAAAAGGGATGCAAGCTGCCACACCCAGTTTCCAGAGTTACATGAAAGACTTTGAAAAGTTCCCCAGTTTATAAACGTAGCAGCATTTATCCAGCACAAGTTTGTGGTTGCACATCTGTGACTGCTGCCTGTTCGGCCACATTCTGACTGAATAAACCTCGTGACATATGGGGGATGCGTGGCAGCATGCAAACCTGGAATTTCAAGGAACCGCCGGGGGCCTGTATTTTTATATTGGGCACATTCATTCCAGAAATTCGAGCTCGCACGCATTGACCGTAAAACATTATGTGCCAATGCATAACAGAGCAGTGGTCTCCAACTCTATGCCTGTGAATGCCAGCAGGCTACACCGCATCATGGCCAGCTGAACTCGCCCTAGCACACATGTCATGTTTCTTCCATTCACAGTTACCAGCCCACTCTAAAGCTCGTATTCGCATGCATTTCCATCGATGAGCACACAGCGATGTGCTCACGTTCACTTGCAACTTTTCTAAGGAAAAATGACCCTTGGATGGCTGCTTCAAGATGCAATTTAGCAGGTAAGATTTTATTTGTATGCAATGGCATCACTATAGACATGTTTTTTGTTCTTTTTTGTGTAGCATGCCAGTACAAAAAAAAAAGCATGCGGTGACAACTATGGGTTACAAAGGCATTGCATGCCCATCATTATTTTTTTCAGACCACTCCTGAAGTCATTCATGAAATAAATGTGGGAGAGCATGCACGCTCATTTTCTTTTCTATAACAGTGGCGTGACCACGGTGTAGGAATGGGGACAAACCGGTCCCTCAGATAGACTGTAGCCTCTTAGACCCGCAGCTAACTTGCGCTGCTTATTTGCTTCCCTGCTTGCAAGAAAGGGTACTTTTCCCTTGTGAGGGAAACAGCTGAGACCGGCCCATTTGTGCCTATGGCCACCGACTCATCACTTCAAGGAACCAGGGAGCCTGCAATCGAAAAAAAAGTAAGCCTTACCAATTATTCTCTACACAGAGTGGACTATCCGCTCTACATGGAGTGGACTATTTATACGTTATTACTAATGTTGTGGTAAAGTATTGTTTTGTTGATCTAGCCTGTTGCCTTATCCGCCCGAAAATATCGTAGCTGCAATGACTCATGCTGCGAGAAGGGGACGCTGATACGTGCACGGTGCGACTGTGCGGCTGTAACCGGAGGTAGGCTTCTGCACTAGTTCTGCGTAGAGCGGACTCCTTCAGAAAACGGGCTTCAGTTTCTGACTTGGGCAAATCCAGTCAAATTTTTGCAAGCAGTGCACCAATATCTGCATTTGTTTTTGTGGCACTTCATTTGCCGTTGAATTCATAACAGATGGGGGGGGGGGGGGGGGGAAACTTGGCTTTTGCTTTCAGGTCACCTAAATGAATGCACAAGGGATGCTGTGACTTTTTTTATTCTATTAGTATGTTAATACTGGGCCCCTTTCACCAGCTGCAGGGCAAACTTTGCGGCTCTGTTCCCCAAGACTGCAGAATGGCACCACGCAGCCGCACTTCGACTCAACAATGCACGAAATGACACACAATTGCTTAATGATGGGCCGACATGTATAAATAGAGGCACTTCTTGATGCTTTGTTATGCTCACTGCTTTTCCTTACATTGGCTGCATCTTTTTTTTTTTAATGGCATTGTCCCAGCTGTTTTAACCAGGCATCAAGGGAGGCCGTGGTCTATAGATGGTGTCGAGAAGCAAAATTTTGCAAACGGTGCAGGCAGTATGAGTATCATTGAAGGAAGCTAAGGGGCAACATTGGCTACAATGGAATTTGTTTGATGGTATGCTTTCTTTGTGGCTGATGTCCTTGTTTCGTTGTGCCATATTTTAGTGGGCAATAGAACACTGGGCTTTTGGTAATGTGGATTAACTTGATTTATTAAGCATAAGTATGCGTATATGTGGAGGAGGCAATGTGGATGTGGGGGTACATCCAGTGCTTCGAAGTTTCAGACTTCATACTCCGTTTGCTTGTAGTTCATAGAGGACAAGGATTAAACCATGTAAGCAGAAAGTAGAAGTTTTTGAAGGAGCATGTGACCTACGTGAAACACTGCATGAAATGGTTGCACAACCTCTTGATCTTTCTTCGAAAAATTTTCTTTATCTTTGCATTTCTTTAACATTATCTTGTTTTCGTTTCATACGAGATTACTTGGCATGTACATATATAACAGAGTTCTTTTTTTCTTTTTTAGGTATGCAACTCCTGTCATGGCTTGAGCTGATGATGGCGTGACATTAGCTTGCACTAACCCAGCCAGTGGCCCTACCACGCCTTTCAGCGACCCCAAGGTCCCATCCTGTGCAGAATGACAGCAAGTATAGGTACGTGTGGCACATTTTAGTTATGTCTCAATGAACCATAATTACACATTATTTCTGCAAAGATGGAGCAACGCTCTAAAAAAAGAGCACATTGTCACGGAAAGTTGCCCATGAGTGCTCCTCGCTGCTGGGGTCACTGTAGAGAGAGCTGCATTATAGCTGAGCACACACCGGGAAGTTCGTTGAGGCCACTTGCACTCCAGGTCACTGGGAAGTTTGGAATTCAGTGGGCGGAGGTTACGTTTTTCTTAGGTTGCAAATGAGTATAGCGCTTCTTAATGATTCTTGTGGCTGCTGGCTTCTGTGAGTGTCGATGTGCTCCCAACATTGACATACACTGCATACCGGAAGGGTTGCCTCATGGCAGCCATAACATGGGTAATGCAACATAGGCTTCTACGTAGTTGGAATCATGTACACTCGAACCTCATTCTAACAAAGTCACACCTGCCACGAAAACAATTTCTTATATCTGAAAGTTTATTATAAACATATATTTGTAGCACTGTAACTATGACAGAGCTATTCTTCAGTTATTTTTTTATAACCAATAATTTGTTATATCCGGGTTTTTTACATCAAGTGTTTACTACAAGTAGTGCTGTCTGGGCAGTTCTAGAACACACGACACGGCTATCTTGATGAAGGTTGCTGGGCTCTGAATTCACGGCTGCTAGGAGATTCGTGGTGCGATTTTCCGAATCACTTTGCCAAGTGCCTCACATACTCCCTCAGGGCTGCAAAAACGAAAGAAGTCCTCCACTTCACTGTAATGCAGGTCGCCCAGGTGAGACAGCTTTTAGTGTTGTAAATAATACTACTTAAAATCTTTCACATTGACCCTGCTAGTGCGACTGCAGAAGCCCCCGAAAAATTAATTTAGAGGATTTTTTAGTGAAGAACAAGATTTCGCAGCACATAACTGACGAAGTGTGCCATCTGGGTGAATGCGTCAAACAGTAGCTGCAGTGTCACTGTGTTACAAGTTTCACTAAGACATGGTTGTCAGAAGGAGCACCCATAGGCATGTGAAGGGGGAGGGAGCAATGTCACAGTTACCCGTTCCCCATTATATCAAAGTATGGGGCTGCCTTGGCCCTCTTCCTGTTATGTCAATATGTAGTCTTGGTGCCCCCCCCCCCTCTTAGATTAAGGGAAGGCAGCTCCCCCCCTGCCCCCATGCGCATGCTTATAGAAGCACCAATTAACAATGTTAGGTTAGACATTTCTTGAAGAAGGGCTTGACACTCATGGTTTTCCTTGTGTATGTACCATATTGGACAACTTCGAGAGCCCCCTTTTAAGCGTTTACACCTGCTGGCTGAAGTGTACCGAATTTATGAGTATGGTACGATTCCGTGTCTTTTCCGTCTCTTGGTGACCAAAAGATTCAATCAAGTAAGTGAAGTTTGAGATGGTTGTGGCATCCTACGTTGGAGTGCTACGCACACTTAAGCCACCCACACTACTGAGCTGTTAGCTGTAGATGCTTATCAGAAGGGTTGTCTGTGATAAAGCTGTACTGGAGCATTTCCTGCCTGCTGCAATCTTGCCTTCGCACATTTTCATCACCCCATTACACTTTGGAATCACGGCAAAGCTGCTTTTCGGACTGCTACAATCGCCAAAAGTGACTCACAAATTGTGCTGGTTCAGCCTACAAGATGATAGACACAACAGAGATGAGGGCTTCGAATAATGTTGTCGATGTTTTTAAAATTTGGGCGGAAAGCCTGAAGAATCTGATGTCGAAGATTTTGAACGTTTGAAATTTCAGATGTTCTTCACATCAACAACACGTATAGGCTAGATTAAGAACTGTCGGCTCAACAGGAGCGCATGCCTGTCCGCCTCATCAGTTGGGCCATCCACAGAGGTTGAATGATGAGGAGAGGTGGAGAAAACAGCATCTTTATCTTTTACATGTAAAGTGTTGTGGACAGTGCATTGGTTGCACCAAATTAGGTCAATAAATTCTGTTTGGCCTTTGCTCAATTTTTTTAAAAGAAGGGAACACCACCCTTTCAACGCTTCACTTATCTATAAAAAAATAAAGATTTCATGTTAATATCTCATAAAAATGTGCTTAGGGATCTTTTGCAATTTGTTTTCTATAATCTGACTTCGAATTCTTGAAAAATATTTTAGAAATGTCTGAAAAATATTTGATTTGCCCTGAAAGTTTAATACTTGAATCTGCTTAGTACCAAAAATTCTGTTGTTCATACTGCTCTAGAAAGAAATGTTGAATACTGATTCTTCTTTTGTAACTCACCTGGTAGCCAGCATGCAACAGCTTTGTCTGGCGTTATCAGGGAGCTCAAACATGCCTTGTTTATATGAGGTTTTCTTTTTTTTTTCTTTAAAATGATGCACAAATTTTTAAAATATAAGTCGGTGCTATGATAGTCAAGCACCTGTCATTCTTGTACACACTCTCTTTGTCGATGAAAAAACTGTCTTGCAATACTTGAAATTACATTGACGTTATTATTTAATAAAAATCACTAGTTGATATTTTATTTAGTCATTAGAGGGCTCTTATTTATGGTGTAAAGTATATACATTTATTGTTTAAACAGTTTTCAGGAATGCCAAAAAACTCGTGTACTTTTATATATTAATTGTTGAAACTAAAAGCCTCGTGCCATACAACACCAAAACTGGTGGCATCGGGCGCATCAGAATTGCAGCAGCTGTGCTAAGTCGCATGATTTAACAAACACTAGTTCAGGTGAAACAGCAAGTTGTTGGCAAGCACAAATAGCTTTCTTAATTCTTGCGTTTGCCACGCAGGGCTTATCTCTTCCAGAGGAGAGGGGACCAGGCCTCAATAATGAGCTGGTCATTTGCAAAAGTAAGCAGAGCATTTACTGCACAACAATTTCTTGATCTCGGGCTTTTGCCGGCTCGCTACCTATACAAAACAATATCATGCACATTTTTATAACAGGTGGCTCTCTTTGTACAATAACCATGGGCAGAAAGAAATATGAATGCATAGCTTTTTTTCCTGCTTTGCTAAGTGCACCATACTCATTCATTACGAAATTGTTTAAAGAGGCCCCGCAACAGCTTTTGAAGTAATCATACAGGTAGAAGGGTACTACCTCGCAATTATTTTGCTGCAAAAAGTTTCTGAATTGATCAAGCAGAAGCGGGGCTACAGGAACTTGTTACAGACTTTGAGCCCATGTTATTACTTTTGCCACGGTGAACACACAAGGAGGGATGACAAAGGGGAGGGAGAAACGACAATAGGGCAGCAAGCCACGTCAGCTCGCCTCAGGGCCTTGAGTTAGTGGGAGAGGATCGATACATCAGAAATGGCAACAAAAAGACGGCTTTCACCTTCGCGTCAACTTAGGTGAATGCTGAAGAAACCCTGTGATGTTTTTTGGGGGGTAGGGGGGGCTACTCCAATTACGAACTCCACTTAGTTATGCGATGCTTGTCTGGAATGCTCAAGGCCCTGAGGTGAGCTCATGTAGCTTGCCGCTTATTTGTCATCCTTCCCAGTGTGTTCACTGTGACTAAGGCAATAACATGAGGGCTCAAAGTCTGCAACAAGTCCCAGAAACCTAGTTTCTGTCTTACCAATTCAGAAATTGATGTAATGAATCTCAATTGATGTATTGATCCTCCCCCACCCTCCTCTGAAAGCCTTCAAAACCTAACATGACTTTTCACTGCCTCCGTGATCAGCTGATGTCACGTGATCACATCATCACGTGTGGTCACATTATGCAACACCATAATGACGTCACAAATTTTGGCGATCTGTGATGACATAACGTCTTGTGAGTTTATCATAGGATGATTTTCTGCGCCACTCATGTTAACACTGCTGATGTGGGGCACCAATGCCATCAGCAGTCGATTTTCGTGTTTTATGAGCTATTTAAGGCTTGCACCTTAAAGAACTCGCATAGGGCCACTCATGTGTGGGCACCTCCAGTCTTGTGCACTTTGCAGATTGCGAGTAAAGTTAGTGGAGCTGCGAAGCTCACGAAACATGGCTTTTGGCCTGAAAGAGGGGCTCGTGCAAGGGCTAGCACAAGCCACTCTTTCGCGGGTGCTGCATTTCAAAATGGCACAGTGGAAAAAATTTGTGAAATGAAGGATGTGAAAAAAATCACGGTAAACACAACAATGTGATCTATGCAGGAGGGAGTGACATGTTCTCATTGTTTTTGAAAGTGTGTGAAGCATAACTGGTGCACATGCGAAGCTGTGCTGATAGCACTGCTGCAAATTTGGCGGCACAAAGAAATCGCTAGCTTTTAAGTGGGACGCACCCCCTCTTTAGAAAGCCACGCATGTGCTATCTTATTTGCCCGCTTCTGGGTTGTTTACTTGATCGTTGCATGGTGTGTTGTTGATCATGCTCGAACCTGTTCCTACAGTGGTTCTGCATGTTTCTCTGTGCCAACTTCCTGTGTCTGTGGTAGCGAAAATGCATACAATAGCAGACAGAAGCTTTTGTCACTGCGCCCCGCCGCGGTGGTCTAGTGGCTAAGGTACTCGGCTGCTGACCCGCAGGGCGCGGGTTCGAATCCCGGCTGCGGCGGCTGCATTTCCGATGGAGGTGGAAATGTTGTAGGCCCGTGTACTCAGATTTGGGTGCACGTTAAAGAACCCCAGGTGGTCTAAATTTCCGGAGCCCTCCACTACGGCGTCTCTCATAATCATGTAGTGGTTTTGGGACGTTAAACCCCACGTATCAATCAATCAATCAGCTTTTGTCACTGCAGCAAGAGGCACCGCACCAGCTGCTAGAAGAGGAGGT
Source organism: Rhipicephalus annulatus (assembly GCA_013436015.1). Lineage (NCBI taxonomy): Eukaryota > Metazoa > Arthropoda > Arachnida > Ixodida > Ixodidae > Rhipicephalus > Rhipicephalus annulatus. The sequence continues at coordinate 45,630 of WOVY01003795.1, forward strand.
ACAGGTCAAGGGGTACACAGTCAAAGTAACATTATTTTCTTCAGGGATGCTAATTGCAATACCTACACATCAGTGCAAAAAACGCAGCCGTCGTGCCAAAGTAAGGCCAAGCTCCATGCAAACATAGCATGCACCGTTTTAGTCCTGTGCCCGCTCAACCGACGAATAGTAGCCTAATACCGAGAGCTTCTACACTTAAGTGTGTCTGAGGCATCTAGTTCCTATGCGCTGACATGCATAATGGTGGTTCTGGGCATGACGGTGTTGATTGTTTCGTATAGTCATAGCAAGCTAGCTCTGTACATAACACTGACTCAGGCACGAAGTGTTTGAAATAGCAACGGCATGCTATGCCCCATGCCATCTAACATAAACGTGGGAGGAGACAAAAGAGTAAGCAGATTAACATTGATTGAAGTTGGAAGTATTAAGATAGCAAACTGCTTTGGTGTGGTTGAAGAGAGGCACATATTTCAGGGGCGAAGCTCCTTATGGTCGAGGCTTGTCCGTTGGCATTGATGTGCGCCGTAGCCGCGGCTGACGATGATGATGATGACGATAGAGAACAAGGGCGTTCCTGACCACACATTCTCTTTCTTCCGTCATAGCACAGCACTTGCAAGGTACCCACTATGCGCGATGACCATGATGATTGTGACCACGGACAACTGGCTTGTGCAGTAGATGATGTCTCGACATGCTCTACAATGCATTTCATACCAATGGAAACAACCGAGAACGACTAGGGGAATGTGCCCAGACCTCGTTTTTGCCAACTTCAGGCTAGATGCGATGCCACAAAGCATTAATAACGAAGGCAGAACGAAATTCACAACATAGCAGTTATGACCAATAAACATTGTATGTAACTACATCCCTTGGCACTCATTTACATGCGTGAGTGGTCAATCGCACTGGTGATTTCCGGCAACACCAAACAATTCCACTGCTTTGGCCACTCATCATTATTCACTTCGTAAATATACCGTGATTTTTTTATTTATTTAACTCGGGATGATACTGAAAGTGTTTTTCGAATAATGAAATCACCCAATCGCTATGTCCTTCCTTTCGGCTTTGTGGTTCGCTCAAAGGCGAGCGAGCAATTTCTGGCCATCTTTGAAATGAAATTGTAACTTCTCTCGTGCATTGGGAGAAGTAGCATGGCTGCTTGCATGGGCTATCTGTTCAATGCTTAAATCTGCACGTAAGTTTAATTTTTCTGCCCCGTACGATGACTTTGCATTAAGTGTTTTGGTGTTTCGATTTCCCAGGAACAGCTCAAGCCAGGGCAGTGATACAGAAGGTGCTCACTCCACGTTCTTCGAAGGCGTTTTGCTGCTAGCATGACGACAATATCCACCTTCGTCAAATTGTTACAAGAGATAAATTTCAACCCACAAATGGCAAGAGGTCAAAGCCCCAAAGATCAATTTCGTCCCACACATGGCTTCTTCAGGAAGTAGTGAGGTACCTGAAGGTAGATTTCTCTGACATTCTGAAAGCACAGATGCGTCTAAACTGTTGAAGACTATGGCTTATGTGACAACCAATGTCTCGCATGTTTGAGTTGATGAAAGGGCGAAAAATTGGAAGACTCAAGAGAGCTTTTTGCCTGATCTTGGATGAAACTTTTTTGCAAGGATATCTGCCGTATGACCCAAAGACAGACTGTATACATGAATTTGTCAATAACACTAGAGAGAAAACAGTATAATAAACACTGCAGTGCTTGGCAACAGACTCTCAAAATTTTTTGGAGCCCTCTACTATGGCGTCTCTCACTATCATACCGTAGTTTAAGGACATATAACCCCAGATATTATTATAATTATTACGCTGTCCTCTGAGATAGGGAAGAAATGGATACAGCCAGTAGCATTCTCAACAAGAGATGACAGTTTGCTCAGGGCCTCTTCTAATGTTGTTGAAAAGGTCTATTACTGAGGTGAATGCGAGTGGACTCTTCGGGCAAGCACTTCTTTGTGGCCAGGAGGCTGCAATTGTGCCATTGTGAAGACGCCGGGTGCGTGTCCGTAAGAGCCATTTTTTATCACTCGATAGGGACGATCTAGTTCGTTTTTGGCACCTCCCACCAGTTTAAGCGTACCAGGAGCAATCTGAGGAAGCAGCGGGGTCTGTCCACTTGGGATAAGCTGCTTCATGGTGACATGTTAAAAGTTTGTACGAACCAACTCATCACCCCGAACTAGACTACATTCCCAAACTAGTTTGACTGATAAACTCATCTGCAAAGGTGTGTTTGGCAATATTTGTGTATTTTATTTTGTACAATACTGCAGACAGTTGTCCAAGCAGGAGAAGATGCACATAAACAGACACAAAAAAACAAATATATCAAGACTTCCTGCATAGCAAAGGTGACGAAGCTGGTAATGAATTCAACTCTGTGATTGTTCGAGGGAAGGATGAATATATATATAAGTTAGTTTTTGCGAATACAGGTTTGATGCAATGGCTGTGCTTGTGACATGAGGCTCGACTGATGTGTTTCTGAAAGTAATCATGAGAGTTTATGCCGAGCTTATTAAAATAAAACGAAGATAAGAATATGAAAGTAAAGCGGTCTCACAAGCACTCAGTGGCATATACCTGCGTGGCAAGAGAAATATTTGTAGCATTAAATGTTCTTCCATTAGAAGGCACAAGCACTCCTTGGTTAGGTGAAAAAAATTTGATTGGTTATTTGATTGTATAAACAGTTCTTTTGTATAAACGACAGAGAAAAAAATTAGGCATGTAGATAACACTACTACTGAGCATATCTCTTACCTCGTAGATTAAATCCTGTAAGTTCACTGCTCTTAGGCTACAAAGAACCATTCAGTGTTGGCAGGCAGCCGTAAAAGTGATTTGTACATTGTGGGCAGATCTGCGGAAATTTCAGGATTTGACATTATTGCTCACGCGTAGTCTAAATTGAGAACTATTAGAGAATCTCATGGAGATTCTTTAGCAGTTTACATGACTGTAATAAGACTTCAAACACATTTCAGTACGTCACTGGTCCTCATTGACACTGCAGTTTTTTAAGCCTTCAAGTGTCAGTAACATTGGGAAGCAGATAAGGCTATTCTTCCAACTTAGCTATAGAAATTAATACTCAATCAAGAAAGCCCTACTGCGACTCATATCTTTAGATCAAAACTTTGAGATTATTTTTTAACAGACACCAAACAGCAGCTGTACTGCAATAAAACATAGTTCGTTACGCATTGAGATAGGTAGTACTAACCTGCTGAGCTGGTCTGTTGCACACTGTGACTGCTGACTCAAAGGTCACAGCATTCAGTTTCAGCTGCGGCGGCTACATTAGATTTCGGTACAGGTTAACAAACCCCGGGTGGTTGAAATTTCCAGAGTCCTCCACTCTGGCATCTCTTGTAATTGTATTAAGGTTTTCGGGCCCTTCCCCCCCTCACAGTTACAATTATTACAAGCATGTCTGAAAAATGCTCCATTTTCACGGTGTAGAGATCTGTTGAAAATAAAATCCAAGATCTATCTTCACTGAACCTTATTTATATGATGTTCAGGGCAATGGAGGCACAGGACAAGACTAGGAATTTTAACGGTGCGCACCAAAGCAGCTTTTCATGTTCTCAAAAAACTGGAAAAATAATTTTCGTTTCTAAGACGTATCATTGCACACTTGAATGGAGTACGGGAGGAGCTGTCTATATGTATTGTCTGTATTTACGGGTAATGTTTCCATGTTTGCCACAGTAGGGCTGTGAACATGGAGTGTCTGTTGTATTTGTTTTTAATTCATCGATGTGCTTACTTGAAAACCATATGTGCACAGAAAGATATTTGACCACCTGTCAATATCAGTCAGTGTCTGTGTACTTGCCATGCAGACAAATGTGATCTCAATCAAGCTAGGTGTGAGTTTCTTCATCCAATTTGTGTGCAGTTAGTTGCTTACAGCTACCACAGATCTTGTGTTCTTATCTTTGGCTTACCTCTCTCGAATGCAACTTAGGGCACTGCCTCTGTGAAGAGAAACTAGTGTGTGAGCATAACTTCATTCAGGGTGTATGAATGAGATCAACTCTACCATATAAATAGTTTTGATTCATTGAAATTAGTTAAATAATTAATTAATTTTTGTAAAGTTGCATCCCAAGACCACAATGCCATCATGAGGTACACCGTGGTGGGTACTACTGATTGATTTTAGCTACTTGCACGCGTAATTGCCAGCCGACTGCTAGCCACTCTGCAGTGAATATGATGAGAGGGTAATCGTTGACAAGGCATTACTGAATTTTGAAGATGCAAGGCTGGTAAGACTGCAGCTTGTGAACAATACAACTTCTTCTTTCCTATGTTGTTAATTGCAACTAAACTATCTTTGAGCGTGGCAGTAATTTTAGGCCGCCTTTATGCCATAGGAATAGTCGTTATAGAATAGATGTTTATATAAAAGGCAATACTAATCCTGAGAAGTTGGAAAAAAAGCTTATTTTAGGCATGTTAACAACGCTCTGATCCCTTTTATCATAGACTTTGGTCAGCATTTGTCCTCTAACATACTATCACTATAATATATCAATATAATACATATAACTTATATATATATAGGATGATCTAAATAACAAATGTGCACATTATGATCGCTCTGAAAAGCAGCATCTACAATAAGCGCAGAACACATAATAAGTGAATCTTGTATTTGCATGACTCTTGGTTTCTCATGAATGGGTGCATCGTCAATTTGATGAATTCTGGTAGGGTAAACATATAACGAAAATTTTGTTTTTTACACTAAAGAAAAATGAAAGGTCACAAAAAAAGGCATAAATAGAATACAATGTTGAATAAATGCTGTATATGAAAAATTCCACAGATCTCATGTACCTGAGAATCGACGCTATGCGAAGCATGTGAACAGAAGGTGACCGTGTTGCAATTATGTATTGTGCGACGCGTCATGAAATGACGTTAAATATATCTACAAATGTTGCACACACAAACATAACCCCAAGAGTTGCACATGTTTATATAACCAGATATTTGCACTTGTACAACGATACCAACTGGAACCTGTGTATTAGCAACATCAGAAGCTGATATGAAGCGCAGATGTTCGCGAGCATGCTGGCCCTGGACACTACTACATAAATCAACTTCAGCGCATGGCAACTAACCACATTTCGACGTGATGACTCTATCAAATGAGTACATATGTAATGTTTATAAAATTGGGTAGGCAGCACTGCAACCATTATTGACGTTTCACAAAGATTAGCGTCTATTCGAAAAGTAGTTCCGAGACCTGGCGTAGCTCTGTGGTAAAATGCTTCATTGCCATGCAGAATGCTTGGGTTCAATTTCAGCTGGGACCCTGACATTTGTTCTTTGCATTCGTCGGGTCAACGCTACCGATGTCGAGTATTTTTAGCGCTCGCGCATTAAAATTGCCCATGTGGGTTCTCGTCATTCCTAGGTAGATACTCTCTTTCACATGTGGCACATGCCCGTATACCAACAGCACATACCCGCCCATGGGTATGTCCACTATCTGGCGAGAAGTGTTTGGCGACGTACGCGTTGTGACATTACTCATGTCTTAACCAGCACGTCATATTCGTCAAACCGTCTTACCCTCCCGTGTTAATTTTGGTTCACGCCAAGTTAAGAAGGTGACCACGAGAGCACCCAAATGTAAGTGGCTAGACTGACAGACAGACGGACGGACGGACGGATGGACGGACAGACGCTCAAAGTCACCGAAGTTCGCTAAGAAATGCTTTGCATGTAATACTAATGTTGGTAAAGTGTAAAGTGCTATATGTGTATACGGTGTTGATAAAGATGATTTTATAATCTATGAATGAGGCAACACAGCCTATCCTCTCCATAATTCTACTGAGATGCACGCCGCAATATTGGAAATGCCTGTATTATAGCTAGACACATTTACATTTAGAGTAGTAAACGTGTATAGATGATGAGTACCTTTCTTCATTTTGAGAAATTCACTCTGCATAATCTATCGTACATAAGTTGCTTCTGTAATAAGTAATGTCCCGAGAGTTCTTACCTTCAGGCCCTCAAGTCAGAGAGTGCCGGTGTAATAGTAGTGCTACTCATGTGAAAAGCCTTTAGCCGTCTTTTTTGGCTTAGAAAGGGCATACGACACTACCTGGAGGTTCGGAATCCTCCAGAGCCTGGCTGAGCTAGGAATCCGTGGAAGGATGTTGAACAGCCTCAAACTGTTGAACAGCCTTATCTAACTGTTCATTCCAGGTACGCCTAGGTTCAACACTATCGAAAAGTTTCACTCAAGAAAACGGTGTACCACAAGGGTGCATTCTAAGCACAACACTATTTGTCATAAAAATGAACTCGATCAGCAAAGTAATACCTAAGTCCATCATGTACTCACTCTCCGTCGATGACCTCCAAATAGCTAGCACATCCTGCAACACATCGACATGTGAAAGACAAGTGCAGTTAGCGATTAACAAACTAACAACATGGGCAGACAGAAATGGTTTCCGCTTTTCTGCACAAAAAACTGGCCATTCTCTTCTCTCTTAAACGAGGCATACAGACAGACCCTACCTGACACCTAAACCAAACCGAATTACCAGTAAAGAAAGAACATAAGTTTTTGGGTATAGTATTTAATGAAAGGCTTACATTCATTCCACACATAAAAGCGTTGAAGAAAAAAGCATCCCAATCTCTGAACATGCTGAAGGCTCTGTCACGTAATCGCTGGGGTTCAGATTGGACAGGCCTAGTACAAATTTACCGCTCTGTTGTACGATCCTGCCTAGATTATGGCAGTATAGTATATGGATCAGCCAGAAAATCTTATCTGAAACAGCTGAATCCGGTACACAATCAAGGTCTGTGTCTCGCAACCGGTGCGTTTAGGACGTCACCTCTAAAAAGTCTGCATGTAGAAGCAAATAAACCACCACTGAGAGACAGAATAATCATGCTCACATGCTCATACGTTTAGATTCGATCAATGCCCAACCACTTTTGTCACACTATAGTAACTCAGTGCCCATCCAGAACACTATTTATTAACAAACCCCAAGCAATTAGGCCGCTCCTCCTCAGATTTGAAGGGATGTGCCAAGATTTAAATATAAAGGACACGTTGCCGATGATTGTTCAGAGACCCAATGCACTCCCTCCTTGGTACTGCCTCCCCTCTGTGTGCGACTTCACGCTGACTCAATTTCAAAAGAAGGAAACCCCGCATGAGCATATAGTACAAGAATTTCTAGCAATTCAGGCAAAATATGCGAGACACACAGCATTTTACACCGATGGTTCCAAATCGACAGGATATGTTGGAAGTGCGGTAATACACAATCACTGGGAACATACAGTTCGGTTACCACAAAGTGCATCCGTATTTACCGCAGAATGCTATGCTGTATCAATAACGGTGAAAAAAAAATCAATAATAAAAACATCAAGAAAATTATAATATACACACTGATTAAGTGTACTAAGAGCCCTTCATCCGAGAAATGCATGTGTACCAATGATAGGTGACATCCTACACAACATAATAACAGTTATAGAACAGGGACACAACATAAAGCTTTGCTGGGTACCGAGCCACGTCAGAATCTGTGGAAACGAGAAAGCAGATGAAAGTGCAGCAAAAGCACGACGTAAAGAACGTCAGCATTCCCTACAAAGATGTCGTAAAATCAGTACACCACAAACTCAGAAATGCATGGCAGGCTACATGGCACTCAGAAACAGAAAACAAGCTCCACCTAGTGAATCCCACCAAAGAAGAATGGAAGTCCTGCTCACACCAAGAACGGTTCATAGAAGTAGTTTTATGTCGTTTACGCATTGGACACACACACCTCACCCACAGTTACTTACTAGCAAAAGAGGGCAAACCTCCGTGTTCGAAATGTGGAGGCGAGCTATCAGTAAATCATATTTTAATGTCAGGCACTAAACCAGAAGAATTACGAAAAAAACATTTTATCGTATTTTACAATCAACATATACCTCTTCATCCTGCACTGCTTTTAAGTGAAGACACACTTGTTGATAACTCAGAAGTTTTTAGCTTCCTAAAAGAAGGAGGTTTTTTAGACAAACTCTAAACTTATACACTGCATCGTCTAAATACACAGGAACACCTCGTAAGGGCTTCCCACTTTTAAGAAGACGATCGAGTTTTTTTTTTTTTTTAACCTGGTTGGTATCCTCAGGCCCTTGCCTTGGCAAGGACTCGCGAGGCATCCCAACATTTAAAAAAAATCATACCATGCGTTTGGTGCATGATGGCCTAAGCTGCCTATGTACCACAAAAACCAAACCAAACCAAACCTTTAGCAAATTAGAAACTTGCAACATATCTGTTAGGGTGATAGTACACTTCACAAGTCGTTTCAACAGTGGAGCTCTGCAAGCTTGAACGTAATATTTCTTTTTTTTAAAGAAACAGCGCTCAGAAGGATACAAAAACACACACAAAAAGGATGCAAACACAAAGCTTTAAAAATCATGGCTCGAAAACGCGCCCATCAGTACATTTAATTGTATGGGTCAATCGCCTAAACTATTCGGGCAGCTATGAGCTCATGGGTGCAAAGTCATTGCCGAGTACAGCAGGTGCGAGAGAAAGCGCATACAATAGGGGAAGATGAGCCTAGTGAAGTAGAGTAGTGAAAGGCAACGTACGGGAAAGAAGAGAGTAGAGCCAGAGAACACCTACCAGTGGTAAAGCCTAAAATGAGGAGTGCCAAGGCAAGGCTGCAGAAGCAGAATGGACGTGAGCATTTAGCAAAAGCTCTGCACGCAAAGTGGTGAGGAGGAGATGAAGTATATAAAACGAAATAATATATATCGGCTATATACATTATAGGACATATGACTCATGAGCACGCTTTATGGGCATATAGTTCGGTTCATATATCGTTGTACCATCGCGGATTTACATGGCATGAGCCTGGCCCGTGGCTCAAGCATCCGAATCGCGAAATGCCTCCTGATCTAGGATGCTTTCCTTCTGGCGATACCGAGATTGTGGCTAGAACTAAAAAAAAGAACAAAGACCGACTGCAACCGCCCGAATGTCTGCACATGCACAGCTTCGCACACGCCGCAGAGTCGCCAGATCATAGACGGCGCCGCCCTCTAGGCAATATGGCGGCGCCCCATGGGCGTCTGTGCTAAAAAAGGGGCACTTGCCCCCTCAAGCCTCACCAGTACTTGCACTCACCCAAGCTACTCCAGTGCTTCCCCCCCCCCCCCCCTGTCTCGATGCTTCACTGATTTGCATCTCCCAAGAAAAAAATCCTGCCGACGACCATGCGGCGCCCCCCCTAAATAGGTCTTACCTTTTGAAAAACGGCTCCCTAGGCGCCGCCATATTCCTTTCTGGACTGCGCAACTTGGCGAGACCCCCCCCCCCCCCCCCGAAGGCACTTGCGGATGCTCTGACTGCGGGCCTTTGTAGTCCCGTGCGCAGCCCAGCATGGCGGCATTTTTTTTTTTCCCTTCTGACCTTGTTACCGTATGAGGATCCCCTTCTTTTTCGGCTGTTGTATAGGAATACAAAAGCCGACGACACAGACTCAGTAATGCGTTTTTGGGAGGTCACGCATGTTAACAACAGTCTAGAGAAGACTATGGCGCCGCTCAGGGAGCCTTCATTTACGAGGTGCTATGAGGCCACCTTGGGAGCAGAATTGCTCTTGGGTTTAGCTAGGTACCACAGCTATGCAGTGAAGTCACACCTTGTTTTTGCAGGCAAAATGCTTAAAGGGGTACTGACACAAAAACTTTGGGCTCGCGTTTTTATGCCGCAATCAGAGGCACTATACGTACATATATACATTATAGGACATATGACTCATGAGCACGCTTTATGGGCATATAGTTCGGTTCATACATCGTTGTCCCATCGCGGATTTACATGGCATGAGCCTGGCCCGTGGCTCAAGCATCCGAATCGCGAAACGCCTCCTGATCTAGGATGCTTTCCTTCTGGCGATACCGAGATTGTGGTTATAGGAGGGAAAAGAAGAGAAAAGTGAGCCCCGTAACTGTCTGCATCAGCGTGCGACACCTCAACAGTATAGCTCACAAGCGATGGGGGCGAGGAGGGATTAAAAGGATAGGATTAAAGGTACGTAGAGAGAGATGCGTAAAGACAGCGAGCGACGACGAAAGAGAGATAGGAAAGATGAAACACGGTCACAGGAGTAGGAGGACGGGGCAACACTTGCGAGAGCTCTTGTCGGCGACAGGAGATGGCGTATAGGGCTAATCCAGTCGGCCAGAGCTGCGCTGTCGTCGTCGTACCGGTTTTCCCGGCAGTAAGGCCGCATATGGTTAAGGAGGCTGGCGTGTTTCCTTCTCCGGGATGGAGGGCAGTGTCATTTTGCTCTCAGACGGCGGCCGCTCGGCTTTGCTTCTGCGTCGCGCGCTCAAGGCGAGAGCAGTGTCTCGCCAAAGGAGGAATCGCGAGGTCGCGGAATGCCGAGAAGGGTCGGATTTCGGGGCAGGAGCCGGTGTCGTGCACCTCCCGCTGCGTTTGTGTGCAACGCGGGCAGTTGTATCGGCTGCATGCGATGGCGCCACGCAGGCAGTCGCGTGCCCCCCCCCCCCCCCCTTCTTGCGTGGGGTCTGGGCCAAGGCCGTAGCAGTCTTGTTTTCAAGCTCCGGGAAGACGCCGCCTCCGGTCAAGAGACAGACCACCCTGGGTGGGTCCGAAGCACAGGTGGAGCTTCTGGAGGCCATCTGCCAGCGATGGTGCATGCTGCAGAGGCGTTACCCCGTTTCGCGTTGTGTCGTCCCTTTTGCTGGCTAACGATGTCGTTGAAGAGCGGAATGTGTGAGCAATAAATCGCGCACTTGTGATATCCTTCTACTGACACTGTTTGCGACCACTGGTGGATAAGGAAGGAGGAAAGTCGTTGTTTTTCCTAGCAGTTTGGCTTTCTGTCTTGGCCCTGCACGGTGGGCTGTGGCCTACGAATATTTTGGCTCTAATTGGCTGCTGCTGTGAAGGGAGCGCTAAAATACGGCCACTTCCCATTGTCATTGTTTTTGGCACTAGATATTGACGTGCACTATTGTGTCTGGGCAGTCTGGGCTGAAATCAGCGGTGCTGATAGATTGGCGAGGCTCCGTACCATGTACTTAGAACTAGCCTGGGCTACAATCAGGACGTCGGTAGACCAGTGAGGCTATAGGCAAATGCGATTCAGGACATTCTGGGATCTAACTTTCTTTATAGGTAGAAGAGTGAGACTGTACGTTTTTCTTGTGTTTAATTATATTTGTATCTCTTAAGGTCAGTTGTATATATTATTTTTCGCTCTCATAAAGGAAGTCCTCCACCCAACCTCCACTGGTGCCTGCGTTTGAGTTCATCATTGCTGCCGATCATCGTCCAAGATCTACGTGATCGACGAAGAACCACCGAGAACTCAATTCCGGCCCCAACCAAAACCCAGCAGAAATGAATGAGGGCTTCACGGGAAAACGAAAAGAAAAAGCGAATTCAATCCGCTTCTGTAATGACATCTTGGTTTCCCTCTCTCCTTGCTGTAGAATAGTAGACAGGATCCTACAACTCAAGTAGATTCCCCACTTGTTTTTCATTCTAATATCTCCCTGTCATGGTTAAAGCAATATGTTATACATTTCTCGTGATTATTCACTAAGCTATAAATCTCGCATTTACGTATTTTATTGTTGCGAAAGGCTCATTGGCCATTGCTACATAGGTTAGTAAAGACTTTCTGCATATGAGTCTTCGTTGCTAAACTACCTGACAATAATGTTTTTTTTTTGTTTCACCTACTTGACTGTCCCGCCATTTTGCGACATCTTCGTGCATTACAATGCACAACTTAGCATGTGCAGCATAAATATTTACACGATTCTACCCGCTGTATCGCTGATTGTCTAGGTCATGTCGTATGTCATTCGGCATGTGGTCCATGTGCACCTACTGCATGCCGAAAGTACTATCAACAGCAAAAGCTTGCGCAACGTTGGATCCACAACAAATGCGAATTTCTGCTATATCAGTGCTTAATGCTTGTAATCAAGCTGATGACTGGATAGGTAGGAATGCATGGTGCAGTATGTAACATTTGTTTCGAAAGTATATGCCCAGACACAGTCGCAATAGCCTTATTGAACATTTTGCATCCCGCAAACTTTTGCTGTTCATAGTACGTTACGTAAATTAAGCTATTTCGCATATATTTTTTTATATAACAGCCAAACTACTGTGACGTACGGCAATCAGCCGCGCCACATAATTCGCCACTGTCACTAAATATGTCGTATTGGCACTTCACGATGGCACCGTGTGACTTATTTTTCTTTCATTGCCAGGTGACCGCGTACACACAGGTCAGCGAGAAATTAGGAGCTCACGAAGACTCACTAATTTCATACGTTTTGCACTGCACAGCTCACTCGGACTCTGACTCGCCAATGTTTTCCTCAGGTGGACTCGCGTTGCATATTGTGCTGGGCCGGCCACTAGCCACTTTAGACTATCGGGCCAAATAATCATTGTATTTTCATTATTGTATAGATGAAAATAAAGTTCCTTTGATTGAGTGATTGACACTCACTGAAAATTTTCTCAATCTGACTCACTCACCAAATAGTACTTGAATTTGTATAGCGCGTTACGGGAAAGAAAAAAATGCCCCCACCTCCCCGAAGGGAATTGTGAGGAAATGCGAATGCATCCCGTAGCGTCTATGACGGTGTTTCGCACGTGAGAACCCAGTGCTAGAAGAATATTGCTTTATTTTTTTTTACTTACACCGTGCAGCTAAAAGCGCCGTTCGCCGCACGTGACGGTTTTCTGTAGATAGAAACGCGGTACGCATTTCCAGTTCTAGAAACTAGCGTGCACCGCAGCTGTCGCTATGGGAGAGGGTGGTGGACGGATCCCGATGGACGCCTGACATAGCCCAACTGAGAAGTGCGTCGTATATAAAAAAGGGCTGAGCAGACAAACACAAAAAGACTAAGCTCCGTCGTTTCTTCTTTACCGGAATTCGCTGTACCAGTTCAATTACGAAGAACCAACTCACCCAACTTTCACAATTGGGGCCAAAATTAACACTCCCCCAGAATAACTCAGATCCAAGGCCCACGACCCGATACAAGTCCGGATTTGACGAGTGAGCCGACTCATGAGTGTGTTTGCCTACCTATGGATAGTAATTTTATTTAGTTAAGCAGTTAAGGTTGCCACGGCAAGATTAAGGCTGAGAGTATACCGCTAACTGTCAAGCATGGTGCCTAGATATGTTTAAGAAATTTGGGGACCCTTAAGTTTCGTCTTTAAGAGTTGAACGCGATAGCGAAATCCGGCCCCTAGTGCACCCTTCAACCGCTAAATGCATACTTATTTATATGCTTTCTTACATACACACGCACACACACAAACACGCACACAGTAGATTGGACCAGCGCGCGCTACTATCGCCGACTGGGCTCGTTTTCGTCGTGACACCTGTCGAACAAAATGCGTTAAAGGGGCCCTGAAACACTTTTTCAAGTAACCATGGTATGAATTCACTAGACGAGCTTATTGCCTCACGAATTCAATGCCGCAAAAATTTTAAGAATACGTCCTGTGCGAGTGGAGTTACAAAGGTTTGTCGCATGCTGCAATTGCATTATCTCTTCTCTCGTCCCGACGAAAGCGCTGAAAGCTAAACCGGGAGGGGTGACAGTGCAAAGATAATACCGCGCCTCGTGACTTTGAGCACTTTTTTTTTCTTCGAACGCGTAACTTTTCGGTGTGATCGCGCGCGCCCGCCTGGATAAGTAGCGGCCTCCCACGGCTATCTCGGTAACTTGATTTTTCGGTCACAGACGCACAGACGATTTTTCGCTCACAACCAACGGGGCCAACGCCGGCGGCGGGCTTTCTGCAACACGAGCTTACTAACGCTATCGCGTTAAAAGGGCCAGCTGGGTGAACATCTTGAGGCAGTGGCTGTGCCCTCACCCTTCTGTACCCCCTTAGCACCATGCACCCCTGCAAATGCTTTGGCCGCAGCAGGCTGGATTAAAAACACATACACACACAGTATGACAAAGAGGTGCCATAGTCAATTCATCTGCATAGTGGACAATTTAGGCGCACCGGACGAAGACGCAATGTTCAAGTACCATAGTTATTGTGTAGTTTTTTTTTGTTGAGTCTTCGTCTGGTGGGCGCAAACTGTCCACTCAAAAGAAAACACACGTGAGAAATTGTGAGCAGAGGTAGAAATACGGAAGGTGCATGTGTTCGGAGTTACACTTAACTTATTGCATCATTTCGCTTCTGTACAAACTTGTCTTCTTTCATCAGTTTCCGTTCACAACTTCGGCTACTCGACAAAGAAGCGTATTCGAAACGTGTTTTTGTAGACGAATCCGCCTTCTTCCATCTGCTGCGCCGCCACACATCGGTCGATACCGATGGCGAAGTTCTCCGCCGTCTTGGGCCGTTCTAGTCGTAGTCTCGTCGCGCGCGGCACTTTCTTGACGTTCACGGGATCCTCGAGCGTGAACAACATGTCCCGCTCCGCGTACCTGGTGTGCATCAACAGAAAGCAACACTTACGCCTGAAAGGCCATTCGAGTGATGCGTCGTCGGGGCCCTTCTGAATCCTCACGTACAACGCGAGGAAGCGAGACGGGTAGTTGAGGAACTTGAACTTTCCTTCGAGTCTGAGCCTGTAACCGCGGTCACCCACAGTCAGCACCTTACTCTTGAACTCGGGCCACGGTGGGTTTCGGTACTTCCGAAACGGACTAACGTCCCAGTCGTACGTCAACAGGGGCTGCTTGCTTGGTTCGGGCAGGGCTTCGACGACGGCTGACAGCGACGTCCCCTTGAAGCTGTCCAGCTCGCGGTTGACGTCCATGGTCTCAGACTCTGACGCACAGGAGTGATATGCCGAGTCGAGCGCCCAGCTGGTACAGCCGGCAGCATCGTTGAAGAAAGGTGTTAGGGCATCTCCGCTGTCCTCAGAATAGACCGCCTGCTCGCTGTAGGCCCACTCGACTACCGGATCAGTCTGTGTCCAACCTGACTTCATCTCTAGTCGCAGTGGGAGGTCCGAGTCGGAAGTGGTCCCAACAGCGTTAGAACCTCCGAACACGCCGTAAATGACAGGTGGTAGAACGTCGTTGGTACGCGTGGAGGAGACCGATGGTTGGGAGCTAATTGTCGTTCGACCGGTCTGCATCGTGTCTGCCGTCGTCTCGGCGTGACTCGAACAAGCTGCATCACTTATGGTGGTGTGTTGTTCGGTGACGTCATTGCTCTCATTTGTTTTGTTGGATACGTTTACAGCCTTCTTATTGCGGCTGAGGAAGTCCTCAATATTCTTACGCGCCGCAGACAGGCATTCGTCCGCCTCGGCACCGAAGGCACTCGCGGTGGCCGAGGCGAGTGCTCCGTCCAAGGTCAGGATACCCACGCCGCATCCGTCGCGCAGATGCGCCACCACATTCACTCTGGCCACGGGCTTCGCGCAGCAGCCGCAATAGACGACGTGGTAGTCACACTCTCGGTAGTAGTGCTCAATCATTTCGAGCATGTGGCCTACGTAGGGGCACCCAAACGCCCTGTTGAGGCAGTAGGACTTGCACGATCCGACGTACCCTTCAGAGGCAGAGTCCCAGCCGACGTCCACGTTCCCGAACTCTTTGTGGTCAAAGGGGCAGACGGCTACGGTCGAGTCCCGCATCAGGTCGTTCATGCAGGCGGTGCAGAACACGTGGCGACAGCCGAGGCTGAACGTGACGTCGGGCACTACGCTGCAGACGCTGCATACGCGGTGGCTTGGAATCGAGCTGACGAAATCTATGCGCTTCCAGTCCGCCTTGGGCGAGAAGCCGACGCAGGTGTAACGGTGGGCCGCCATTGCGGCCGCGTACGGCTGCGTGCTTCGTTGTTGCGACCGGCGTTGCGTACCTGAACGCGAGCACTAAGGCAGGTCGCAGACTCCGGTGTTTTGCAATCCGACACTGGGACAAACAGATGGAAGTGGGTCTCGATTAAGGTCGCAACGGAAGAGGCGCCGCTATCGCCACGCTCCGATAGTGGCGGTCGCCCGAGCACCCGTGTACCTCGCAAGGAGATAAAGTCGCATCGATGACGCACTTCTCGCTGAAAGCTGGGGCACGTTTGCTTGCGCTGTCCGCAAAATGTGCTCCGGTCTCTCGCGTGAAACATGGTCGATGCGGCGAGATGAAAGTAATAATATCAGTTCGCACGAAAACACACTCGACGTTTCGAAACGAATACACACAAAACTTTCTCTCTGTTCTTGTTGGCTTGAAAGATCTAGTTTTAGAAAAGTATAAAGTTATATTTGAATTATATTACAAGTAGCACAATGGGTTACTCAAGAACATGGAATAATTGCACGCTGGGGCTGCAGCTGTGAATTAGTGAAAATATTTTCTGTAATGAGGTGCGTTCACTGAACGCGTAGCCACAGGGCTCTGACGCTTTGTACTGTTCGCCTTTGTAATGTGATTTGTTCGGCATATGTGATGCAAGAGTCCTTAGAACACCTTTTTTTACAACTCCGCTTTCGGCATGACTGCTGCTTATAAGTCCAAGTCGCTTGTTTTCTTTTTGTAATATCTTCGGGAAATCTACAGGTGTTCTCTTCAACTGGGTATGAAGAGTCTTAGGTACACCGTATAGTACAAATCTACATTTTAAGCTAGCTTTGACAAATCAATAGATGGCCTTCCCAGTATTATATGGTCGATAGTGAGTCTTTAAGCCCATAACCGTGCTCACTGGAATTAAGCACAGACTCCCCGCCCCCCATCTGAACCACTAATAGGGGGGAGGTCACTAATTAATAATAAAGACAACAAACATAAACGAATTTGCGCTTCAACTTTTTGAAATACCTACGAAACTATTGCTGCCTCAAAAGAAATTGCTAAGTATACAAATTTGTACCATACGGTGTACCTATAGGCGCTTCATGCCCAGTTCAAAAGGACGCCTATATATATGTTCGAGAAATACCAAACCATTTGGGAGAAAAGGCAGCAGTCATGCATAAAGCGGAGTTTTAATGAACGAGATGTTACAATCCTATGTATTTTAAGAATCTAACCTCTCCGGCTACTGTTTAATGCACGAAGCTATGTCTATGCATTTTAAAACAATAATGGCGACAGACGTGCCCTAGTTTAGCATTGCTAGAGTTGTTTACATTTTTACCCCCGGCAATCTGACAACCAAACACAAACTTTTGCAATCATGCAGCGCGTCATTTTTTCACTTTGATTCTTTTTCATGCCTTGCGTAGCTTATTTTCTTTGGGACTAATCCAAGTGGAGGGGGAGGGGGTGCGTTGTGTGAGTCTTTGTTTTGATGCCTCATTTACGTAGTTGGGGGGGGGGGTACTCACAACATTAAAGCAGGGCTATAGTTACACGCCACGAAAACCATTGACCTCTAACCACGTCTTTAACTTAGTGCAAAGAAAAGAAACAACAAGGAAGTCCGCCGTGGTGGATCGATGGCCACGGTGCTTGGGTTTGATACCGGCTGCGGCAATCACATTTCAATGAAGGCGAAATGCTGCCGGCCCGTGTACTGTGCGATGTGAGCGCGCGTTGAAGAACACCAGCTAATCAACATTTCCGGAGCCTTTCTCTATACGGTGGCCCGTATACAATCGTATCTTTGTTCTTGGGCGTACAATTCCTGCATTGTGAAAAACAACAAGAAACCAACCTACAGACAGTGTTGCAATAAGGGGTGCTGAGCGAAACGGGGCAACAGCATCACCGCTGGATGATCTTCGCAGCGTGAAACTGGCGGCATATTAATTTTTTCTTCTTCATTATTTATCATGTAAGACGCCGAGACGAAGTCGCACACAAAACCGTCTTCCGTAATGTGTCACACTCTCGGAAGGTCGGCAGATCACAGCTTGGCTCTTGTCTTGAGCGAGTCCGGCGAACGCTCGCTGATCGCGTCTCGCACCAGGCGGACCACGTCGCCCGCACATCCCCAGGCGATGGTGATTCCCGAGCCTCCGTGGCCGTAATTGTGGATGACTGGGACCTGCGCCGAGGTGACGTGACAAAAAACATTCAACGCCGTCCCCGTTTACCACGCAAGAGTTCGACCGGCTTTTTTTTTTGTTACATCCATGATTTAGTTGACACTACACATTGCTAAAAAACGGTGGGCTATTTGGTTTGCATTTATGAATTGTGAGTAATGAAACTACGCAACATTATTACCTCAACCAAACGGCTGCTTGCGTTTTAAAATCGAATGCCCACCGTGTGGCTATATAGGATACTTTCCACATTGACCCGACACATATACTGCATTCTTCAGCAGACATTAAACATGCAGTCTATTTTTATTCTTTTGTGTATGTCGTCTGAACCTACACCTTTCATAGTGCAGAGTTGCAAATGAGATACTTTTCTTCAGATAATCTTCCAGTACTTTGTTCTTATTTTTTCATGAAAGGACTAATGAATGTACATTAATCAATGGCTTAGAAAGCATTCCACGCCTCGATTGGCGACAAGGGAGATAGACAACAGAAAAGAAAAACGCAGACTGGTCAACCGAAATATCTGAAAAACTTTCGATTCAGTTTCACTGCGCCGCAATAATTACTAGAGGCCGCCTTTTCTATATAACAAAGCTACGGTGGGTTCTTTGTACGAAGAATTTCTATTCTACCATTCGACATCACCATGTAAGTCAACTAAATAAAAAAATAATTATTTAACTATTTTATTTTTGTGTTGAGATTGTCGTTAACTGTTTAAAAATTACCGAGCTACGGAAAAAGCTGTCGTGAGGGCAGCGAGAAATGCCTGTTTTTCCCGATTTTTGACAATTATTGATTCATTTCTTGAAACACCAGCTATTGGTATTGAGAGTGGCCGCTGACAACTCCAGCAAACTCACTTTAATAATAGGCGGTTTCATTATAGCTATAAGATAAAACAATGGCTACATGTGGGCATATCGTTTGCAAGAACAGTAGATAATTTTCTCGTTGATTTCTGTGACTTGCAGGGTGTTGTCATGCCAAGGAAAGCTACAGATGAAGTGAAATCGCGACACTCCTTGTCGGGTGAGTTATTTGCCCTGCATGATGTTCCCATAGCGAGAAAAGCAGGTCTATGGGAGCAATCAAAAACTAGATCCTCACCTTTCCAGCACCATGTTTGAAGGTGAGATCTTCACGCTCGATCCTGACAGGATTCCTTCCGGGACGAAGACCCACGAAGTGTCCTATCACCTTGGCATTCTGCACATTGTGCCAGCGGCAAAGAAGCGTATCAGGACAAGCATTTGAACCACACTGTCCTCACGCATATTATCGCTGTTCGCAAACAGACAGTTGTAGCAAGAGGATAGAGCGCACTGAGCGTACAAATTGTAGCATCTCAATCATCATACGTTCAGTAAGTTTTCATAATGTATCAGTATGAACTTGTCGAAATATTATCAATTGTGAGCATGGCAATAAGTAATTCGTCTTCTTTATGGAGTGTATATTCGGAGATTGGCTAGACCGGAAACTTCATCTTTATACCTTCAACACATTTAGGAAGTGGGTGTGGGCGGTCAACTTCCCCCTACATACACGTTTATTTTAATTCTACACGACCAAGATGGGTAATGCCACACAGGTTAGAAGGAAGTCAATGACCGCCCTGGCAGGCGTTTTTTTCAACTCTGCATGTTTACAAGTCACGAGCAACGTTACCTTTTGGGAGGGGGTGCATGATCCTCAACGATAATGCAGTCAATGCACAATTTCAGTAAAAAAATAAAGTCTCACCTGAAGGGTGAAGCAGTGAATGCGATAGCAGCAAATTGTGATGTTGTACGAAGCAAAGCTTGTTTTAATCTAGTCTGACGCCACCCCACAAAACACTCGCTTAAGAAAATACGGATGAATCAGGAAGACCAGCCGTTTTCTCGCTGTATTTTCACATTGAAAGCACAGCACGTAAAAGCATATACGAGCCGACTGCAGATGCCTGCCGTCCTAGCGCACGCCGTGGATCTCAACCGCACTCTTGTAAGCATAAAGTTTTCTATATTCACTAGAGTGGACTCTGGCGCGTATAGTGTCTATGGGAGCTTAAACACACGGCGCTTCAGTGAGCATGAGATGAGGGGTAATGTAGTGTTATCGTTATCTTTGTTCGAGCCAATCTCTGTGCTGCCCAATGACGTCACTGGTGTAGAGTGATAAAAAGCGGCTGTTGAATAACACGGGGTTCTTTTGAGGCAGTGCCATCGGAGCGGCGTTTGTTAAATCTCGTTAAAAAACTATCAAAGTAGAGTTGGCCAAATTGGTCAAAAGCGACGTCAGTCAGAAGGTCGACGGTCCGACTAAATGGTGTGCAGGAATGCTTCCGTGGTCAAGCCCTCAATGGAAGTTCGAAGTTGTGTGGATCCAACCCAGTTGAATAAGGGCGTCCTGCGCGAACGGTTTGTCCTGCAGTAGATGACGCCCTTGGGTAATTGGATGGAGGGCCACCTACTTTTCAAAATTTGATGCCAATTCAGGGTTTCGTCAGGTAAAATTGGCTAAAGAAAGTCAAGAGCTCACAGCATTTATCACACCATTTGGTGGTGTTGGGACTCCGGGTCCTGCCGGTCTCGTTTTCGGTAGCTGGCCCCGTCGCAGGATCCATCGTCCGACAATTCAGCGAGAAGAAGCGCCCAAACGAACAACAGAGATTTATTTACATGTTGAGAAGTGATCAACTGATCCAAAGAGAGAAGAGAGAGAGACATACAAAACGTCTTCGGCATTTTATAGCGCCGCGTTGCCAACACTGGGCGCATTGTCCGCATCGTCAGCCAATACGGTGGTCCCGGCACCTCGGCCACGAGGGAGGGGAAATACACCTCACAACACATGGAGGGGCACAACCTAACACGATGCCCAAATATGGTCACGACGCCCTAAAGATGCCCAAACATGGTCATGAACGCACAGCAGATTCCGGACTTCTCCCGGCGAGGGGGAAGAGTCTGAATGGGGAGATGGGGGTCGAGGACACAGTCGGTCAGGAACCAGTTCTCCCCGCAACTCCTCTTGCTTGGTTCCCTAGCGCAAAACCAGTGCGTTGACCTTTGTTCTCGCTTGGCTGCAAGGCCGTCTCAGGTGCAGGCTATCCCGGGAATGCGTCGACGACCTCCCAGAGGGGTTCGCAAACCTTCGGAGAATCCCAATGCTGGGGCCGGTCGTAACAGTCTCTCGCGCGGGAGGTAAAGATCTCGATGGGCTGAAGTTTGCAGCCACAGTCCGGAGAGATCAGCGCCGGCAGTCGATTTGGTGACGACCGTCTTTGATGAAGTAGAGTGCACCACCTGCTTCATTGTGGGCTCAGCAGACATCACATACGCACTTGAGAACACAACTATTCAGCCGGTGAGCACCGGACAATTCCGCCAAACTCCACCAGGCAATTTTCCCTTTTAACTGATATTAAAGGAAATACACAATTTATTCAAAATGTTACTCATACGTTAAGGTGACACAAAACAACAACACTGGAAGCACACCGAACCCGAAACCCTGGATAGCCGTGTCTTCAACGTTTTCAAACAAGTACACCTAAAAGAGTAAAAAAAAACAATCACTAGGCCTTGTCTAGGTCAGGAAAAAAAAGATGCCAGAGTTCTCGAGACATCCTCTCGCGTCAGGGGCATCGACTGAAGCCATCAGCGTTGCCATGCAGTACACCCTTTTTGTAGCGTATGTCAAATGTATATTGTTGCAAAATGAGGCTCCAACGCAGCAGGCGGCCGTTTTAGAGGACATGGTCTGTACCCAGGTGAGAGGACAATGGTCCACTTCCACAATGAACTTGCTTCCGGCAATATAACAAGCCAGTTTCTGGACTGCCCAAACCAAGCACACACATTCCTTTTCGCTAGCGCTGTAAACCTGCTCGCGAAGGGTGAGTTTCTGGCTAACATAGAGGACGGGATGCTCTTCATCCCCCTCATCCCTTTGACTAAAAACTGCCCCCATGCCTCTATCACTAGCGTCGCATTGGGCTATGAAAGGCCTCGAGTAGTCTGGTGAACTAAGCAAAGGTTGGCTCGACAAGGCCGCTTTCAAAACGCGGAAAGCCTTTTCTTTCTCCTCATCCCAGTCGAGAATTTGGGGCTCGGTCTTGCGCACTGCGTCAGTAAGAGCGCTGGCAATGTCGGAATATCTAGGGATGTACCTTCGATAGTAACCAGCTATTCCAAGAAAAGCCCGGATATCGGTTTTCGTTCGGGGCTGGGGAAAGTCTCGGATAGCTGCCACTTTCATTTCAGAGGGACGGCGATGCCCTCGGCCGATAAGTTACAACCTCTGCTTGTGCTAGTTGACACTTGGGCGCCTTTACCGTTAAACCTGCTTCGCGTAGGCTGTCAGTACTACTGCTCTCAAATGCGCCAAGTGTTCTGGCCAGGACGAGGAAAACACGGCGACGTCGTCCAAGTAAGGCAATGCGAAGTCCTCTTGACCCCGCAAAACCTTATCCATCAAGTTTGAAAAACAGTAAGGCGCGTTCTTTAGGCCGAAACTCAACACTTTAGGGCGGAATGTCCCCAATGGTGAAATAAATGCAGCATACCGGCTCGCCCTCTAGGTGAGTGGCACCTGCCAGTAACCTCTCACTAGGTCTAGCGTCGAGATAAATTCCGCGCTGCTTACCCTCTCGACGCGTTCCTCAATGTGGGGAATTGGGTATGTCTGATCCTTGGTGATGAGGTTTAACTTACGATAGTCTACGCAAGGACGCGGATCTTTACCGGGTACCTCCACAAGAAATAACGGGAAAGTGTAATCACTTTCACACGGCTCAATCACGCCCAATTCCAGCATCCTGTTAACCTCTGCTTCTATTAGCTCAAGCCGGCGAGGTGACACCCGATACGTCTTAGATCTTACCGGTTCCGACGAGGTAAGCTCTATGTCATGAGTGAGGACGGATGTCCGGCCTGGCTCGCTTACAAATCTGTCCTGAAACTCGGTCAAGAGAGCATGCAATTCCTGTTTTTGCTCCGTCGTCAGCTGCGCCTTCAGTACTAAGTCATCGATCTTTTGCTCGACCCTGACTTCACCAGATTCTGAAGCCAATTCAGGAAATTCTAGTGGAACTTTTTCCAGAACATTCAACATCATGTTCACGATTGCCTCCCATTCTTTATGTGGCTTGAGCAAATTGCTGTGATACACATGGTGCACCTTACGACTTCCTAGTAATTTTACCACATAGTTAATGTCAGACAACTTTTGAATAATTTCGGCTGGGCCGACTCATTGCACTTCAAGCTTATTCTTTTGGGAGGGCCTCAACAACATGACCCTGTCTCCTACAGCAAAGTGTCGCGCTTTAGCTGTTCGATCGTAGTAAAGCTTAGCCATCTGCAGTGCTTTGGTCATCGCACTCTCGGTCAGTTCTTGGGCTTTTGTTAGACGATCCAACTAGGTGAGGACATATTCCACTACTACAGAATCATCACCCTGACCTTCCCACGACTCTCTCAGCATACGAAGAGGAGATCGCAGTCTGCGGCCGTAAACAAGTTCCGCTGGCGTAAACCCTGTTGTCTCATGTGGTGCAGCTCTTATTGCAAACATCGCTGCAGGTAAGCACATTTCCCAGTCAGTTTTTCGTTCAAAACATAAGGCTCTCAGTACTCGTTTCATCACGGAGTGAAGCTTCTCTACCGAGTTTGATTGTGGATGGTAGAATGAACTGTGTATTAACTTTATACCACACTTCTCTAGGAAGGTTGTAGTTAAGGCACTAGTGAAAACGGTGCCCTGGTCCGACTGTATCTCTGCAGGAAAGCCTACACGGGCAAACACGGACAAAAGTGCGTTTACAATTTCTACGGAACTTAGCTCTTTTAGCGGGACCGCCTCCGGAAATTTAGTAGCTGGGCAGAGAACTGTCAGGATATGACGGTAGCCCGAGATTGTCTTGGGCAAGGGACCTACGGTGTCGATAACCAGCCGACGAAAGGGCTCCGTGATTACGGGCACCAGCTTCAATGGAAACTTCGCCTTATCCCCTGGCTTACCCACTCGCTGACAAGCATCACAAGATTTTACAAATCTTTCTACATCCTTAAAACATCCAGGCCAATAGTACTCCTGCAAGAGACGACTTGTCGTCTTCTTTACTCCTAAGTGGCCTGACCATGATCCTCCATGTACCAAATAAAGTGGGTCCGGGCGATACTCCTGAGGTAAAACCAGCTGATCAAACTCCACTCCTCTCCTGTCCAGATATTTACGATAGAGTATGCCACCCCTTTCTTGGAATTTCACGTTCCGTTTAGCGACCCCTTCTTTCGAACTGTCTTGGAAATTTTTTAGAGTTAGGTCACCCTTTCGTTCCACTATTAAGGAGGAAGTGCTCACGCCCAGCAGCCGATTTAAGTTATGCGATATTGGCGTGACACACAACTCCTTTGTATTTTCTTCCACCTGTAAGGGGTCACCCTCTGTGCTATCCTCTGTGCTACTAGGAAATGGCTCTGTTGCCACGGTGATCTCTAGTTGCTCTATCATCGGCGTGTCAACCTCCACGTCTAACTCTGGACTGGGTTCATTGTCGGTGTGAGGCTCGGTTGCCTCCATGACTGTGGCTTTCGCGGCCTGTTCTCTCGCCTTTGATCTGGTTAGTGCCTGTACTATGCCCTCTCCCAACGTGAGGCCTTTCTCTTTAAGCACTTGATCCGACTTATTTGAGAACAAGTAAGGATACTGAGGTGGGAGATTGGGCGACACCGTGGCTTCCGTCTCCAACGTGCCAAATTCACCTGCAAGGAACACTTTAGCTACGGGAAGGCACTGACTGTTTGCCTCCACGGCTTGCCTAATCCAGGCACAGTCTCCGGAAAACTGTCCAGGTTGCACAAATGACGGGTGAATGACGTCCATAGTGGCTGCGGAGTCTGTAAGAACCCGACACTGCTTGCCGTTCACGGTGAGGTCGTACATATAGGGCTCCAACAGTTTCATGTTTCCGTCGCCTTCATTTAAGGAGAAGAAAACCACTTTTGGCTTCGTGCAATGTACCGCAAAGTGCCCTGTTTCCTGGCAATTGAAGCAAGCTCCCGATTTCCTCGCCTCAAACCTCTTCTTGGCCTCTGCCGACGCCCTATGGTGAGGTATCCTGTTACCCTCATTCTTAGAAGTTTCCGCGAGACTGGTCGGCTCCTCTCTGAATGACGCCGCCTTGGGCCGTTGAAATCTTCCCTTCAGTTCCCCTCTAGGCTCTACGCTTGCCCCGAGAGCGCGGCGCGTAACGAATTCTTCCACGAGGTCGGCGGCTTTCGCCACAGTGTTCACGTCTGGTCTGTCCTGTACCCAGAACCTCACATTTTCTGGCAATCTTTGGTAGAATTGTTCCAGACCAACACACTCAAGCACCCTATCATGATCCCCATACGCCTTCGCCTCCTTAAGCCATTCCCCCATGTTGGCCATTAACTTGTAGGCAAATTCCGGGTACGACTCACTTTTCTCTTTTACGGCATCTCGGAACTTTTGCCGGAAGCCTTCAGCCGACAACCTATTTTTCTTAAGAAGGCTCGATTTCACTTTACTATATTCGTCGGCCTCTTCTTTCGTCAGGCGCGCGATTACTTCAGATGCCTCCCCCAGAAGTAGGGACAGCAAGCGTTGGGGCCATGTCTTCTGGTCAAAACCTTGCCTTTCGCAAGTTCTCTCAAAGTTGACGAGGAACAGCCCAATGTCCTCCCCTAGCTTGTACGATCTCATTAGGTCCGTCATTTTGAACCTGACCCGCTCTGCGGTACCGGATGCCTCGCTGCCTCCTGCTCTACTATTATAGCTAATCTCTAGCTCGAGGCGCTTCATTTCAAGCTCGTGCTTTCGTATCTTATCTGCCTCGGCTTCTGCCGCATTCCTTTCGGCCTCCGCCGCCTTTCTTTCGGCCTCTGCCACTTGCCTCTCCTGAATCTCCTCGACACATTCTGACAGCTCGTCATCCTCCGCCCCCAATGCGAGAATCGCCTCTATCAGCTCTGGCTTTCTTTGAGAGTCCGACACCTCCAGATTCAACTCGATTACAAGTAGCAACAACATGGACTTTCACAAGGATTTCAGATTCATGGCTGCCTCCAGTACCGCTGTCTCTGTTCCACAAAGATTCCTGGCCTGCAACTAATTAACCTTGACGGCAACGACCGCTCTAGATTCCTGCCTTGCCCCAAGTTTTCCGTTAACTTAGTCTACAAATAAAGCTTCAAAAAGCTCTTACACGGAATCCTGCCCTGTCACTATTAATCTTGACGCCGCTGACAGAAAGAGCTTAACCAAGCTATCACACAATTTCTGCCTTACGCAAGTTACCTGTTAACCCAATGACCAAGACAGCCACTCTCTACCAGCTTTCACTTAACACATAGAGTAAAATGCCTGGTAAAATTTAACAGAGAAAGCCGGCACTCACCCAGTTCGCAGTCATGCCTCTAGCGTCGTGCCTCTCAGAAAAGCCGTTCGGTTCTCTCTGAAAGTCGATGAGCTCGTGTCATCCTTCTCCTGTCGTCCCGTTGTTGGACTTCGGGCCAACTCCGTCCAGTGGTCGCTTTCGGGGTTATCGGCATCCCACCGCTGCTATTCAGTTGTTGGGACTCCGGGTCCTGCCGGACTCGTTTTCGGTAGCTGGCCCTGTCGCAGGATCCATCGTCCGACAATTCAGCGAGAAGAAGCGCCCAAACGAACAACAGAGATTTATTTACATGTTGAGAAGTGATCAACTGATCCAAAGAGAGAAGAGAGAGAGACATACAAAACGTCTTCGGCATTTTATAGCGCCGCGTTGCCAACACTGGGCGCATTGTCCGCATCGTCAGCCAATACGGTGGTCCCGGCACCTCGGCCACGAGGGAGGGGAAATACACCTCACAACACATGGAGGGGCACAACCTAACACGATGCCCAAATATGGTCACGACGCCCTAAAGATGCCCAAACATGGTCATGAACGCACAGCAGATTCCGGACTTCTCCCGGCGAGGGGGAAGAGTCTGAATGGGGAGCTGGGGGTCGAGGACACAGTCGGTCAGGAACCAGTTCTCCCCGCAACTCCTCTTGCTTGGTTCCCTAGCGCAAAACCAGTGCGTTGACCTTTGTTCTCGCTTGGCTGCAAGGCCGTCTCAGGTGCAGGCTATCCCGGGAATGCGTCGACGATCTCCCAGAGGGGTTCGCAAACCTTCGGAGAATCCCAATGCTGGGGCCTGTCGTAACAGACACTTTGTTCTCGCTTGGCTGCAAGGCCGTCCCAGGTGCAGGTTATCCCGGGAATGCGTCGACGATCTCCCAGAGGGGTTCGCAAACCTTCGGAGAATCCCAATGCTGGGGCCGGTCGTAACAGACACTTTGTTCTCGCTTGGCTGCAAGGCCGTCCCAGGTGCAGGCTATCCCGGGAATGCGTCGACGATCTCCCAGAGGGCTCGCAAACCTTCGGAGAATCCCAATGCTGAAGCCGGTCGTAACAGTGGCTACTGCTTCCAGCGAATACTATTCGTTATCACCTCGGGTTCGGAATCTTAAATAACCTCTAAGGGGTGGTGAACTTGAAGGACGATGTGTTAAGTTTATGGAGCTACAAAGCATGAACATGATGAACGGTTGCACGAAGTGCTGAAAAGGTTGGTTGCAGCCGGGGTGACACTCAATCGGGCCAAATGTTCTTTTTGTGTCACTACAGTGGCGTTTTTAGGCTACGTGGTTGATGCCTCTGAAATTAGGCTGGATCCTAGGAAAGTCCGAGCCATGAACAAAATGCCTACGACATCGAGTGTTGATGATGTCCGCAGGTTTTTGGGCATGAATAACTATCTCGCAAGCTTGCCCCGCCGCAGTGGTCTAGTGGCTAAGGTACTCGGCTGCTGACCCGCAGGCCGCGGGATCGAATCCCGGCTGCGGCGGCTGCATTTCCGATAAAGGCGGGTATGTTGTAGGCCCGTGTGCTCAGACTTGGGTGCATGTTAAAGAACCCCAAGAGGTCAAAATTTCTGGAGCCCTCCACTACGGCGTCTCTCATAACCATGTGGTGAATTCGGGATGTTAAACCCAAGATATCATTAACTATCTCGCAAGGTTTGTGAGCAATATGGCTGACGTATCGGCACCGCTGCGCAGTCTTCTCGTGAAAGACCGTGAGTGGAACTGGGGCCCGCCTCAGCAAAAATCGTTCAAGTGTCTGAAGAAATTGGTCATCTCTGCGCAATGCATCGCAAAATACGACCCTAAGCTGCGCACGATGGTGTCCGCCGACGCGTCGTCATTCGGTCTCGGCTGCAAGTGCAGTCAAATGGCGAAAGGCGGCCGGTTGCGTATCACGGTCGCTCATTAACACCAACAGAACAACGGTACGCGCAAATAGAAAAAGAAGTGCTTGCGCTGACTTGGGTGGCAGAACGGCTGCAAGGCTTCTTAATGGGGCTGGAATTTCAATTTGAGACCGACCGCAAACCACTCATATCGCTACTCGGACAGTCACCCATTGATGTGCTTCCTCCTAGAATACGAAGATTTTGACTGAGGCTCATGCGATTTCGATTTTCAGTCTCCTAAGTCGCGGGAAGGCAGATTGGCACCACAGACGCCCTTTCTGGGGTACCTTGTGCGGAAACAGGTGTAGAAGAGGGCGGCTTAGATTGCAGCGAAGTATCGAGTTATGCAGAAGGTTGTGTCAGTGAATTGAAGTTTTTGGCATATTGGAACAAGATAAGGTCGGCGCAAGAACAAGACGACACCTGCAGACAACTTCAGTTGTACTGTAGGGAGGGCTGGTCGCGTCGTGATAAAGTGAGCAGTTGGCTGAGCCCTTATTAGTCAAAGAGAGCAAAACTTACAATATGTGACGGTGTGCTACATGGGTATCGCCTCGTCGTGCCTCAGAACGTAAGGAGAGAAGTACTTTGTTCTTTGCATGAGGGTCACCAGGGCATTGTGAAATGTCGTGCGAAGGCCCGAGAATCTGTGTGGTGGCCCTGTCTCAGCACGGAGCTGGGAGCTTTGGTAAGCAGTTATCGAGAGTGTGCGAGGCTGCGCGTTCAAAGAGTACAGCCCATGTCCGTCCGAGTTTCCTAGCTTGCTTTGGTTGAAGGTTGGAGCTGGTCTTCTCCATTTGCGGGGGAAAACGTACCTTGTGGTCGTAGACTATTTTTTTTCGTAATATCTGGAGCTGGCCCAGTTATCTTCCACGAGCTCTGTGGTGGTTATTGTTCAAATCAAGAGTATATTTGCTAGGCATGGGATCCCAGAACCGGTCGTAACAGACAACGGTCCTCAATTCGCGTCTGGAGAATTCGCACTCTTTGTAACAAGCTATTGTTTGCGTCATATATCACATTCAGTCCCAGATACCCGCAGTCAAATGGAGAAGCCGTAACGTACAGTGCGGACGGGAAAACGGATGTTGGAAAAATCTGCTGACCCTTACCTGGCCCTCCTAACGTACAGGGACTTTCCTGGTTCCTTGAGTACAAGTCCAGCCCAGCTGCTTATGGGCAGGTGGCTACATTCTACGCTCCCCGTACACCCGAAAAAATTTGTGCCATCAAAAGCGAGCAGTCTTAGAAACCTCCGATACAAGGACGAGATATTTCGAAATAAGCAAAGGCTCAACTACTACCGTCGTCATGCTGTAACTCTTGTTACCACAACTTGTCCCTGGAAAACGAGTATGAAAAAAAAGCAGCGAAACTCCAGCAACGGTGCTCAGTCCGGCCCAGCGGTTTCGGTCATTTCGGATGCGGGTAGACGACGGGACCAAGGTAGAGAGAAATAGGAGGGCATTGGTTAGATACAGTGAGCGAACCTGCGTGCATGACCCATCTTATGACTTTCCCGTGAATCTGAACACTGCAGGGCAATCCGAGAAACACAAGTCCTTGGCAGAGCATTCTGCGCTCATTTCAACACCGGTGGCTTCCTTGGATAGCGGGAGACCTGGTCGTTATGTGACATGCTATGGTCGAGAAATAAGGCCACCACAGCGATACGGCTACACTTGAAACTTACAACATACAGTTCTGTGTTGTTGCAATTCATACTGCCTTGTTTCTTTGTTTGCTTTTTGTTACAATACTTCCTAAAAAGTGAAAGAATGTAGCGTTATCGTTATATTTGTTCGGACCAAGCACTGTGCTGCCCTATGACGTGATAAAAGTTATAAAAAGCGGCTGTTCAATAAACGCGTGGTTCTTTGGAGGCAGTGACATCGGAGTGGCGTGTGTCTTTCAATCGCATCGTACCCCTCGGCTTAGTTTTTTAAGTTCACCAATTCAAATCTGGTTACGAAGTTGAAAGCGTTTTATTCTTTTATTCGAAACAAAACCGAAACACTATATAATAAACGAAGCCACGGGTGCGTTCGAAGCCCACAAGCACGAAGAGTAGAACCATGGGCTACCCATGATTCCCATGCATGGTCGCTGAACGATCGCAGCACCAGAGTCATCTCTAGTTAATTTTAGGAAACCATGCTTATAGGTTGCTGCTTGAGTGGCACATTCCCCAACCTTCACTTGCTCCTTCATGCTCAAGTACGGTGGGACGATCCGATCTGCTTCTGCAGCAACTAATGGCCGGCGTGGACACGAGGTGTGATGCTATCGCGTGCGCCCTACGTTTGACGGAGATGGGTCGGCTCATTTGATCTGTCCTTCAGCCGCCTTCGTCACTCCTGCTCGCACTCTTACCCGCGGGTAAAACATGGCTACTTCTGGAGGATGTTATGAATTTCAAAATTATGCGGGGCAGTACGGTGACGACAACGGCAAAACCTAGCTGCCGAGAGTGCCCATATAGTTGTTATTGTAATAAAAAGAAAAGGAGCAAGAAAAAAATTATTACTTGGGAATAATATATGCACCAAAAATTTAAAGATTTATGAAGACATAGTCCCTCAGACACCAAGGAGAGTACTATACATGCCAGAATATTGAAATGTTCTGAATCATATGATCATGATGATATGACCATGGCATGTATGTACTCGAGTCAAGACGCCCCCGTCAAGAGTTCGCACTCACATCTTTAAAGTGCAAAAACGTCCAAAAATGAACAAAAAATTTAAGTACGCTCTTGGATCCTCGACACGGGACGTTCGTTGTCAGTGGACACCACTGCAGAAAAGAGCTTTAGTGTCCCAGGGATATCATACGCCACGGACGGCAGAGGAAACGATCAAGTTTAGAAGCTTTCCGATCAAATGAACTTGTCCGACAGTATTTAGTGCAAAAGCTGCAATCAGTACTGAAATTAAATGTTCGCAACTGTCAGAAATTTTGTGCTTATCCGATGCGGTAGTCGCAGCAGCATTATGTTGTGCTAATATGTAGTAGCTAGGGGCTTATTCCCGTACAAACAACGCCAGAGAAAAAATTTGATAAAAAATAGAAGGGATTGTACACAAGACAAGTAACGGCATGTCATGTGCATGCAGACTACTAGTCGTTATGAAATTCCCTCCACCTTTTGCGTTGCACAAACGAGTGGCGTACCTTGAGACTCGGGGCAAGTTCGAGGCAGCCGTTCCAGATTCTCCTGGCGATGTCCCTGTCTGGAATGAGCGAAGTCTCATCCACATCCTTGGTGCCACCCAACATGACGTCATCGATGCTGAGTAAGAGAGTATAGGTCGACTTTCATTACCATAACGATGATCAGTGCATACTCTCTTTATTAGTTGTATGGTCGGCGTTGTTCTGCTGAACTGTTGTATTGTGGAGAGTATTTTACCCATTTGTTCCTATATGGGACGCGGCTATTTTGTCGGGGCTCCTCAATTATAGTTTGCCGACCGAAAACACAGCGTACATAAATGTCATTGAGCTTAAGAAACATTGTCCATTGTTGTAAGCGCTATATAACTAGACAGGCAGCATTGATGAAACAGTAGCTGGTGGTGAACAATAGCTTCATTGGTAGCGATGCTTCACTATACGATGCAGTTCTGATAGGCAGGGCTTAGCAGAGATACACAGGAAAGCAATCCGGAATGCAGATATCAAAATACCTGCGCTGGAAGCCTAAAATAAATATAATTATATACATTTGTTTTGGCATATTGGGATTTTCAGAGATACAAGTGTGAAGAGGCTGGAAAAGGATCTCGAAATACAGATTCAGAAATACATACTGTTATGCCAGCGAGTCCTCGTCAAACGTCCGTGCCTCTGAAAAAGGCAATCTGGGTCAAGGCCAGCCCGCAGTCTGCCTGGCGCGAACGGCGTAAACACGCGCGGCGCGTCTCTGGCCCACGTGCATTGAGTCAGCTCCGCACGTGACAGCGAGCTGGCGTTCTCGTGTCTGGTGGTCTGACGCATGGCGCGGCGACCCCCCATTGGAGGAATCTGCCCTGACGACCAGCGGCGCTTCTGATTGGACATTTTGGTTGGACCCGGTGTAAATAAAAGAAGCCCTGCGGCGCGTCGCGATCGGCGGTCCTATGTGAGTGAGAGGAGGCCCCGTGTCGGAGAGCCGACATGTGTGTGAGTCGGCGGTCCTATGTGAGTGAGAGGAGGCCCCGTGTCGGAGAGCCGACATGTGTGTGAGTCGGCGGTCCTATGTGAGTGAGAGGAGGCCCCGTGTCGGAGAGCCGACATGTGTGTGAGTCGGTGGTCCTATGGGAGAGGAGGCCCCGTGTCGGAGAGCCGACATGTGTGTGAGTCGGCGGTCCTAGAGAGAGGAGGTCCCGTGTCGGAGAGCCGACATGTGTGCGAGTCGGCGGTTTTAGGCGAAAAGCTGACCTATGTGTTAGGGAGGAGAGCTCGGCTCTTCGAGTCTCTGTCGGCCCCAGTGCCGAAATTGTAACGCCTCTGTATATATGCTGTACATAAACCTTGTTTAACTCACCGTCATCTCGTCCGCTCGTCTTATCAGCTCTGCGCAGCAGCAGTCGCGAGCTGAGAAACATACGCTACCAAACGGCTGGTGACCGTCCCGGCGGAGTTGAAAGCAGTGGCGCCTGTGGGACCGGGTTGGCGTCGCCGTCTTTCGCAACAGTGGAGGTCAGCGGTGGGATTTCGGAGGCCGTCGTTCGCTACAGTGGTGGCATCGGTGGCAGCCACGGAGGTGGTTTCGCAACAGTGGTGGCAGCGGTGGGATCGGCCCGTCGTTCGCAACAGTGGTGGCTTCGGCGGGATCGGCCCGTCGTTCGCAACGGAGGTGGCTTCGGCGGGATCGGCCCGTCGTTCGCAACAGTGGTTGGCAGCTGCGGGATCGGCCGGCGTCAGCGACATCGATGCAGTGAGTGCCTGATGTTTTCCCCTCAGTTCACCAGACTACTCTAGCTCAGGTTGTAGTAGTTTAGAGAAGGGCTGTGTGAAGCATTGTAGTGAGCTTTGATCGTTTCAAGCAAAGTCGAAGTGCTTTGAAACCGAAGTTTATGCGGAGGGGGTAAACACGGGAGTGTGAAAAATTGCTTGCGCGTCTTGCTAGTAGGCTTATAGTGGGTACGGCAAGTAAATTGTTAACAGGGGCAAACAGCAGGAGGCTAGTGTGAACGATGGAGAACCTTAAAGTGAAGGAACTCGTCGAAATTTGTGAGGAACTCGGCATTACTTTGGGCCGTGCAAAACGAAAGCAAGCGATCCTTGAGATCATGAAGGATGAGGGAGTGTCGGCTGAGGAAGTCGATGAGGCCTGGGTGGATATTAAAGCACGCCGCGAGGAGGCTGAAAGGCGAGAAGTAGAAGCTCGCGAACGTCAAGAAGCTGAGAGGCGAGAAGTTCGCGAACGTGAAGAAATTGAAAGGCGCGAACGTCGCGAGCGCGAGGAGGCCGAAAGACAGGAGCGCCTTGAGATGAAACGACTAGAATTGGCAATCCTACAGTGTTCGCAGGCGCCTAGCGTAGCTTCTCCGACGATTCAGGTCAGCGGTTTTAGAATTCGTGACCAACTGCCACCGTTCGTAGTAGGCGAGGACATGGCGAAGTATCTCGTCAAGTTTGAACACGTCTGTGAGCGAAACGCTTTGGAGCGGCCTCTTTGGGCGCGGAACCTGCTAGCTCTTCTTCCCGGCGAAGTGTCCGACGCGATAACTTGCTTGTCGAGGGAAGCGTTTGAGAGCTATGACGAGGTTAAAGAAGTGCTCTTAAGACGTTATAAGTTGTCACCCGAGGCTTTCAGGCAAAGGTTCCGGTATGCTGAAAAGGGGAATGAGTCACACGTTGACTTCGCGTTTCGTCTTAAAGCCGATTTAATTGAATGGCTCAAGGGCGAAGGTGTTTATGACGATCGCGATAAAGTTGTGGAATGCGTTGCATTGGAGCAATTCTACCGCTGCATCGAGGATAGTGTCAGACTTTGGCTGCAGGACAGACTTGGGGAAGTACAGCTAAACAAGGCAGCAGAGTTAGCGGAGGAGTATTATACTCGCCGAAAGTTGCATAGCAGGGCAGTGCGCGTTGAAAAGGATGAAAGGAAAGAGGGCTTTTCAAGGAAACCTGATCAACGGAAATCCGCTCCGCACCGTAATTTCAAGAGGGAACCGTCTCTTACGAAGGACAGTGTAGGGGAAGGGCAAACAGAAGCGGAGAAATCGAGTGAGGTTTCTACCACACAGGCATTTGAATCAGAAAACAAACGGAAGCCGCTAATCTGCTACAACTGCAAAAAGGAAGGGCACATCGCGAGAAACTGTCAGGAAAAGTTTGCCTTCGCAACAATCCGAGAATCAGAAAAAAACATGCGGTTGTTGGAGCCGTATCTCCAAGAAATTAGGGTGAATGAGAAAACGTGCCGAGCACTTAGAGACTCAGCGGCAACCATGGACGTTGTCCATCCTTCATTGGTGTCTCTGGATGACTTAACAGGAGCATGCGCGTGGATCAGGCAAGTCGCCGAGGAGCAGAGTGTTCGCTTACCAATCGCCGCCGTTGTCATTGAAGGCCCGTTCGGTAAGCTTCGCACTGAAGCGGCTGTGTCTGCCGCGCTAAATGATCGTTTTCCTTATCTTTTCTCCAACAACTCGGAGCAGCTTCTCAAAGAGCAGGGCAAATCGTTCTTCCCCAACTTAGCGTGCATGGCCCTCACGCGATCGCAAGCGCGGAAGCTTGATCTGCTTCAATGCAATGAACTCTCAAGTGACCTTGTCGGCGGGTCGACGGAACCCCAGAAAGGAAATTTTCCGCATGAGTCAGGTGAGCAGTCACGCGAGCGGCCCGTCGCGAAAGCGGTCGGCGCGGCCGGCGCGGTAGGGGGAGACGACATGGCGCCATTGAGTCAGAGCGAGAGGGTTGCAACGCTCTCGCCTGTAGCGGAAAGTTGGAGCGAGCTGCCGAGAGTTGATCGAGAGACGCTCATTCGAGAGCAGAGTGAGGATCTCTCGATTGAAGCGCTAGTGGAAAGCCAAATTGAAGCGCTAGTGGAAAGCCAGAAAAACGCGGCGAAAGTGCTGTCGAAGGAGCACTACGAGGAATCGGTGAAGAAGCGTGCTTTTGAAGTTGGAAGTCAGGTAATGCTGCTGCAGCCGATCAAAAAGAACAAACTTGAGGTTGAGTGGGAAGGGCCCGCCAAAGTATTATCGAAGCCTTGCGATACAAATTATGAAGTAAAATTAGGAAGGCGGCCGGACAAAATTAACAACTTGAAAGCAGTCGTAAATCAGCTGTTGAATGCTTCAGAGGAAGAGGGAGCAGAAAGTTTTAGTTCTAGTGAGGCAATCGAAAGGAAATCGGAGGTAATCTTAAAGCAGATAAACCTAGAGCCTAGGTTAAGTGAAGTCCAGGAGGAGGACCTGAAAAGGATTGTTTCCGAGTTTGGAGACGTGTTTTCGGACCGCCCCGGAAACACAAGGGTGATCGAACACGATATCGAGCTAAGCGGTGAGGAGTCAATCCGTAGCAAGCCGTATCGTTGTTCCCTTGTGCAACGTCGCAAGTGTGAGCCGCTCTTGGTGCCGCATAGGTATCGTCGCCTAAAAGTGGCCGGTTACTGAGGTGGAGCATGTTGCTCCACAGCGCAACTTTGACGTTCGCTATAAAAAAAAGGAAAGCTAAACGCTAATGCAGGTGCATTGAGCAGTGCGTTCTAGCTAGTACCCTCTCAACCTTTCGGTTTCTCGTTGGCGATTCGGGGCAAAATTTTGACCTCATCACGACCTGGGCTGAGCGCTCTCGTTCAATGTGATCTCAAGGGGCCAACTTTATGTGGTATTCTAATTCGTTGCGTTGTTGTAATTGTGAAGAATTCAACTTCTTACTTTAAGAGTCTTGTGTCCCACATGTGCCTCTTGATGTAGGGGGAACAAAATTCCGATAGACACGTAGATAGGTATATGTTGTACTATACTTTTTCTTCGTTCAGCGAACTGGGAGCGCAGAGAAAAACACAAAGGACGAAGCGAGGAACCACACAACACGAGCGCTCGTGTTGTGTGGTTCCTCGCTTCGTCCTTTGTGTTTTTCTCTGCGCTCCCAGTTCGCTGAACGAAGAAAATGAATTACCAACTGGCCCACATTTTGATCCTTCTGCAATGTACTATACTTTGTCTGGTGTTCTGTCGGGTGACCGAGGGCACTTGCGTGTGTCGTGTGTTGTCTGTTGTCGATCCGTTCTTGGCAAGTTGCAGAACCATCGACAAGTGCTGAAGCCGAAGATGGTCAGAAGAGACGAGTGAAGCTGGTCGACAAGTTGTGGCGACAAGCCAGTGGAGCTGGGATCCGTCGTCAAGAATGGGCTGTATTCCCGGAACAGTCTGGAGCTGTATTCTCCCCATGGCCCTGGAGGCGAACCTGGAGGGACCTGGCGAACGAGCGCACCTGACATCCGAGCCCCGTGGAAGCAGCTCGTCTTTCCGGTGCATTGTCTGGCGGCGGGGGTGCTGTTATGCCAGCGAGTCCTCGTCAAACGTCCGTGCCTCTGAAAAAGGCAATCTGGGTCAAGGCCAGCCCGCAGTCTGCCTGGCGCGAACGGTGTAAACACGCGCGGCGCGTCTCTGGCCCACGTGCATTGAGTCAGCTCCGCACGTGACAGCGAGCCGGCGTTCTCGTGTCTGGTGGTCTGACGCATGGCGCGGCGACCCCCCATTGGAGGAATCTGCCCTGACGACTAGCGGCGCTTCTGATTGGACATTTTGGTTGGACCCGGTGTAAATAAAAGAAGCCCTGCGGCGCGTCGCGATCGGCGGTCCTATGTGAGTGAGAGGAGGCCCCGTGTCGGAGAGCCGACATGTGTGTGAGTCGGCGGTCCTATGTGAGTGAGAGGAGGCCCCGTGTCGGAGAGCCGACATGTGTGTGAGTCGGCGGTCCTATGTGAGTGAGAGGAGGCCCCGTGTCGGAGAGCCGACATGTGTGTGAGTCGGTGGTCCTATGGGAGAGGAGGCCCCGTGTCGGAGAGCCGACATGTGTGTGAGTCGGCGGTCCTAGAGAGAGGAGGTCCCGTGTCGGAGAGCCGACATGTGTGCGAGTCGGCGGTTTTAGGCGAAAAGCTGACCTATGTGTTAGGGAGGAGAGCTCGGCTCTTCGAGTCTCTGTCGGCCCCAGTGCCGAAATTGTAACGCCTCTGTATATATGCTGTACATAAACCTTGTTTAACTCACCGTCGTCTCGTCCGCTCGTCTTATCAGCTCTGCGCAGAAGCAGTCGCGAGCTGAGAAACATACGCTACCAAACGGCTGGTGACCGTCCCGGCGGAGTTGAAAGCAGTGGCGCCTGTGGGACCGGGTTGGCGTCGCCGTCTTTCGCAACAGTGGAGGTCAGCGGTGGGATTTCTGAGGCCGTCGTTCGCTACAGTGGTGGCATCGGTGGCAGCCACGGAGGTGGTTTCGCAACAGTGGTGGCAGCGGTGGGATCGGCCCGTCGTTCGCAACAATACACTGTTACTGAGAAACATATTATTGCGGGGGTGCCGATACTCTAAAAAGACAATTATCAAGTACCGCATAACATTGTGGATAATGTTGCTGCACATAAACTTGCAAGTAAAATTATCACTAACAAACACCAGAACGATGGGCCGTGGAGAGACCAAGGGGCGTGGAGAGACAGTTGTTTAACGCTGAAGATCTGCTTTGCTGAGAGGAGTGTTCCATTAACTGCACTAAGGCAATAGAATTTTGTCAGTCTATCGGTTAAAAAGCGTTGGTCCGGCCTTAACACAAGACTCGCGAGCTCACCAAGTGACAAAACATCAGCTAACTTAGAGGAACCTGCCCATTTCTTTTGTATGGGTCATTTGTGAAGGCAATTTGAGAAAC
Organism: Rhipicephalus annulatus; assembly: GCA_013436015.1. Classification (NCBI taxonomy): domain Eukaryota; kingdom Metazoa; phylum Arthropoda; class Arachnida; order Ixodida; family Ixodidae; genus Rhipicephalus; species Rhipicephalus annulatus. The sequence continues at coordinate 83,922 of WOVY01003795.1, forward strand.
GTTTCGAGAAACATGTCGATGCTGATCTCCTGAATTACTAAAATGGGGACATCAATACTGAGAGATTTATTTTTTTAAGTTATTGGGGTCATCCAGACAACGCAAAACATCCTCGAGATAGCCTCAACTGGTCAAGACGTCCTCGTCCTGTAGAGTAAACCCCTAGGACAACCTTTGTACAACCGTAGTCGTAGTCATATCTGTGCAGCTCATGAACATGCTCACGAGCATACTTATTAAAAAAAGAATGACGAGGCAAAGATGGTATATGGGCCGAGCCGCTAGCGAGACGTCCGTGGCGTGCGTGTTTCAGACTCTCGGTCTCTGTAATAAACGTTAGCGAGACGACAATCATCGAGAAAAAAAGAAAGAAAAGAACTCACTTTGGTATAACGTGGAAGTCTTCCCCCGCTATGATTGCGTGCTTGATCCAAGGGGCGTGGACCTATAGCGAGAACGAAAGATGACAGGACTGCAGAGTGAGAAAGAGAACAACATTGTTCGGTACACAATCTCAAAGTAGTGCTTTTTGTTTCCTAACTCACCTTATACTGGACGAAGCAAGGAAAAAATCGGATTGATCATAAACAATGAGATATAAATCCGTGCAGTAGAGTTCAACAAACAGTCCACCCAACTTTGACAGACACAATGCAGAATGGCAACAGAGAGCGAGAACGGCACGAGTGTGCTGTCGATAGCGGAGGTTTTCGAAACGCGTGACCTATATATAGAGAAATCTTTGGGTGGCTGTGGTGAGCACAAACTTTCGCGGTTGTACGCACTCGGCAATTTGTCTGCCCATGGTTGAACATGCAAGTAGCTGACGTCACTGTGCATCCTTACCCACTGTGTGAGCACCAATAACGGCTTTGTTCCAGGTATGACGTCGACATCCCGTGTAGGAAATTGTGAAACTGGGCGCACAGACATTGTATGGTCGCTTTTTTATATATATTATAATGAGGCGTTTTAGAGTTGCACTCTTTTATAAAACAGGAGAGCGGTCACGACACGTTAAGTGGTAATGGCGGAACCAGCCTGAGTCGCCAGCCAACCAAACGTCGTCTTCTTCACCGACTGAGTCATACCCCCTGCCCTTCTGAGTAGCATTCATCTTCTTCACTACATTTTCCTCCCCTCCGGAAAAGAGCCATCCTGGCGACTCATGGGCAGGAGACAATAGAGGGATCGTAATATGGTTTTAGGCGGTCTATGTGGACGGTCTCACGTCCACGGCGTCGTTGATCATGGGGCTGTTCAAGCGGCTCCACGATGTAATTGACGGGTGAAGTTTGTTTAACCACACGGTAAGGTCCGTCATACTTGTACATCAGTTTCGTTGAGAGACCAGGGCTGGTTGAAGGGATGCGAAGCCAGACAAGGTCATCCGATGCATAAGAAGCCGGAGGCGTCGGGCTATCGCGGTGGTGTTTCTGGCGTTGCTGTTCAGCACTTGTGAAGGAGCGGGCAAGCTGACGACACTCTTCCGCGTATTTAGCAGCTTGTGACATCGTCGTCGACTCAGCAACATCCGGGTGGTAAGGAAGGATGGTGTCTAGCGTGCAAGAGGGCTCGCGACCATAAAGGAGGAAATATGGCGAGAAACCAGTGATTGTCTGGACAGCAGTATTATGCGCGTAGGTTACAAAAGGGAGAATACTGTCCCAATTGGTGTGATCGGTTGCGACGTACATCGACAGCATATCTCCTAATGTACGGTTGAATCTTTCTGTAATGCCATTTGTTTGAGGATGATACGCGGTGGTGGTGCGATGAATGACTTGGCATTCCTTTAGAAGCGATTCGACAGCGTCCGACAAAAACACACGCCCTCGGTCACTCAGGAGTTCACGTGGTGCACCGTGACGTAAAATGATCTGATGCAGTATGAAACGACCGACGTCGCTGGCTGACGCAGAAGAAAGTGGTGAAGTTTCTGCGTAGCGCGTAAGGTGATCGATAGCGACGATTACCCAGCGATTTCCAGCCGGTGTAATCGGAAGAGGTCCATACAGATCAATACCAACACGGTCAAACGGTCGGGCAGGACAAGGTAAGGGTTGTAGTGGAGCTGGAGAAGTTGGAGTGGGATTCTTCCGGCGTTGACAAGCGAGACAGGAACGTACGTAGCGACGGACGAAGCGATACATTCCACGCCAGTAGTAGCGGTGGGACAGGCGGGTGTAGGTTTTTAACACTCCAGCATGGGCGCATTGTGGGTCGGCGTGAAAGGAGGCGCATATGTCTGAGCGGAGACTTCTGGGAATGACTAGAAGCCATTGGCGTCCTTCGGAGAGATAATTACGTCTGTATAGCAAACCATCTCTGATAACAAAGTGCTGTATTTGACGGCGCATACCTCTAGGGATATTTTGTGAGGGAGTTTGATTCAACAAGTTGATAAGTGAAGCGATCCAAGGATCTTTTCGTTGCTCCTGTCGCATGTCACTGACACTAAGTGCAGATACGTCGGGGGCAGGCGAAGACGGCGGCTTGTCACTACATCGTAGAGGTGATCCGGACAACGCGTCTGCGTCGGAATGTTTTCGGCCAGATCGGTAAACGACGTGGATGTCGTACTCTTGTAGCCGAAGCGCCCAACGGGCAAGCCGGCTGGTGGGATCTTTTAACGAGGAGAGCCAACATAATGCATGATGATCTGTAACCACGCTGAATGGGCGCCCGTAAAGATATGGTCGAAACTTGCCTATGGCCCATATGATGGCTAGACACTCTTTTTCGGTGACTGAATAGTTAGCTTCTGCTTTTGTGAGTGCACGGCTGGCGTAAGAGACGACGTACTCATCAAATCCAGGTTTACGCTGGGCGAGCACAGCACCGAGGCCAACTCCGCTAGCATCCGTGTGTATTTCCGTCGGGGCAAGAGGATCAAAATGTCGCAGTATAGGAGATGACGTAAGAAGGTGGCGGAGTGTGGCAAATGTATCATCACAAGCTGACGACCAACTAGAAAGGTCTTTGTTGCCGGCGAGAAGGTCAGTCAAGGGCGATATGATGGAGGCGAAGTTGCGAATAAAACGACGAAAATATGAACATAAGCCGAGGAAGCTGCGAAGTTCTTTTAAGGTCTTCGGCTTGGGAAATTCGGCAACGGCACGGAGTTTCGTCGGATCCGGAAGAATGCCATCTCTAGATACAACATGGCCCAAAATTAGGAGTTGTCGAGCGCCGAAGCAGCACTTCTTCAAGTTGAGCTGTAGACCGGCGGCGGTGAGGCAAGTAAGCACTGTCTCGAGCCGCTGAAGATGCGTTGAAAAGTCGCTTGAAAATATTACAACATCGTCTAAATAGCACAGACATGTCTGCCATTTCAGGCCACGGAGGATGTTGTCGATCATGCGCTCGAAAGTGGCAGGCGCATTGCAGAGCCCAAATGGCATGACGTTAAATTCATATAAGCCATCAAGGGTAACAAAAGCTGTCTTGGGGCGATCAGCCTCAGCCATGGGAACCTGCCAATAACCTGAACGCAGATCTAGTGACGAGAAGAACTCCGCGCCTTGTAAGCAGTCAAGGGCATCGTCTATGCGAGGTAGCGGGTAAACATCTTTGCGCGTGATCTTATTCAACCGGCGGTAGTCGACGCAGAATCTTATTGAGCCATCCTTTTTCTAGACTAGAACAACTGGGGAGGCCCACGGGCTGTTAGAGGGCTCAATAACACCTCGCTTCAACATGTCGTCAACTTGTTCCGCGATTATGCGACGCTCAGATGCCGATACCCGATACGGACGCTGACGTAAAGGAGCGTGAAGGCCAGTGTCAATTTCGTGAAATACAGTGGAAGCACGGCCCAAAGTCAGTTGCTGGTGGTCGAAGCTGGCACGGAAGCGCTCGAGGAGGGCGATGACGTCGGTGCGCTGCTGGGCCGTAAGGTTGGGGTCGATGCAGCGCGAAATTGCGTCGGTGAATGATGGGGAAGAGGATGACGCGCAGCAATCAACAGCATCAATAGGTAGCGTAGTCGAGTGGTCAGGAACTACACGTGCACTCGAGGGATCAATGTCATCGGCAAAGCCCAGGCACTCTCCGCACAGTAACTTGGAAGGCGAGGGAAACGGATTTGATACATAAATTGCACTTGATCCATCGTAAATATTCAGAACGGCGAAAGGAATCAGGAAGCACTTACGGCGAACAGCGGTTTCAGAAGGCGTAAAAAGAACAGTTGAGCCACTATAGACGTCACAGGAAAGCGGAACTAGGGCGGACGAGAACGGGGGTATCGAAGTGTCGGCGGCAACGAAAACTTTTGCAGGTGAAAGGGACGAGTCGAGTGAAGCAGCGTCGCATAACGGCGCGAACTCCACCTCCGCGCGAGCACAGTCGATGACGGCATGATGAGTGCAGAGAAAGTCCCAGCCTAATATAATGTCATGGGAACACTGCGGGAGCACTACGAACTCGACGACATATATATTGTCAGCAATAACGACACGTGCTGTGCATGCAGCAAAAGGGCGAATTCGTTGCTCGCTCGCAGTGCTTAAAACGAAGTCGTGTAGAGGCATTGTGACTTTTTTTAGTCGACGGCAAAGTTTTTCAGTCATTACAGACACTGCGGCGTTAGTATCGACCAATGCAAAAACAGGTATACCTTCAATGGAGACAGCAACGACGTTGGACGGCGAAAAACAAGGTCTTGTGGAGTTCGAAAGATCCGCAGTTCTTGCCCCCGGAACCGCGGCTCCTAGTTTTCCTCAGGGACAGGGCGAGGTCGACGGAGCATAGGGGAAAGGGAACGGCGTTGAGGTGAAGGCGACCGGTGTCTGTTGAAGTTCCGGCGAGGTGAAAATGTGTCCATGGTGGTAGTCTCGCCATATACAGCCGGCTCCGGTCGTGGGGGTAAATCATAATTGTTGGGCCTGACGTCGTCACGCAGGAAAAACTCACGCCGTCGACAAAATCGTGCCACGTGACCCGCAATTCCACAGGCGAAGCATATGGGGCGGTTGTCTTGAGTGCGCCAAGGGTTCTGAAAGCGTCGAGGTGGTTGTCGGGAGAAAGGACGGGCAGCCTGGTACATTGGCTCAGTCGGTACGACAAAGGGACGCGTGGACGTAGGCGTTCGCGACAAAGAAACGTGGCCATTCGCGACAGGTGGACGTCGGGTTCCGTTCAGTGCTTCGGCATAGGTCAATGGAGCAGCCACAGGTGGTGCGTGAGCTGTTGGTAGCGCCTCGGACACTTGCTCCTGGACTACTCGCTGTATTGATGGCGCTAAAGTAGATGGGGCACTTTCGGAGGTATAAGGCACGAGGGACAACTGGCGTGCGACCTCCTCTCGTACAAATTGCTTGATCTCGAGAAGCAAACTGGTGTGATCTATAGAGCCAGCCGACGTTAAAGCGGAGATGGTTGCACATGGCGCGGTAGCACGACGAGTGGTGTCACGCTGTTTCCAGAGCTCATCATAGCTCTGACACAGTTGGATCACTTCCGCTACCGTTTGCGGGCTTTTGGCGACAAGCATCTGAAATGCGTCGTCAGTCACGCCTTTCAAGATGTGTTTGATCTTCTCGGCTTCTGGCATGGCCGAGTTGACACGCCGGCAAAGGTCGACCACATCTTCGATATAACTGGTGTAATGCTCACCATTCTGCTGAGCCCTGGTACGCAAGCGCTGTTCGGCCCGTAGTTTGCGAAGTGCTGGACGGCCAAACAAGTCCGCAAACGCCGTTCGGAAGGCCAACCAGGTGGGGAGGTCTCTCTCGTGATTACGGTACCACAGACTGGCGACGTCGGTTAAATAAAATTGGACGACAGTAAGCTTGTGTGCATCGTCCCACTTGTTGTGCTTGCTCACCCGGTCGTATTCGTCGAGCCAGTCTTCCGCGTCTTTGTCATCGGTTCCACTGAAGGTAGGTGGATCGCGTTGCCGAAAGGAGCCAAGACAGACAGGAGCTGCAGTAGTTGGAGCCGAGGCGGCCGCCTGCTGATCATCGTCCGTGGACATCGTAGCAACTGGAGGCAACGTACGGTTTCGCAGTTCCAGGATTAGGCGTTACCCAGCACTCTCCACCAATTATAATGAGGCGTTTTAGAGTTGCACTCTTTTATAAAACAGGAGAGCGGTCACGACACGTTAAGTGGTAATGGCGGAACCAGCCTGAGTCTTGTCTTGTCTTGTCTCCTAGAAGATTTTGGCTCATACCCACATGGGGATTGGCCACACTGTACCTCATGATAGATAATTTTTATAACGCCAGCCTGAGTCGCCAGCCAACCAAACGTCGTCTTCTTCACTGACTGAGTCATACCCTCTGCCCTTCTGAGTAGCATTCATCTTCTTCACTACAATATCACAGAATGACGCGCTGTGTTTTTGTTTTCTGCTTGCCATATAAGCGTTGCGGCTTTTTTAGTGCAGATAAAGTGTTATTAACGTAATATTGAACATTGTTAATTTGTTTTCGAGAACAATTCTATTATGCAAAAGCGCAAACGGACACAGGAGAGAAGACTACGAAAACCAGTAAGAGCGTTGGCCATGAACCCTATGGAAGTACAGTAGTCAGCTTTTCTGCAAATATATTCGTTACCCCTCTCCACTGATGTGGTTTATTCTTAAACATTGTTAAGTCGAGTGAATAAGTGTTATCAGAACACCAGCTAAAAAAATAAATGGTCTGTGGTTTTGAAAATAACGTAACCCAGTTTAGGTCGCCTGACATTTTCATGAAAGTCACAGAAAAATGTACAGAAATCAGGTGAACCACTGACACAATCCTTCGCTAGGGCAGTGGTTTGGAGTAGGACGATGGCAACCGAAGTAAGAGAGAAGTGAAAGACGAACAAGCCATAGTATCTCACCCTGATCGTCTGGCCTCGGATGGCGTGCACCTTGGGATCATGGACAAACGTACCAGCGCCGAAGCCCGTGCAGTTGACGATGACGTCATACTCGTCTGCAAGCTGCAAGAAACAGTCGTATGGACGATAGAGCTTCATAATCATGTCACGTGGTCGTGACTTCGACGATAGTAACAGTCGGCGTGTCAAAGAAGAAACTTTATTTGGCCGAACTTGTGGCCGGGAAACTGACCTTGACAATCTTGAGGAAAGCGCGAGATTTTCTCGAGTCGATGTGCGTTTGAAGTGAAGAACGATTTGCGAATTTGAAAACGCGAAGGGTCAACTCGAGGAGCGTTTTAGAATTGATTTGATTGGTATGTGGGGTTTAACGTCCCAAAACCACCATACGATCATTAGAGACGCCCTAGTGGCGGGCTCCGGATATTTCGACCACCTGCATGGGGTTCTTTAACGTGCACCCAAATCTGAGCACACGGGCCTACAGCATTTCCGCCTCTATCGGAAATGCAGCCGCAGCAGCCGGGATTCGATCCCGCGACCTGTGGGTCAGCAGTCGAGCACCTTAGCCAGTAGACCACCGCGGCGGGGCCGTTTTAGAATACGGGGGTGAAGATCAGGGGAGGTATTATCGCTGTGTTGAATTCGTGGACATTTCTGATTCGGCCTGCCCTGATTGGCTGGAGCTGGCGAGCAGCGCACTGCCACTTTACGACATTTCTTCTGCAACGTCGGTTTAACACCACGCAGCTTTCACAAAATATCGACACAAATCAGAAAGACGGAACGCCTTTCACATCAACAAATGCTGCCCCCATAGATCTGCTTTTGGAAGAACAACTCCGAGGCCGTCCTCTCATCACGTTAGCCCTTGTATTAGGCTTAACGCGGTCGCCCGCCTGAAGCCCATGAAAGGTCGGTACGCATTCCCTGCATCACTCTTCAAACATCTGAACACATTCATACGCACGTCAAGTTTGTTTAGGAGTCATGTCAGATGTTAGTTTTAATTTTGTTTACATAGTTTTTTTGTACACTAGGTATGGGCTGGCAGGTTCGGTGCGTCGACGTGGTCAAGCGCACCATGATGTCAAAACTCGGCGTATTTTTGCGTAACTGAACGCATTCCGGCGAGTCGGACATGCCCATGAATTTGACACCGCGAGAATAGCTCCACAGACTACAGCAACGCAAACTGACACTCACAGCGGTAGAATACAGCGTCGGCCGTCGATAATCGTATATCCTTGGCTACGCACGTCGTGCACGTGTTGTCGAACATTCGAGAATCGAGCGTTATCTCTGTTGGCTGAGCTTGTTCCAGAAAATAAACTCAGCTGTTAGCGTTTGTGCGCTTAAGCCGGACAGATGATCGGAAAACTATATAGAATGCTCCAGCCCTCTTATTCATAAACGCTCCTCGACTCAAATTACGTCATTCACTTGACAGCGTTGAACACTGCGCCGCTTACCGAAAGTGACTGCGCGTTTCTCAAGGATCGCTGCGGGTTATCGCTGATATGCAGTGACTTGCTCAGCCTGGGGACTGTGCTCCCGTCAAATTTCTCAACTCAATGTGAAGCGTATGCTGTAGGCCCGTCTGCTCAGATTTGGGTGCACGCTAAAGAACCCCAGGTGGTCGAAATTTCCGGAGCACTCCACTACGGCGTCTCTCATAATCATATGGTGGTTTTGGGACGTTAAACCCCACATATCAACCAAATCACAGTGCAGGTTCTGCGCCAATGAAACAGGCACCCGGTATCACATGGTGCGCGAATGTCCATACAATCCACTTTGCAACTCGGGACACAACACAACATGGAAGGGTGGGAGGCAGGTCCCTCCAGCTCGGATCCGAAGAGACAAGAGGCCCTCGTGAAACGGGCGAGTACAGCGGCCCATCCACTTACTGATCTACTCTAATGAACGTTCTATTCTCTCAAAGTGAAGCGTTCAGTGAAGGGACGTTTAAGAAAACGGGGATCAGATACTTTGGTGCAGATCTCGCAATAGTATATATAAGACAATACGGTGGCAACATAGACATAGAAAGGAGCGCACTTCCATAGGAGCCGCAAGTCATGACACCTCATGAGGCAGCGCGTTAATGATAGACTCGAGAAGTGTATGTTGGGGGGCTAGTTGGTAAGACATTACTAAAAAAATAATATATATATATATATATATATATATATATATATATATATATATATATACATATATTGTGATGAGCAAGACAGAGAACAAGAGAGAGACAACACCCGATCCTGGGCCAGCTGTTGTTATTCTGCCTCTTCTGCCTCGCTTTCCAGCCCATGGCCCACAGCTGCCACGCCGCTCTTCGTTAAAATATATATATATATATATATATATATATATATATATATATATATATATATATATATATATATATATATATAAACTGCGCTGAAGACGAGACAGGAGAAATGAGGTGGACAGGGGACGGCTGCAGTCCTGACAACTTCTATCGTCCTGTGCACTTCGTTTCTCGTGTCTCGTGTTTAGCGCAGCTTTTTTTTTCTTAATGATGGGGGGGGGCATGTATTTTCCCCAACGTTCGTTCTTTCGGCTCTATCTCCATGGCCTGGAGCCGCTTTGCCGCAAGACATAGTTCAGCCAAAGCTCAGTGGCCCTACCTCACCAATTTGACAAGTTTAGTCTCACCAATTTAAGTTACATCAGAAGGTTCCGAACGAACCGTTTTTCTTTAAGAGAGCGGAGCTCTTTAGGCTTTTCATTGCGCCGCGGGTTGTGCGAACAGGATGTATCATCATCTTGAACTCGTGCACACTCTCTTTGTCCTCTTCTGATTCACTCCCGCAAAACGTGCGCAATTATGTGATATCACGCATCACTTGTCGTAGCGAGACTAAAATCACGTAATGTATACACTAGCAATAAGCCACGTAACTAAAATCACATAACATCACTTGTCATCTAGTCAAGGAGATACGGCTAGTCTGCTATGCTTGCGGACGTGAACGTTAAACAACCCTAGGTGGTCGAAATTTCCGGTGCCCTCCACTACTGCATCTCTCATAATCATATGGTGGTTTTGCGGATAACTTTTCTTCTCAACGAAGGGAAAGCTACGGGAATGGAGCTACTGCACATGTACTCCTCTGCCAAGCAGTTCGGTTCGGCCGGCGCTTAGAATGACGCGCACGCATTCGAATAACACTGCAGCGCATTCAATTTAATGCGTCGCCTTAGACAGACATTTTTCAGGAAGTTATCACAAGCTTCTTCGGTGAGTCGTCGAAGTAGCTGGAGGACGACCCAAAGAAGAAGGCGCCGTTTTGACAGTGAGGTGTAAGTAAAACGAGCGACGCTTTTACTAGTGGCCAATTCCGAAATTACACTGCATGAAGTAAAAGAATTATGAATGTGTCATTGGTGTGTTCTGCGTCTCCTTATAAGCAACATCCCGTAAAAAACAAGCTGATGTTCAGAAGAATGCGTTGCTGGACTAGGTGGCCACTATTGCCAGCTGCGCACGTTTGTAAGAAGGTCGCAGGTTAGGTCCCTGCCCACGGCAATTTATCTTTTCGTCCACTTTTCTTTGTTCACAATTACGTTATAATTACTCCTAATAACATCCTCCATACTTTTCTTGGTATAATTTGATTGTCACTTCTCATTAATAATGTGTCTAACACAGAAAACGAGCTCTTGAATTTACCCTTTTTTCCCTTAAGGAATAAACAAAGTCACTCGAGTGTTTGATGCCGCAAGCAAAAAGTTGGGTGAAATTGGTGCACTACCCATCATTTCCATGGTGGCTGAACGGTCACAGTGCCTGAGTTCCCTTGGGTAAATATTGCAGGAAAAGTTTCAGAAGGCAAGCACGACCAGTGTTCCATGTTATTAGATTTAGATCCCTTCCAGTGAAGCACTGACCAAGGCGGCACGTCGACGTGCGTGGAGCATACTGGGTCATTAGGGTGAACTAGTAAATAAATAAACGAATAAATAAACGAATAAATATGAATAAATATATAAATTCACGTCATCTTCCCAAAGGTATCCCTAATTGGATGCCAAGCAGCAGCGTTTCACACGAGTGGCATCACGGGTTGAACGGCGCTAACGCAGGTGCTGCGGCAGGCGCTGGAAGATACGTTTGAAGTAATGGCTGGTGTGGGCCTTGTCGTTTCTTCAGAGTGGACACTAACGCTAGACTAGAGCTGACGCGCGTTTTGCCCTGACAGCCATGGCCTTGGGATCGGTGAAGTGCACGCTAAGAGGTTCCCGAAGACATTCGACGTCGAAGTTGGCAAATACTAAATTGATGCACGTTTCCCTTATCGTGGAGGGTAGTTCCCGTTCCGCCGACACGCACTTGAGCGGGGCGACAGCTGCGGGTGCTGCGACGAGCACGCCGCAGGCGAGGAAGAGAGTGACGTCAGCGCGCACTGCGGGGGGGGGGGGGAGAGTGACGTCAATGCGCAGCTGCGACATGACCGATTTGGCGCTGATCCAACAACTGCGGCGAAGGGAGCGCATTGCGGCGCGTTCGTACGGACGCACGGAGGGACAGCGTTACACAGGCTAGTCAAGGAACTGTTTCGCATATAATCAATATCTGTCGCAGCTTGTGAGGGAACCATCTACACAGAAAACCGTGCAAATATAATACGAAATTTTTGAGACACACCCTTGACTGAGTGAAAAGTGAATGTGTTTTCAGAAAATCTTAAAAACTGGTACTGATCGAGATGCTGCCGATTCCTCGCCGCTGTAATACACGACGCCAAGCAACAACTCGTACAATCACTTCTGCAGAGATATCGCTGCGGGATAGCACGCCAACAAGAAGGAGGTGCTGGCACACGCAAGGGAAGTTTTTATCTGAAGGAACGAGTGCCCGGCTGCTGCTATACTCCGATCGGATGCGTGGTGTTGTCCTCCACGTGCGATGATAAGATGCGCGGATAAAAGGTCCGCTGCACAATGCTCACAAGAAAGCAAAACACTGCCCATCGAGGCCATTTATACGCAGTTTGACTGCGGCTTCTTGTCATGGCATATGCACTGTGGAGCCTAACATATGAAATGAAGACAGAGTGTTTGGAAAAAAAGGTAGTTGGAGTCTATGCCTGCGGGTATGTGTAAGCAGCCATTACTGGAATTTGGCCTATAGTAGGAATCAGATTTGTACATGCCACAGAAAATAAGTTACCAATCACAATTACCACTTTCCTTAAAATTTGATTGACAGTAATCAACGACAGCCTCAGAAAATTAACTGAGCAATTGAAGAAGTGTAATCGATTATATTAACGTTAGCTTCCTTCGAAATTCAATTGCCATAACTCAATAACGTAAGTTCAGTCAGCCTACAACGAACAACTGCAGTTCGCACGCTGTAGAGAAGACTGGAGGCTCGCATGAAGTAGTGGCTTTTGTTATATTGTGTTACACGTTCCTAACTTTCAACGGGAGTTAATTCTCAAAGTTGTTGTCACTGATTTTTCCACGCTTCCTCCTAAAGATGTCGGCTGGTATGCACTGAACACTCTTCCAATGCATGCGCTGCAGGGAAGGGTGAGATCAAATTGTAGCAACATGGTGCGCACCCGCTGGTAGCTGTTCAGCACTTCGATGCTAATTTCCATGTCATTTATGAATCTTGACACTTCGCTGTTGCTGGCGCTCTGGTAGGTTTTGTAGGTAAGGCGCCAACGTGAAGGTAAAAAAAAAATCGGCTATGTAAAGGTCGACCTCCCGCCTGACAAGACGGAAGGTCCCTATCGAGTGGCCTCATATTTTTTGGAACGAGAAGTGCAGTAGAAGACTAACAGCATTTTCTCTATTTCGCGCTAAAAGCTACCGTAAAAATGAACAAACTCGCCCAAGAAGTTGCTCTACTGAAGTAAAAGACTGGCGGCAACTTGATTGTGAAAAAAAGTAATTTTGTTTTGTGATTGATTACCGTTAATCAATGACAAGAAAGTGTAATTGAACTACTCAGTATATTAGTTTGAAAAATGGGCTAGATTATATTACAATATCACAAGGAAATGTAATTGATTACTTGTAACGCGTCGTGCAACTCTTGTTGTAATTCGTCTCGTCAATATTTACTCTAAAACACTAAGACAACACAAGGCCAATACGCTCGTCATTGTGTTGCTGTTGTTTGTCCTTGTCTTTTCTAACAAACGTTGTAAACCAGGTGGGCATATGCGTGTGTTTGTCCAAACGAGGTGAAGTACAGATGTTCCCCATTTGCGGTGCGTTGAGTTGCGCATTCACAAAATATTATGTGTTATCCACACTCAAACCGTTCTACAACGAGCCTCATATTGCGATCACTCGTGAAATGTCTCGCAATGAGAGCACGTTAAACCCAAGAATTACTGCATGTGTGTACGATACAATATTGGCGCGCAATTGTAACATACAGCGAGCAGCTTTTGGCTAGTTATAAAATGTAAGCACATTCAAAGCGTGTTTCCTTCACTACAAAGATTTACATTCGAATGCACAAGAGAAAAAAGAAGTGCAACACATATTTTTCGTGTGTACGTGTCTCCGTCAACCATCCACAAGTACCATATATGCTAGTCAGTGCACGTGTACCCACTAGGCTTACAAATGCAACAGATTTTCACTAACCTCTTCAAGACTTTTGACTCTGCACTGCTGCAGGCGTCCACCACGGCTCTCGAGACTGGAATGGTTTGAAAAAAAAAAATTGCACGGTATTCTGGATCTCTGTCTGATCAAGCATGTTCAATTTTGGCAGCGATTGTATAGACACTATCGGCTGGTTTTTGCCGTCGCCGTCATGTCACGTATAAACTAGCAACCGACAACATCTCCCCGCCCATATGCATGTTCTATTTGCGACTGAAAGCGCTTGAGCGCTGTCGACGAACGCAGCTGCAGCAGAAATGAAACGAGCCGGCCATCTCGGTCGCACGGAGGGTACACGCGATAACATCGCCTCGCATGCTAGTGCTGCCGTCGATGGTTCCTCCTCAAGCAGAGATGGAACTGTCTTTCATCGGGCGAAGGAGCGTGAAAGGTTGCCGGTGGGAGAAGCCGAAGGGCTACTGTGTCACTCGTGGTGCAACTGCGAAACTTGATGAAAAGGGCGTGGTAATGCGTGCTCCTATCCTTGTACGTGCCTCTTACCGCTTCCCCTAGCCTCTTACTTCGGGTTGAAACGGACAGACAGCAAACCACTTCGCTCCCTAGAGCGGCCGTATACCTTTTCGCCAGCTTTCAGGGAGCCTACGGGAGGTCGGATCCTAGCGAAGTTAGCTGCTAGCCTTAATTAATATAACATTCCAATTAGTGGCTGACGCATTCATTTTTCCGTACTTGCGTCAAACCTTAAGCGTTTCTTTTCAATCTACTCCTATTATCTACAGCACGTACTTAATGCGTTTTCTCCCCTTCTATATCCTCTACGTAGTTGTCACTTTCATATATTGATCACCGATGTATTGTTTGTACTTACCTTCGGCAGGTAATAATATTCGTATGCTTTTTATGGTATTTCGTTATAATTGCGTTGTTTGATGTGTGATACGTGAGTTCGAGTCCGTGCGATGTGAGGCTGAATGAGCTTCATATACTTTGCCGAGCTATGGCAGAATTACCGTATACGAATACCATAACCTCCAAAATTTCGGGCGCCGTGCGCCCGCCATCTCGGAGGCCATGCGAATACGACCTACAGAGATGCATGTAGCTTTGATCTAGCATACGCAACGAAACCTTTTGGAACACCTGCTTTACAGTCCCGCGTTTTCGACTGCAACACTTACCGTTGCATGAGGTACGGGAGAAATTTCTTGCATTCGATTGTCAGCGAAATCACGTAGGTTCCGTACCTAAAATGAGATTAGGTCATATAAGTCACCTTGGTCGGTTATTCTGCAAACTGTCTGAAGAACACACTTTACTGTTGAAGCCTTCGGCCCATACAAGCAAGGTAAAACAGGAGGGAACACGAGGCATGCAGGTTTGAATGAAAAGTATCTAAAGGAAAGCTCATTCTCATGGCACATACCCGAACACTTGAGCAATCAGTAAAAAAGGGAGAAAACTTAAAAAAACTAAGAAAAAAGACAGAAAAACATGAATGTGAAGTCGGCAAGTATTATTTATATAAACGTAGCCTAATTTACAGGTTCGATTTTAACACCTTTATGTTTTAATTGCTGGGACGTGTGCCTCTACGTGCCTTTTCATTCTTCCCCTCTCTTTCTCACACACACACACACACACACACACACACACACACACACACACACACACACACACACACACACACACACACACACACACACACACACACACACACACACACACACACACAAAGCACTTGAGTTGTGTACAGATTACGACTGAGAAGTGTGGTCTGTTGGAACGGGTTTCAATGCATGTGAACCACTCCGAATATAGTGTTTAAATATTCAAAATGCAAGAAACCACATTTCTTTAATTTGCACACGGTACATTTAATCGAATTCATGCTTTCCTTTCTGGTGAAGTGAACCTTAACGTTATATAAAGTTTACCTGTTAATGTTTTCCTTTTTTTTCCCTGCACTGCTTCGTGTATGTGGGACTCACCTATATCTTTTCGGAAACGATGACAGCTCCAGTGCTGTCAGCTCTCTATAGTGGAAAAATGCGTCGGCGTAGGAAGGCCGTGGCTGGAAAAGGGAGAAAACATGCTCAACATTTCTGCGCTGCTATAGTAAATGTTATACATCTGGATTCATGCACAACAGTGGCGTAGTCAGAAATTTTTCGGGAGTGGCATGGAATCCAATCATACTTTATACGTATGCTTGTGCAAGCGCTTACATGTATGTACGCTAAAGATTTTAGGGAGTTTGACCCCCCCCCCCCAAATTTTATACCCGGCTGAACCAGTGGCGCAATACGTCTTTATCCCTAGAAGAGGATTCAAGTGCCAGAGCTCGCAATCGAAAAGGCTTCGTTTCAGTCTCAGCATGATCGATTTGCTGCGCGCTTGTTCCGTGATTATGTAAAACCAATTTATGGAAGTAACACTGTAAGCCACACAGGGTCACCAACATCACCCAAACATCTATATGGAAGAAGGTGTGTGGGTGTGTGGTGTCATCTGGCAAAGGCTAACGCTTTACTAAACGGATTTAATCGGTTTATAAAGCCATATATTAAGCCAACATTTAATGCTAAAGAATCATTTTAGAAGCTTTGATTTGTACGTACCAAGAAAATAGGGAGAAACGTGTTTTAAGCGTCTGCATGCTTGCTCCTAGTGCACTATAAACCAGTCGCATTTGAGCGAGTAGTTGTGACGTACGTCGCGTATACAGCGCCATCGTACTCCTATGTGACGCAAGTGGCGCTGTGGTTTCTTGCGTGACACACTAATGTAGTACCAGAAACTGAGCCGACGTCAGGCGGATGCCGCATTTTCCTAATTTGCAGCTAGATCGAGTAAGCCAATCAATCAATCAAGCAACCAATCAATCAATTTTATTAATCATTATACGTGTATTGGCTGTTTATAGACACTGCAGGGCATTCAAGGGTAGGGGCAGAGGTCTATTTTTTAACAGAAGGCAGATTGTACTATTCAACTATAAGGCATCTGAATACATGCAACGAAATACAAGTAAATTCAAATAAGTTCAAATGTTACCATACCTTGGTTTACAAATGCATAAAAATGCAAGAAGCACTACACGATCGTAACAGTAAAATTACGGAGTTGCGAGTTTGCAAGTGCGCGAAACCTGAAGAAAACTAAGCTGAGTGAGCGCCCACGTCATTCTCAAAGGCAACATGTGTGCGTTTGAAATCGTGCGGGTTTGAGTATTACGTTGCACAGGCGCGTGAAGGGTCTTATATATATTAGCAACCGCCCCCTACCCCCCCCCCCCCGTATATCTAGGGAGGGGGCGGATTTCTCTGCGGAGGCACTCCCCCCCCCCCCCCAATAGATAAGGGTCGATTCCATAAGAAAAGGAGCTTAGCAATAACTGCCGAAAAAAAAAATGTCAGTGGAAGCAACGACGTATTTTCCACAAATGTCTGCCTTCAGTCTCTGGCAACAGTGGGCAGTAGAGGGTCCTTGGAGTGCGACATCACCTTTCTTCGGCCATCAATTAACGTGAGAAAGCGAAGTGAGTAAATGTCTAGTACAGTCTTGTTGTCCCTCTTAGATGATTAAGTTGGTGAGGGTAGCTGATACTCGGGAGTGTAAACGTGTGCTGAAGAGTCCTGGAGGACATGTGCTGTACGGCATGAATTTTGGTATTGCCACGCAGAAGCCCGGGATATAGTTCGTCAATGAAGCAACCTCAATCACTGCTTAAATAAAAGATTGGGATGGCAGCGGTATACCTACTGTGTACTCTTCCGTGAGGATGTAACCCGGCATGACGGCCAGACCCAGCTCGTTAGAGTCGGCGCTCTCCACCAGATGTCGGTAGAAGTTGAACGCGTCCATGCACCATGATCTATACAGAACACGAATCGTGAGATTACAGTTATCATACGGCTGCTCTTGTTTGTACAGAAATGGTGGGCATATTTCTTCTAACCGACATAGTCTAAACGTACAACAATATCGGTCATAACACAGATCAATGATTCAGGTTTCTTGGAAGCAAAATGGGTTCAAATTAAGACTTCATCGCTCATTACGATGGAGGCGAGACTCTACAGGCCGGTGTACTTGGATTTAGGTGTACGTTAGAGATTTCGGGGTGATAAAAATTTTTGGAGCCCTCCACCATGGCGTCCCTTGTTATCGTATTGTGGTTTTGGGATGTAAAACCTCAACAACTAATACATTTCACAGTTTTACTTCTTTGTTCCTAAACTTAGTGAAGCGGAAATGGTCTCTGGCTAGAGTTGGGGGTAGGAACAAATGACACATAAAATGCACAGGTTGGTAGTGTCGAGGCTACAGACTTATGTACATGCCAACACACACATTCTTAGCCAGAATTCGGAAGACGTTCGCTTCGTCTTCAAAGGTAGAATGACATAGCGTAATCGGACACTGTTTGCATGGCCTTGTAAATCGCTCGCCTGGCCTCGCTTTGTAATGGATGCTTCAACCATGTCGCCAGAAAAAGAACGTCTCTTTAATCGACTGTTTCAAGCTATCTACTAATACGTATAGCGCTGTAACAGTAGCGAAGTGCCCTCCATAATCATCTGAAGCAGCAGCCTGACTACACCCACTGCAGGGCAAAGGCCTCTCCCATGTCCCACAAGTCCACTCGGTCCTACGCTTTTCTGCAGTCACGTTATACCCGCAAGCTTCTGAATCTCATCTACCCACCTTACCTTATTTCTCCGACTCACGTGCTTGTAGTGCAGTGGCATGCGCGTAATGCCCACTTCACTACAATTTTTCCTTGTCAGCAATTCAGAAGAAAGACCAGGTAAATGGACTGTGTTTTCTGACTCAAAACCAGCGTTACAGTGCCTGGTATCAGTTCTCCGACGCGGATTCCACGACCAGTTGACCTACCAAACCGTGAAACTTCACCACCTTTTAATACAAAAAGACCACGACATCGTCTTTCAGTGGTTACCTGGGCATTGTGGTATAGGCGGCAATGATTCTGCAGATCGTGCTGCTCGCACGTCACATAAAGAAGCGAACAGCGTTCCGATTGCGCTTCCAAGAGTGGATGCGGCGAGGCAGATTCGTCAACTGGCCCGCAGTCTCACACTGACTGAGTGGAACACACCAAGGATACGACGTACAAGACTGCACGAGCTCGACCCTTCACTACAACTCCGGCCTCCACCCGGCCTACATCGACGAGCAGCTTCGCTTCTCTATCGCCTTTGGCTGGGAGTTGCTTTCACGAAAGCTTATACCACGTTAATCGGAATTACTGACAGTGCGGCGTGCGATGTTTGCGGCACCGACGAAAATATCGAACACCTGCTGTGCCATTGTCCTCGATTTGCGTCATATAGACAAGTACTTGCCAACGCAAGGCGGCGTCTGGATGATCGGCCTCTTTCTGTGCAGGTGTTGTTACCGCAACGTCCACATGCCTCGACAGCCCACAAGGCTGTGAAAGCCGTGCTGTGTTTCCTGAGAAAGACAGGCTTGTGTAAACGCGTCTGACATGCGGTAGAGTTCTACACTCTGCAGTGAAATGACTGTCAGTCTCTCCCCCACCCTTTTTTTTCTTTTCCCTCTCTTCCCTCTTTCTCGTCTTTCTTGTCCCCTTCCCTAATCCCCCAGTGTAGGGTAGCCAACCGAATGTCTTTCTGGTTAACCTCCCTGCCTTCTCCCTTTTGTTGCTTCCTCCTCCTTCCTCCTCCTTTGCGAATCAACGGCGGCACCGGAACTAACCCGTAAAGTATAGACCATACATAATGACAATGATGGCGACTTGCGTTTTCCTAACCTGAGCCTCTCCTCCGACACTCCTTGGACAATGTAAGGGTTGAAGAATCCCGCCGCTACGTCCCCCGTGGTGTGCGGGCTGAAGTGCTCGGCGAGCACGGTCACCTGGTTGTTCTCGGGCGCCACTTTCTCGGCAATGCGCACGGCGGCGCTGAGGCCCACGATGCCGCCGCCAACCACGGCTACTCGCAATGGTGACGTCATGATTCTCTCCTGGACGGATCCACGCGCGGGAATGTTCTACCTGCGTCACGGAACAAATCGAGCAACAACAAAAAAATTGGACACGTATCTGCGCGCTTCGCTGCATTTGTCGTCGAAAGACAGTGACCTCCTGTCGGCCTTGTTTTGCGCATAGCATCGTATTTTCAGCGTAGCCTAAGAAACACTAGGGTCTTTAGAATTACGTATCTGTGCATTTTCTAGTGAAGGAACACACCGCCTAATACTAATGTTTACTTGCGCCTCAGATATGCGTAATATTTGCTTTTTGGTCGACTATGTTTACTAGTATAAACGCAGGCACCAGTTAAAGATGGCTCAGCGTTCAGCAAGGGCTTAAACTTAGACAAGGTGGCTGAACTGTTTGTTTTCACAAACAGACGTAAGTTTTTGCGTTCAAGGCTTCGTTGAGACTGTACTTGCAGAATCCGCTGCTTTTCGTGGGACGGCTTCATGCTCTCCCATAGTAGAGTGCGTAGTACTCTAAACGTTAACCGCTTTTTCTACCCCCCCCCCCACTCCAAGTATCCCAACACAGAATACCGTCTATATGAAGAGACGTATTAGTCCCCCTTAATAGAATGACGGCCATTCAGGTATGTTGATATGCGTTCGCGACGGTGAAGTGCCAGAGAGAGAGAGTGTGTGTGTGTGTGTACATCTTTATTTGACTATTTTTCAAGTATCGTCTTCGGGGTGGTCTGTGCCTTCCAGGAAACCGTAGGCTTTCGCCACGTCAACGGCCCTCGCCACTCGCTGGCGCTCATTGAGAGGATGGGGCTGGCTAATGGCTCGCTCCCAGAGCGGAGTGTGGCATAGGTTAAATGCACTAAGAGGTGACTGTGTACAACCCCCTACCATATGCTAAAGCGTCCCCCGTGCTTCACAATATTGGCGCGATGGGACAACTATAGTTCCGCGAACTTATTTATGAGTCATGTTCGTAGCGCGAAACGGAAAGACAAAGAAGGAAGACATACACAGGACGGGCGCTAGGCATCAACTGATCTTTTTATTGAAAAAGCCAAAATCATCGGACATGAGCGTGTGCGCACATTCACACTCTGAGGGGCTTTTTTATGTCTGTAATTTCACGTGTTACCACCCTGCATGCGCAAGATTTTCTTTGAATACGCAATCTTGTTGATGAGGGGAGCGACGCAACACTGACCAATTTAATTTCCTTCTCGCTGATAGCAAACGCTTCAATGATTTCTCGCGTCACCTTATCCTTACCTTTTCTAAGCACACGTGTAAGTGGCGAATCGATCTGCCAAGCGACCCCCCGCTGCCTGTGCGTCAACTGCCGAACGGTGATCACGCAATCTGTCACTCATTTGTTGACTCACTCGAACTTACTGAGCTCGAGCCGTGAGCCTGAGTCCGAGCGAGTCTAGATGAGTAAGATCCTGGTGAGTTTGAATCTGAGTGAGTGTGGATGGGTAATGTTTTCGTGAGTGTGAGTCCGAGTGAGTCCGGCTCAAAAAAATTTTGGGGAGTCTGAGTCCGAGTGAGTCCATATAGCCCAACAAGTACTTAGTGAGGGAGTCTGAGGGAGTTACACTTTTTTTATGCCGGCCTATGTTCCTATCTACACGCCTTCTATATTATCTTGCGCCTTACCAGGCCCCGCAATTATAGTCACGTCTAGTCATGCGTATTTCAAGCCAGTGTCATACGACGCCATTTATTTAGTGATCGCAGGCGGGAATTATGTAGGACGTGCCTTGACCTCCCTCCCTCGCCGCCACCTCTTCCGTGAAATTTTTATATTAAAAAATCTACACTGACATCTCTTTAAACAAAAACGATATTACAGATTTGTGAGCACTTATAGCTTGCATTAGAAGATGCTATATCAAAAGCCGCCAGGAACTGCACGGATTACGTAATATAGTGGTGTTGAGAAGGATTGACAGGATGGTCTAAAAAGCTAACTCGAGGCTAACGGACTCATGAGTTGACTCATTCGGTCCAGGACTCAGATCGAGCCATGAGTCCGAGTCAGCTCAAAGCGCGAAATATATTTCATAAATGAGTCTGAGTGAGCTCCACAGATTTTGCCGACCTTTGCTGTGCGGAGGACAAGTAAAGAAGTAAAGGATAAAGTGATAACTTCTAGATGGGTGACGGTAGATGTTGGTTCACAGTGCCCTTATAGGATGCGTTTTTGAGCAACTGTAAGAATTCTGGGTAGAGGTGGGAATATTATTCTTTGCATTCTGAATAGTGTAACGTGATATCCTGACAATGAGACAAGAGGGTGACGGTGCCAGAGTATACTTCCGCACTGCCAGGGGCTCGGTTAGTGAATCCGCGAGTCGTGAGCTGCGCAGTCTCGTTGCCTGGAATGCCTTGAAGCGCTATAGAGAAAAAAAAAGGATAGTTTTGAAGAACACAAAACATGCAAGGCGCTTCACCGTTGGCATCATGACCCTTTAGTATAGTTTCGCTGCAATGTCGTACTGTCATCACAAATTCAGTCAGAAAAATGGAAGCTTTCTACGCACGCGCTCATGATGATGAAAACTTTATTTTGGTCCAGAGATATCACAGTACCAGCAGCAAGCATATATGTGTGACTTCCGAATAAACGTTGTTGACAGTTTATTCTTGTCTTTTTAAAGTAAAAAAGGTTTAACATTGCGCAAATTGGTTATATGGCCATTACGGGGGAAAAATAGCCGAACGTACCGATACAATAGGACATATAGCGCTAACTTCCAACTGAGCTTTTATTTTGGAAAATTGCATCAAATGCGTAGACTTGTGCAAGCATGCACAAACCACTGAACGAATAGTCATGATTTGACAATGCTATCGCAATGCCACAGACAAAGCGTTTCACGAATGGTTCGCCTGAATAAGTAAAGACACTTAATGTTCCGATAAAGTCAACGAAAAAGCACATGTGATGTCAACTCGTGCTATACAATGCGCTTCTCTTATATTTGTGACGAGGGCTTTTTCTGCTACTTCAAATTGATAACGTCATTGTGATTGTGAAAGCGATTGTGAAGATTCACAATAGCGGCAGTGAATTTAAGTATGTCCCTGGATTACTTTGGGCACATTGTAATGTCGCTCTTTTAGCGTTTCATTATTGCAGCGCCCCATTTGGCCGATATAACTCTCGCCACATGACACCTTCGTTGTCTTTATGGGAGCATGAAGTGTCCTTACTTAATCAGGCGAACCGTCTATGAAACTTTTGTCTGTAGCGTTGCGATAGTGTTGTCTAATCTTGGCGATACGTTCGGGTGTATACGCTTGCGCAAGTCTACACACATGATGCCATTTGCCAAAATAAAAGCTCAGTTGATTGATTGATTGATATGTGGGGTTTAACGTCCCAAAACGACCATTTGATTATGAGAGACGCCGTAGTGGAGGGCTCCAGAAATTTCGACCACCTGGGGTTCTTTAACGTGCACCCAAATCTGAGCACACGTGCCTACAACATTTCCGCCTCCATCGAAAATGCAGCCGCCGCAGCCGGGATTAAAAGCTCAGTTGGAAGTGTGCACTCTGTCCTCTTGTGATTGATTGATTTGTGGGGTTTAACGTCCCAAAACCACCATATGATTATGAGAGACGCCGTAGTGGAGGGCTCCGGAAATTTCGACCACCTGGGGTTCTTTAACGTGCACCCAAATCTGAGCACACGGGCCTACAACATTTCCGCCTCCATCGGAAATGCAGCCGCCGCAGCCGGGATTAAAAGCTCAGTTGGAAGTGTGCACTCTGTCCTCTTGTGATTGATTGATTTGTGGGGTTTAACGTCCAAAAACCACCATTTGATTATGAGAGACGCCGTAGTGGAGGGCTCCCGAAATTTCGACCACCTGGGGTTCTTTAACGTGCACCCAAATCTGAGCACACGGGCCTACAACATTTCCGCTTCCATCGGAAATGCAGCCGCCGCAGCCGGGATTAAAAGCTCAGTTGGAAGTGTGCACTCTGTCCTCTTGTGATTGATTGATTTGTGGTGTTTAACGTCCCAAAACCACCATTTGATTATGAGAGACGCCGTAGTGGAGGGCTCCGGAAATTTCGACCACCTGGGGTTCTTTAACGTGCACCCAAATCTGAGCACACGGGTCTACAACATTTCCGCCTCCATTGGAAATGCAGCCGCCGCAGCCGGGATTAAAAGCTCAGTTGGAAGTGTGCACTCTGTCCTCTTGTGATTGATTGATTTGTGGGGTTTAACGTCCCAAAACCACCATTTGATTATGAGAGACGCCATAGTGGAGGGCTCTGGAAATTTCGACCACCTGGGGTTCTTTAACGTGCACCCAAATCTGAGCACACGGGCCTACAACATTTCCGCCTCCATCGGAAATGCAGCCGCCGCAGCCGGGATTAAAAGCTCAGTTGGAAGTGTGCACTCTGTCCTCTTGTGATTGATTGATTTGTGGGGTTTAACGTCCCAAAACCACCATTTGATTATGAGAGACGCCGTAGTGGAGGGCTCCGGAAATTTCGACCACCTGGGGTTCTTTAACGTGCACCCAAATCTGAGCACACGGGCCTTCAACATTTCCGCTTTCATCGGAAATGCAGCCGCCGCAGCCGGAATTAAAAGCTCAGTTGGAAGTGTGCACTCTGTCCTCTTGTGATTGATTGATTTGTGGGGTTTAACGTCCCAAAACCACCATTTGATTATGAGAGACGCCGTAGTGGAGGGCTCCGGAAATTTCGACCACCTGGGGTTCTTTAACGTGCACCCAAATCTGAGCACACGGGCCTTCAATATTTCCGCTTTCATCGGAAATGCAGCCACCGCAGCCGGGATTAAAAGCTCAGTTGGAAGTGTGCACTCTGTCCTCTTGTGATTGATTGATTTGTGGGGTTTAACGTCCCAAAACCACCATTTGATTATGAGAGACGCCGTAGTGGAGGGCTCCGGAAATTTCGACCACCTGGGGTTCTTTAACGTGCACCCAAATCTGAGCACACGGGCCTACAACATTTCCGCCTCCATCGGAAATGCAGCCGCCGCAGCCGGGAATCGAACCCGCGAAGTGCGGGTCAGCACTCTGTCCTCTTGTGTCGCTCTGTTCAGCCGTTTCAAGATTAAAGTTGACCGCTGTGATATGGAACAGGAATTGAGGACGAGTATGGGCGTGGACCATCTGTATGTGCACAATGAAGTGCCGCGAAAGTTGCGTAGTTATCCGAGTAGTTAGATTTAAATTCCACTTTTCACTTGCGGTCCTCTAAAGATCAAGAAGTGAACAGGTAGCTCTACAAAATAGCTGACAATGTTAGTGGAGCTGATATATTATTCCCTACATGCCCCGCTCCTTTTCAGCTTTTTCATATTAATTTCTGCATTCATTTTCTCTTTCGCGTTGTCCTTTAGTGCGATTAAAAACAGTGAACACAAAGCGACAAATTAACCTCTTCCTCAATCCGCTCTGGGTGGTGATCTACCGTTGAACAAGTTCCTTGCTTTTGCATATATGACCAGGACGTAATTTAGGCCTATGCTACCAGCTTATGTGATACTCTGAATTAGACTTCTAAGTGATAACAGATGATGATGATGATTATGGTGACGATAAGAATAATTATGAGGACGATGAGTGGGAGTGTTTAGCCCGACAAGAAACGCGTGATTTTTCGCAATCTCGCGGTGTGTGAAAAAGTACGCAGATACTGCTTGTGCACTGATTGCTTAGTGTTCGTTCAAAGTGTGCAGTTAAAATATTAAGTCTCTGGGATACCCCTGGATACCCTGGATGCACGCTTCGGAGCTACCGATAAACAATCTTTCTTTCGCGGGTCGCGAACGTGAGCAGAGGGCTTAGATATATAAGCACAGTTTTTGTTGCTGAAACATGAAACTCGTTCGTTGGCCTCGGTGCCAAAGAAAGAAAGAAAGAAAGAAAGAAAAGAAGAAAGAAGGAGAGAAAGAAAGAAAGAAAGAAGGAGAGAAAGGAAGAAGGAAAGAAAAAGAAAGAGATTGGGTGCGCAGAGATTGTCTGCGGGCCAGACAAAAAGTCATTGAACCGAAGTTCAGAAACAGCGTGGCTGCCTGGAGAAGTACGTTGCACTCATGCATGCCGATATATGCAAATAACGACTTAGCGCACATTTTGGGTAGTTGATGACGCATTGATCAAATTTGTTTCACAGCGTTCGCAGAAGCAATAAAAAATTACACGTGTCCGTCTGCTTTAACCGATTGTCTCTTATTTGCAATGCTATATCACTGGTATGATCGATGTTACCGCTATAGTGAAACGTCATGACGGAGAGCGGTGTTTTTTTTTTATTTACGCTGTGTGTCTTAACACAGTTGAACAACGGCGCAGATTATCCTTTGTATCGTTTTTACCTGAGGTCTCCTCGATTTGGCTGCACCTTCTGGACGTAGTCCACAATGTGCCATGCCAGTGCCGTGCCAGTTAGCTTTAGTGCAGCACGAAACTACAGTACTGTCGGTGCAGCGGTCAAATCGAGTGCAAAGGTGCAGCCAAGCCGCATATTTGCACGAGACGAGAACTCGCAAGTAAGCTAGTGCTGCAGTGCCGATGAACTCGTGCAGCACGACGTCAAATCGAGTGCCGAAGTGCAAGTGGAGCGATCTGCACTCGCCGAATCGGAGGCCAATGTGCATCACTCTTGAATTACTGCAGAAAGTGCTGCCATGTCAGGGAGACCTCTGCGCTAGCCGAGAAACTATTAATCACGATTTCACGCGTTTTTTTCTCCCGAAGAGACGCACATGCGCGGATTCATTCACACCGACGCTCAGACTTATCAATGACATTGGTGTTGGTGTGTTGGCAAAGCATATGTTCAGGCTCTGCGCAGCGTGAAAGGAAGAAACGTTTGCACATGTTTGCACATGAGACAAAAAAAAAGTTATCTATGGCATCACTGAATAACTGCTTGCTTTTGTACGAGAACAGTGAATGATGATGAAAAGGTGCTTCGTCATCGCCATCAAAGTGACTGCGCTTATTGCAGGGCAGACGCCTCTCCTGTGGGGACAAATGCGGCCTTGTTGGTAAGACAATATTTAGCTCAATCGAACACAAGTACGCGAAGGGGAAACACGACATATGCGCACGTGTTGTCACCTCCCTTCCCTTATCCGTGCTTTCTTTGCGCTAAATACTACCTATTGTCTCTCCCGTGTTCCGCCAATCAACTGTGTCCAGTGCAAGCTGTGGCCACTTTTATGTATTCGAACTACTTCTAATCTCCACTAACTGATTCAACTCATGTATACAAGTCTGTGAGGCGTCTTACGCACACCCATAACTCTTAAGTAACACGATACTGGTAAACAAAGCCACAAGCGAGACATTGGTGTCTTTCTCTGAAGTACATGTTTTTGTCATCGGCATCGCCAGTGTCACCGTTTCATCGTCCTCATCGTCGTCATCATCAACGGGAATGCGCCCACTGCAGAGCAAACGCCTCTCCAGTGTACCGCCTATCAAATGGGTCTGGTGCTTGCTGTGCAAACTTCAGCAAACTTCTCTTTTCTAATCTGGCTCCCCAACTTTCTACACCCCCTTCTCGAGCGCTTGTTTTCTCTTAAAATCCAGATACACTCCTAATGACCAGCGGCTATCTTGCCTACGCGCTACGCGCGTCCGGTACATGTCCATTTCTTCTTGATTTCGTGTAGATATATCCCTAACACCTGTTTGCTCCCTGATGCACTCTGCTTTGTACCTATATTCCTTTACGTGGTTCACTGCGTCGTCCTCGGTTTAAGTTGAGCTTTCTTTGGAAGCCCCCGAGCCTTCTGCACCGTAGGTAAGTATAGTCATAAAATGCAGCTGTTGTACAGTCAAACCCCTTAAAAAAACATTGATATAAGAGACAAATGGGTATAAGAGCCACCAGTGTGCCTACAGTAAAATAGATTGATAAAAATGCATACAAGGTACCATAAGAGACATCGCATCTGAAAGACAAGATTGATTGATATGTGGGGTTTAACGTCCCAAAACCACCATTTGATTATGAGAGACGCCGTAGTGGAGGGCTCCGGAAATTTCGACCACCTGGGGTTCTTTAACGTGCACCCAAATCTGAGTACACGGGCCTACAACATTTCCGCCTCCATCGGAAATGCAGCCGCCACCACCGGGATTCAAACCCGCGACTTTCGGGTCAGCAGCCGAGTACCTTAGCCACTAAACCACCGTGGCGATGCTCTGAAAGACAAGAATTACTGCCCGAAGCATGCCTTTTATAAAGGGGTTCAACTGTATACCTTTGTCTTGAGCTCGGAATAGTGGTAAGCTATTATTTATGATTTTAGCGCACCTGCAGAACGCACTTACTTCAGTCTCATTGTTCGGTTCCGAGGACATTGCATGTCATAATTGACGTATTCATTTATACTTCTATGAATGCCACGTTACATATTTATAAACGAATCAAACGCTTAGTTACACTTACCTGTCTCGGAGTGTTTCGCTCGAAGTTGCGTCGTTGTCGTCCCCGCGAACCGGCGAGGCCTCGGGCTTTTGCGCGTGTATGCAAACGAAATAGCTTGACGCGCAGGACGCGTCAACCCCTGCAGCGCGCTCTCGGCCGTGTATGGCGCCGTCCCAAGAGACGGATTCCTATCTCTGACAATCACCTGCCAAGTGGTGGAGACCTCTTAAAAGCGAGAGAATGGGAGTTGAGCGCTTGTCTCTCTCTCTCACACAAAAAAAAAGAAATGAAAAATAGATATACACGATATCTAGATTCTGTGGACTCTGTGTCCTCTTATCGCCTGCCGAGCCTCGTGTGCACTCGTTGTTTTTTTTAGCCCACTGCTGCCTCATTTTCTCTCTTTCTCTCTGTTTTAAAAGCTCGTTGTTTCGCAACACATTTCTGCACTTTCGACAACTCCGGTTCTCGTTCTATCTTCTTCACCCCCCTGCTCCCGCTTTTGTTTCGTTTTGTCGATCCCCTACTTGTTCGTTCCCGCACTATCATGCCCTGTGCAACGAGTGAAAGGCTAGAAAGCTAGCCGCTGTAATTCGGTACGGTGGCTTTCAACACGCAAAGCAAGGTGGCTGAAAGGAAATTGCAGGGTCAACGACGGAACAGCATTCCCAAGAGTAGGCGTCAGTTTTACGCCCCCCCCCCCCCTTCCCCACTGGCATCCCAGCAGCAGACATAGCCAAAACACAGCACATACGTTCCTCCGATTTTCTCCACCAGGCTGGTGGCAGGTTGGGATCGGGTCGGGACGGCGTTTTTGAATACGGTGGTTAGTATGCCGTTTCAATAAATGTTTATTCCTCCTCCTCCTCCTCCTTGTAAATAGTGAAATCCATGTGTGTTAGTGGCTGTTCGGAAGTTATGTGTTTATCGGTGTATTAATCGCCCAGTATCTTTATTAGCATGTCAGGTCAAGAGCCATGCCGCCAAACATCTCGGGCTTCTCAGCATATCTCTCTCTCTTCTCAACCCCCTCACCCCTCGAAGGAATACGCTTGTCGTCTGTGACCCCCACCCAAGATAAAAAAAAAAAAAACTCACAGCATCTCAATGGAGTGCATGATTATGAGTGGGGAGAAGCGTCTGTCAGTCCGTCCGTGCTTCTGTCCTTCCGTCTGTGCGGCCGTCCATCCGTCCGTCCGTCTGTCCCTACGTCCGTCGGTTCATGCGTCCGTCCGTGTGTCCATCCATCCGTCCATCTGTTCCTGCCTCCGTCCGCGCGTCCGCCCATCCACCCATGCATCCATTCGTCCGTGCGTCGGTTGTGCGTCCGTCCATCCATTCGTGCATTCGTCCGTGCATATGTCTGTCTTTCCATCCGTCCGTCCATCTAGTGAACACTCCAAGTCCCACCATCTAGCATCTTTTTATCATATATTCCCCATATAGAAATACCGCCATCCAACGGACATTCCAAGAAATAAACGAGAGGTGGCACGGCCGGACTTTAGGAGCGGCACGCGCGCACTCTCTTACGGCTTGCACTTCGTGTCTAGTTCCCACCTTTCACCACCGCTAGTTCATGGCACTGCAGCCCAATTCTCGCTAAACATTGCTAAAACCAAGGAGGTTGCGCCCAGCGAGTTTAATGTGGCATCCTTTTCTGGTCAGGTAGTGCTCAAAGTGCGTCCATCTCTTATAGTTTGTTTTAGTAAGGCAAATTTTATTGAAGATTAAGTCACCGGTACTCGCCTCTGTAGGGTACTTCATCAGAAACAACAATCTTTTTTTATTTATGATTAACGTGCTCGGGTTTTCTCTTCAATCGAAAAGGGTGCACGCGTGCCGCTCCTCCAGTCCGTCCGTGGAGGTGGCTACCTACTACTACTACTACTACTACTACTACTACTACTACTACTACTACTACTACTACTACTACTAACACTACTGCTACTACTACTACTACTACTACTACTACTACTACTACTACTACTACTACTACTACTACTACTACATACATACATCGCGGACGCATGACCCACGGATAAGGAGCTTCGCCCCCTAAGAAGATCCTGTCGCAGCCCTCATGTACTAATCTCTCAATGTGCAAAAGAAAGTAAAAAAAAACAGAAAACCGCTTAATGTATACTGCTCGGAAATAATTTTCTGATTGTGGCGCAAAGGAGATCATTCATCACATTAACGCCAACGAGCGTGCTTTTGTCCCATAAGGAAGGAAATATAATTTTAACTTGATGGTAAAAGTCGACAGAAAATGACCACAGGCGTCACCCAACAGCGATGAGGTCAATCTACTGCTACCGGTAGGACAAAAAAAAAATGGCAGCATATCCACGGAGTGAATGATGGAGAGTGGGGCGAAGCATTCGTCCGTCCATGCGTCCGTCTGTGTGACCGTCCACGCGTCTGTTTGTGCGCCCGTCCCTGCGTTCTTTCATGCATCCGCCCCTGCGTCCGTTCATGCGTCCATCCATGCATCTGTTTGTGTGTCCGTTCGTTCATCTATTCAACACTCCAAGTCCCACCATCTCGCATCTTTTTATCATATATTCCCCATATAGAAGCACCGCCATCCAGCGGACATTCCAAGGACTAAACGAGAGGTGGCACACGCACACATTCTTACGGCCTGCGCTTTGGGTCCACTTCCCACCTTTAACCACCACGAGTTCATGGTATATTCTAGTTCACTGTATTCATGGCACTGCGACCAAACGCTCGCTAAACCTTTCGAAAACCAAGGAGGTTACGCCCAGCGAGTATAACGTAGCAACCTTTTCCTGTCAGATAGTGCTCAATGTACATGCCAGTGGCTGCTAATGTAAAATGAGAGACAGGAGGATTCAGCTCTTAATTTCTTACGGCTTGCGCTTCGTATCTGCTTCCCCCCTTTAACCATTTCGAATTCATTCATGGTATATACTAGTTCATTGTATTCATGGCCCTGCGGCTCAACGCTCGCTAAACCTTTCTAAAACCAAGGAGGTTACACCCAGAAAGTATAACGTAGCAACCTTTTCCTGTCAGATAGTGCTCAATGTACATGCCAGTGGCTGCTAATGTAAAATGAGAGACAGGAGGATTCAGCTCTTAATTTCTTACGGCTTGCGCTTCGTATCTGCTTCCCCCCTTTAACCACCTCGAATTCATTCATGGTATATACTAGTTCATTGTATTCATGGCCCTGCGGCTCAACGCTCGCTAAACCTTTCTAAAACTAAGGAGGTTACACCCAGCGAGTATAATGTAGCAACCCTTTCTTGTCCGATAGTGCAATGTACATGCCAATAGCTGCTAATGGGGATCGCAGCGTGCGCGTTGACTAAAAGCCGAATGCTCATGTCTCTCATTCCCCATTAGCAGCCATCGGCATGTACATTGAGCACTATTTTTTATTGTTAAACAACGTACAGAAGAAATCTCTCACCGGCACCACCTTGGAGGTCAAATGTTATACCTATTTCGGGTATGTGCTACTAGTGGTTACGTGCTACGAGGGACGCACAAGCCACGCAATAAGGAGCTGGAATGGTATGAAGCCTTTGTGTTCTGTGCATGCTGTAAATAAACTTTTTCTAAACAAGGAGCTTCGCCCCTAAAAATCGTCGCAGGTAGACTCTCCTCTCTTACACTCCCCCTCTCCTGCCTCGTAACGCCGACGCTCGGACCTATGCTCACTCCTCCCACTCATCCAGGCATTCCTTCCCGCGGCATTTTGCAAAGTCAACGCAGGCAGCGTCTGCTAGCGAGTTTTTTTATTAAAAAAAAAACTGCCTGCCTGCGCCGCACAACCGTTCACGGCCCACCCCGTATATATAGGCACTGGATCTTCGCACCCATAGTAGTGCTGGCATAGAGTTTCGAACTTTATGAGTGCCGGTGGAAGATTTCTTCTGTGCGTTGTTGAACAATAAAAATTCGCAGCGTGCACGTTAACCAGAAAATTACACAATCTTCCCGAATGGAACCATGGGGTGATGTGGAGCATCGCGGGAATTCACAACACAACGTTCACGCGATGCGTGAGCATGAACCAAGTTAACAAACGTAATGACACGTAAGGTTCACCGCAAAGGTAACACCGCAAACCGGTGTTAAAATACCTTTGAAACTCTCCACGATGCTCCGCATCACCCCATGGTCCCCTTCGGGGAGATGGTGCAATATTTTCTTCACGTTTACGCTGCGTTTACTACTAATAACATCCATACTTTCCTTGGCGTCATTTTCTGTTAGTTCTTATTAATATTGCGTCTAACAAAAAAAAAAAAAACGAGCCCTCAAATTTTCACTTCTTTCCCAGATATTATAGAGGCGGTGCCGGGATCATTTTACCGGGGGGCACCCACGATAGACGAGTTCCTTCAAGGAGGGGGGGGGGGGGGGCAGGTGAAATATTTTTTGGGCTCCAGCCTGCCACTCTTGGGCGCTAGCACAAATAATTATTGGTGTTTATTTTTTATTTATTTGCGCCAGCACTAAGGCCTTAGGGTTGTTCCTGGGCATGTTAAATAGGATATTGTTATTGTTGTTGTTTTGGTTGTTGGATCTTGTGTATCCTTCTTTGTACCAGGATGCTGCGTCTTTCTTCATTTTCCGCGTTTGAGCTGGAAATTTTAGCGCTGTACTACCGTCATGCTGATGTCGCTGAACATTTAACTGATGTAATTCAACATAGCCCGCGCAAAGTGTGCGATAAGAGAAAGAGCCATCGAGCCTCTTAAAACTGCTGGTTTAAAAATCCCGCCGACTGTCAAAATAAGCTTGGACTGCTACACCCGTCACAATAGCCTTGAGTGCTTTTTGTTTACAAGCTCGTCCAGTGTCCTCGGCCGCCTGTTGCTGTGCACTGTGCCGCAGGCTTCTACGTAAGTGGGTCGAAATTTCAAGCACCATCACCAGCAGTGCGTGTGCTGCCCATTGTGCTGAGGCTTGCCGTGCTTACAGCGAACGTCTTCATGGTCGAGTAACTTTGTCGGGTGGGAGCCATGGCCAAACATCGGCAGCCAGAGCCGAGTAAGTACGCGATCTTTGTTTCTCGTTGCGATCGAATAGTTGCAACTACGCTCGTTTGGACAGAAGCCGTAGAACGAGAACGTCCGCACCCTGCTTTAGATGTCGAACTAGTTTATTCAATCTGATCAACCTGTTGTCACGTTGGTTTCGCAATGGATCACGCACACAGCGAGCGCGTCAACGCCATCGCAAAACTGTCATAGCCGGCATTCAGTTGCGATGCAGAAACGCTAGTGTTATTGGCGCCTATGACACTTCTCGAGCAACGTCGATGGCAGTGAACAGATTATCGGACTAGCTTCACTAAAACTGTAGCCACTATATTCAAACGACTCGCGCGTGGTAGCGAAACTAGTAAAATCACTTTTGTGACAGGCGGCCCCATTTCAGTTCAGCGGCGGATCCAGAGGGGGATGGGGGGTGGTAGGGGCGATCGCCCCCTCCCCAAACCCTGTCAGCACCCCCCCCCCCCCTCTTCTCTTCAGTGCTTGCCGTTCGTCTGCTATCCTCAATTAGGACAAATGAGCGGGAGCACTTAAAGCGCACATTAACAGTATTTATGCTCTGAGAGAGTTCTTGGAGTAGTAAAAACAAAAAATAATAACTACGCCCCCCCCCCCCTATAATGAGTGGCTGGATTTGCCCCTGTTTCAGTAGTCTGGGAAGAGAATTTCTCCTTTTATTGTGACTTTATCGTCTCGCTTTGCGTGAAGTTAAGTTGTTTTTGAAAAAACATAGCACTGGAGGTGTCTTAGCACGACCCTGATGAACAGCAGTTGCCGAATATGGTGATACAGTGAATCAGCACTTTATGTCATCTGCCATACAGTTCAGCTAACTGTTGAGTGTAATGTTCTCTACTTGACGCGATGTTCCAGCATTGTTCCAACTATGACGGTGCATTTAATGGCGCTTCTTTTGCTTTGAAGCCATGGCAGCGTCAGTTTTAGACCCTGAACATAGTTCAGAGCACAACAGTAACGTGTAAAGCACTTCAACAAGGCTGTGGCCAGAATACTCTCTTGTGTTTTGAAGGAAAGGAGGAGGCAGGGAAGGTAACCAGAAAGACATCTGGTTGGCTACCCCATACTGGGTTATAGGGAAGGGGACAATAAAGTTGAGATGGAAGAGAAGGGGAAGAAACAAAGTAAATTAACTGCAGTGTGTAGAACTTCGCCGCAAGTCAGAGGCGTTCACACAGACCCATCGTCCTCAAAAAGCACAAGAGGGCTTTTACTCCTTTGTGGGCGGTTGAGAGATGTGAACAGTGCTGTAATAGCACCTGCACAGAAAGTGACCGGTGATCCAGTCGTCACAATGCATCGGCAAGTACTTGTCTCTCTGAGGCAAATCAAGGATAGTGGCTCAGAAGGCGTTTGATATTTTCGTCAGTGCCGCAAACATCGCATGCCACACTGTCAGTCATTCCGATTAATGAAGGTATATGCTTTCAGGAAAGCAACCCCCAGATAAAGGCGATAGAGAAGCAAAGTTTCATGTCGATGTAGGCCGGATGGAGGCTGGACTTGTAGTGAAGGCCCAAGTTTGTGTAGTCTGGTGTGTCGTGTGTTTGGTGTGCTCCACTCAGCCAGTCCGAATCTGCTTCGCAGAATCCATTCTTGAAAGGTGAATTGTAATAAATGTTTGCTTCCTGATGTGACGTACGAGCAGCATGACGTGCAGAATCATTTCCGCTGATACCACAGTGGCCAGGTAACCACTGAAAGACGATATCATGGCCTTTTTGTATTAAGAGGTGGTGAACTTTAACGGATTCATATGTTAACTGGTCATGGCATCCATGTCCGAGAATGACCACAGGCACTGCAATGCCGGGTTTGAGTCAGAAAACACACTCCATTTACTCAGTCTTTCTTTAGAATCGATGAGTTACAGTGCACTACGCAGAGCTACGAATTCTGCCGCTGTGGAATGTTATTGCATGCTAAGTCTTAAAACGCAGAGTTACCACTTCTGATGGTATAACCACTGCTCCACCAGATCTGGACGAGGTAGTCAAGCCATTTGTGTAGATGAGCACATGGTTACTGTAGTTCTGGTCCAGTAGGAATAGACATAATTATTTTAGGACATGTGTCCGTAGGTCTGGTCTCTGCATTCCGGAAATCATTAAGTGAATTCGGGGCCGGCTCAAGCCCTAAGGAGAAAGCAGTGGATTTGATGCAGGTGCGTACGCCACAGTAAAGTATGAGCAGTGTTCGCAGGCTGCGGCGCCATATGTCGTGCGGGGCTTTTCAGCGGCCATAACATTAGTTGTCTAAACTTCATACATTTCCCTTTGATGCATCTTTAAACAAGCTTCTGTTGGAGGCCCTGGCTATTTCCCAAGAAGTTACTCCGGAATGTTCACGTTGTTGTACAGGGCACTTGAATGACTAGCTTTTGCAAGTAAATGCCCTATCGACCTTTTAAGCAAGCATGCGCAAAATCTAAAGAAAGTAGATGGTGCCCATCTTCTGTCCCACTGTCGAAAATCCATGTGCGAACCGATATTTGAGAGGCCAAGATTCTAAACAGCAGCTGGAACAAATCAGCTTGTGAACTTTGGGAGGTGTACTATATAAAAAAGAGAGCAAGTAACTGTGTTATTGACACGTCTACGTGCTTGTACAAAAAGGACATTAGTTTTTTTCATATTGCACACCAATGGAAGTGGTGTCGCCTTGATATGCGCTCGCCATGTCTGCACATCTTGGTATATATAGATATATATATATATATATTTTTTTTTTTCATTGCATCCTTTGCAATAAACCAGTTGTTACTAGCACCTGTCCTGTCTCTCACATGTTTTTGTCCTTTTTAGCGCTAAAGTCGCCATGCTACGTAATCACCAACTTGCCCAACAACAAGTTCTTATGAAGTCTTTGTGTCTTGTTTTCAATCCTTTATCACTAAGCAGCGATTTTATGCATCTGATTCAGCTTTCTCAGAGGTAATCTTTCCTTCCCTTGTGTGCTGCATTGGCCTAAGGAGTGGCCAAGTGTTGGAACATAATAAATCATGGCTCTGCCTTTAGCATCACAATGGCAAGGTTTTCACGTATATAATATACAATATTGCTTTCATTGCAAATGGGCTAAGAAAGTAGCACTCTGTGTAAAACGGTAAAATGTTATTTTTTACTGGTAAAAGCCTTATATGTCTCATTGAGTACAGTGATGTTTCGTACTACGCCGAAGAATTCCTATTCAGAGACATGACAATTTTCTATTTCTTGGATTTTTCCCTAGAAACGGTGACCTGATTCCCAGCATATTTCCCTGCACAACAGTAATGGTTTCCGCCCCCATCCACACACACACACACACACACACACACACACACATACTATAATTACACGTGTCTGGCGTACTGATGATTTTTGCAGACACGACTAGCCCCTCTACTGCCGCACAACGAAGGCATGACTTTATTTATTTATATGTACTGTTAGTACACTGCACATTGTAGGTTACAAGTCTAACACCAATAACGAACTAGAAATCGCTCCTTGTAAATATCAAAAACAAACATCAAGGGCTATGCTTGCGTGGTGCATGCGCCAGAACTGACTACAGCAGATAAAAGTGCACTGTGACGGCTAGTTATCCGTTGTCATAGAAGAATTTAACCAATCCTGAAATTCCCTGTAATATCACGAAAATTGCCTTTACCTTAACATGACAGGAGAAAATTCCCTAAAAAAGGAAAATTTCCCAGCATGGAACATCACTGACTGAATAAAGAAATTTCAAGATTTGACGAAACATTAAGACATAGGCATCTACACAAATGGTGCAATAAAAAACTAGGTAATAGATTTTGGTCAAAATTCACGTGAAACTCAAGTGTGTATATGTCAGCCTGTTAGTACCGAACGTTCAATGACCTATACATAGCATAAGAAATTTTAATAACTTCACTCATCGTGAAAATTTGTCATGTCATATTGTTACCCGATTTTAGTGATAATGTCATGACATGACATCATAGCTTGGTCAAAAGCGAGCTAATCTTGGAGGTGGTGCGAAATAATGTTAGTTGCAGCAAGCTTTTGGGAGAGGAGAGGGTACAATCTTCTAGAAAAAAAAATTGCCTTCAACAAGTCGCTCTTAGATTAATTCATGAGGGAGTGTGGGAGTTTTTCAGAGTAAACTCACTCATAATGCCCCATATGTCAAGCCCTTGTATCGGCAAACTGACATGTTGGCTATACCAAATTCTGTGTCTATTTTGTTACAGCACTTGACTGTTGTAATAGATGCGCCACAATCATTGAAAGGACACCTAAATAGAACAAGACAGCTTAGTGTGGCAGTATCTTGTCACACTATTCTACTTCTTTTTCTTATCGTTCATGTGTAACAATCGGGCTATTTCAGTGATAATGTTGGTAACATTCCTCAGGAATATCGGACAAAGCGCGAAAACAGAAATAATTGAAATGGAACTGCTACATTGTGTGTCACCCTGTAGGGCAGTTCAGTTCAGTGGATCATAGTGTTGGGATTGGCAAAGCATCTAATGACGCGACTGCGTCTCGCATTATGCTGATTTTCAACTCGTTTGCCTTTCCAGCAGCGCCACCCTCACCGGCAACGGCTGACAAAGAGGCACAGCGCAAGCGCGCCCGACCACTGCCCGTCTTCTTCTGGGAGACCGTACACGTTATGAAGTGGATGAAGCGTGTTTGCATCAACCATTACACCTCGTACTCAACACTTTTCCTCGATCATGAAATCACAGGTGCAATTCGTTTATTCATCATTGTTTCTGTTTTGTTTCACATTCTGAAAGTAACAAATAGTAGACAAATGAATGTGATAAGTTATCATATTATATCAAGAATCCAAGTCATCGAGCAAGGTGTTGGGAGCAATAAACGTTATAAATTTCCAGATTGAAGGTGTACAGAACATTCTCTTCATGGATTTTGGCAGTGCAGTGCAGTGTTAGCAAGTCATCTCTACATGCACAGACATATTG
This sequence comes from Rhipicephalus annulatus, assembly GCA_013436015.1. Classification (NCBI taxonomy): domain Eukaryota; kingdom Metazoa; phylum Arthropoda; class Arachnida; order Ixodida; family Ixodidae; genus Rhipicephalus; species Rhipicephalus annulatus. The sequence continues at coordinate 121,839 of WOVY01003795.1, forward strand.
CTTATTGTGCCTTGGAGCAGTGCGATGTGCTCAGCCACTATTAACTATTACACCTCACTTTTTAGCCCAAAAAAGGACAAGGACAAAAAGTGATGCGGACGCAGTGCTATTACAGTGTGCACACTTCAGTTAGTGGTTATGCAAGCATCATTGCTTAGATGACTAAACATTTAGCGTTGTCGTAACCATTTCGAACAGATTCATTTTAGCCTGCTGTCTTCTCATGTAACATTAACTGAGTTGCGAAGAAGTGAAGCATGGTAATTGTCATAAAGTCTTGTAATATGAATTATCAACTACAAAAGATAAATATATAAATAAATAAATAAAATAGTATGCATATATGTAGTTAATTTGTTTTGCAAGTTTGGGCAGTTTGGTTGCTATGTTTTGTTGCAGTTGGTAACAAGATCCATCTGTCACCAATTTGTTAATTCCTGACGTAACTTCATTTCGTGAAGGTCTCATTGGCATCAGAGTTGGGGCACACAAGCTTCTGTGCGGACCTCCTTGTTGCTTGTTAGAAACAAAGGCCTGTTTTAGAAAAGCATTGGTAGCAGCGTCTGTGCTGTATATAACTAAGTACAGTAAATGCATAGCTAACGAGGCTGTGACAGATGCTTTGATTTAATAGGACAAACCATAAAGCACAGCAGCAATGCAACAGTTGTGTCAAACTATGCCGAGGCATAAAATTCACTGAATCTTGATACATTTGGGTTAAAAGTGCATAATTTGATCTAATCTTTCTTTACAGCGTTGTTACGGTCTCCAAGGCAAAATGATATGACAGATGCTTGACATTTGATTTTCACTCTCATGCAACTGCGGTGTAGTTTTGATAGAGGACCAAGGTGCTTTTCGGGCTTTTTTTTTTTAAAGAAAAGTCTCTAAAAAAGTTCCATGTGTTATACAGAGAACTTCATTAGATCAAGCTGATAGTGATGCACGAGTAAATCGTAGTTGTTGCCATTTGATAATTTGGGAATGCACATCGGACGCGTTATTCAAAAGTCGCAGGTTTGGATCATGCCAGTGGCAAGTCATCTTTTCGTAAACTTTTTCTTCACATTTGCATTACAATCACTTCTGATAACACCGCCTATATGTACTTCTCTTGGCATCACTGTCTGCAAGTTCTCATTATTGTTGCGTCTGACAAAGGAGACCAAGCCCATAAATTTACACTCCTTCCCTGCGCTGTCGTAGTATCAACTGCGAACGCATCACATTTGAAACATACTCCATTTTTTTTATAACTCTCAGCTGCTAGAGAATTTTCACAAACACCTCACTAAAATCAGTGATTATTTAGATGTGCTCATTGACTACAATTATAAACTCAGTATTTCTTGTGCAAGCAATTAACCTATCTATGTTTGTATAATTAGGTCGAGGGCCTCAAACATGTGGGCTGGAGACCTCTCGCCTGCAGCCTATTGCTCGCACATGGCTGTGTTCATCCCATATATATATTTTTTTATGTTCTTAATAAGTAAGTTACCCAAACGTAAGTTACCCAAACATGACTGTCCTAATGTGTCGTTTTTGCAAAGCACCCCCTGTGGCCACCATGTACCGTAATTACTCGAATCTAAGGCGCACATTTTTTCCGGTTAAGCGAGTCCATAAATCGCATGCGCGTTAGAATCGAGTACGAACAAAAAAATTACGGTCAATCTATTGCCATCGGCAAATCCAAAATGGCCGCCCCCTACGTGCATCGGCATGGCGCGTCGCCCATTTCTGCCTATGTGTTTCCCATGTGCGGCACTTCGTACGTGTGCTGAGGAGTTCGTCATCTAGTAGTGCATTAGCATCGACGGCGTGGAAGGGCCGACTCCAAAAACTCGAGTGCACCATGATGCCGCTTTTAAAAGAAAAGTAATCGCGTGTGCAGAAACGGACGGAAATCGGGCCGCATCGCGGTCGTTCGGAGTTCCCGAAACGTGCGTGCGGGACCGGGGGAAACAAAAGCAAAAGATTGTCGACAGCAAAGCTTCACGCAAAGGCTTCAGTGGACCACAGCAGGGTCGGTTTCCCCAAATTAAAGAGCTGCTCGGCGAGTATGTGCTTGAGCAGCGAGCGGCACAGCGGCCCGTGACGACAGAACTGCTCCAAGTGCGGGCTATGCAATTAGTCTTAGAAAAAGGTCTAATGCGGAGCCAGTTTATAGCGAGCAGGTGCTAGCTAACTAACTTTTTGAAGAGGAAAGGCTTTTCACTCCGAAGGGGAACATGCATATGCGAAAAGTTTTGCGGAGAAATACTGTTACGTGATTTCGTCTGACTGAAAGAGGGCATAGTGGGGCATACCCAAGTAAGGTGCTTCAGACTGAGAGTGAAGTGGAAGTTGTCAGTCCACAGCCACAACGCAGCTCACCAGCTCACCGACAACTTCCACTTCATTCTCAGTTTGAGGCACCTTACTTGGGTATGCCCCACTATGCCCTCTTTCAGTCAGACGAAATCACGTCGCCGTCGCATTACAATACTTGGACATATTGTTGACGCTTACGGCATACAGCCTGACCAAGAAAAAGTTCGAGCTGTGAAGGACTTTCCTGTGCCGAAAACCGCCAAAGATGTCCGCAGCTTTGTGGCGCTCTGCTCCTATTTTCGGCGGTTCATCAAGAACTTCGCGGAAATCGCTCGGCCCCTAACAGATTTACTCAAACCAGATGAGACGTTTACCTGGGGTCCCTCGCAAGCAGCAGCATTTTCCCACCTGACCACTTTGCTCACTTCTTCTCCTGTGCTGGCTCACTTCGACCCTACGGCACCGACCGAAGTGCGCACCGATGCCAGCGGTTACGGAATAGGCGCTGTGTTGGCTCAGCGACAACGTGGGCAGCATCGCGTGATTGCTTATGCCAGCAGGCTGCTGTCCACCTCGGAGCGTAATTATTCCATCACAGAGCGCGAATGCCTAGCGCTGGTGTGGGCAGTCGCGAAATTTCGCCCTTACTTATACGGCCGACCATTTATCGTTCTTACCGACCACCACGCTCTCTGCTGGCTCGCCTCCCTCAAAGATCCCACAGGTCGTCTCGCCCGCTGGGCACTCCGCCTCCAGGAGTATTCTTACACCGTAGTGTACAAATCAGGAAAACTGCACAAAGATGTGGATTGTCTGTCACGCTACCCTGTGGCCGACTGCGATCCTACGAGCACTGATTATGTGGGTTGCGTCCTTTCCATCTCCCAGCTGCTTCATCTCGGGGACGAGCAGCGTCGCGATCCGGATATCAGCCGCCTAATACAACAGCTCGAATATTCACCGCAAGACGCTTCTGTTCGCATGTTTACCTTAAACGACGGCACCTTATATCGGCGTAATTTATCGCCCAATGGTCACGACCTACTTCTGGTCATACCAAAGCACCTGCGTTCCACAGTCCTACGCGAGCTCCATGACGCGCCAACCGCGGGCCACCTTGGTGTCTCTCGCACATATGACCGTGTGCGTCGCCCCTTCTACTGGCCTGGCCTTTCACGCTCTGTACGTCGCTAAGTCAACGCTTGTGAAATTTGCCAGCGTCGCAAAAAGCCGTCGGGACTACCTTCCGGATATCTTCAGCCCATCGACATCCCATCGGAGCCATTCTTCCGTGTTGGTTTGGACCTTCTCGGTCCCTTCCCAACATCCGCCTCTGGAAACAAGTGGGTCGCGGTGGCTACGGATTACGCGACCCGTTAGGCAGTTACGCGAGCCATGCCAACAAGCTGCACTACAGACGTCGCTGATTTTCTACTACGCGATCTCATTTTAGTGCATGGAGCTCCTCGTCAACTGCTGACAGGCCGAGGCCGTACGTTCCTTTCGAAAGTGGTTGACGATATCCTGCGTTCCTGCTCTACCCAACATAAGCTCACGACATCGTACCACCCCCAGACAAACGGGCTTACAGAACGTTTAAACCGCACCCTGACAGACATGCTATCGAAGTACGTCTCGGCCGACCATCGTGATTGGGACCTTGCACTACCCTACGTGATGTTCGCATACAGTTCCTCCCGGCATGACATTGCCGGGTACTCGCCATTTTACCTTCTGTTTGGACGCGAACCAACATTGCCGTTGGATACCTTCCTGCCAGCCACTGCGCAGTCTACTTCTGAATATGCACGCGACGCTATTACCCGAGCTGACCACGCTCGTCAGCTTGCCCGCAGCAGATTAATGGCGTCCCAAGACTCGCAGAAGCATCGTTACGACGAGCGGCATCGCGACGAACACTTTCCAACAGGTTCCCTCGTTCTTCTTTGGTCCCCTACGCGACATGCAGGCCTTTCAGAAAAACTTCTCTCTCGTTTCACGGGCCCATACCGCGTGCTTAGACGAGTGACCGACACTACATATGAAATTGTCCCTGATAATCCATCAACCTCTTCCGCTCTGCTGTCAAGGGACATCGTCCACGTATCAAGGCTCAAGCGTTACCACACTGCTTCTGCTGTGGCCCCGTAAACTCGCCGGGTCGGCGCTTTTGCCGCCGGGGGTCGTGTTACGTGATTTCGTCTGACTGAAAGAGGGCATAGTGGGGCATACCCAAGTAAGGTGCCTCAGACTGAGAGTGAAGTGGAAGTTGTCGGTGAGCTGCGTTGTGGCTGCGGACTGACAACTGTTATTTTCCACGTAACAATACGATGAAAAGCTTCACAGTTTTCAGAGTTTCGTCCTAAACTTGCGGCGCAACAACGGCTACCTGCTTGGGCAAATCGGGAATGCCGATCAGACACCTCTTTACTTCGACATGCCTGGCACCACAACCGTCGAGAAGAAGGGGGCGAAGCAAGTTCGTGTGCTGACATCGGTCAACGGTAAAACTACAGTGACAGCAATGCTCTGTTACACGTCAGATGAGCACAAGCTTCGCCCGTACCTCATATTTAAACGGAAGACGCTCACAAAAGGAGTCGTTTTTTCGAGTGGTGTGATCGTGCGGGCCAGCGAGAAAAATGGGTGCGCGTTGCAATCGATGTCTTATGTTTTTTTTTTTTCGCGGTGGAAATCGGGTGCGCGTTACAATCGAGGGCACGGTAGAATCGAGTAAATACGGTATTCAAACTTGACCGTAAAGCAAAAACTGCACCTCAGAATGCACGTCCAGCTTTAGTCATTTTGGAGATCAATATCAATATGTTGTTGGAATCCTTGCTCCAAATGTTCTTCAGGAATGACCTGTATTGATAGCGCTTGCTGACAGTGTGCACAAACTATCCCTCCCCACCCCCCAACACACACATATGCCTATCGTAAATACCGGAATATAGGTCGACCCCCTAAAACTTGAATCTCTGAAAAAGAAATTAAAAAAAATCGCCAAGTATTCCAGTGCACCATAACCTTGCTAAATACGTGACACAACCAGCTGCACTGTAGTGACATTTCTTTTTTTTTTAGACAATAATCTTACGTATTTAAATCCCAGAGTGCATCATCCTTCGTTCCACCCAATGCGTTACTGATTCAGCATTCGCAGAAAGACGGAAGTATGCCGCTTCAGGTGCAAAGCGTTTCCGCTTTATATATTGGCGCATCCACAATGGTGATCCTTTGAATTGCACCCTCGTGAGCCCAGAGTTGCGTGCTATCTCGAGAGATTTCATGGGGATGCATTCCGCTGTTACGAGTAGTGACCTTGCACGCAGTTGCCGGATGAATTCGGCGAGTAGCATTTGCAGTTTGGGGTGCACTGCAGTCTGTCCATGACACAACGTTTTTCTTGGGGGCTTGCTGCAGGATGTGATGCGCTGCTTTTGGGCTCCTCCAGCATCGGACCATTTTCTCCGATGCACTGAATTGCCATTGCGCCGCCTGGCTTCCGTGCGCTTCGGCATAATCGATAGCTTTTTCCTTAAAGGGCCCGTAAACAACCTCCAATATTTTTCAAATGTTTTAAGTTAACACGCTCGTCGTGTGCAGAATGCGGTTGCGACCGACGATTCTACACGTGGCAGCGCTACGAGCCACCAGCACCTCACAAATTCTAAGAAACAATCCCTTCTTCTTTCCAGGCCTTTCGTGCCTCTGTGTCACACGTCATCCCAATATCTCTGACATGCCGATCCAAATATAGTGGGATTGGTTTAGCAAGAGCCTACGACTTCCGATCAGTCTGCAAGTAGCTGTCCATGCTGCTTGTTGTTCTGTTGCCTGTGTGCGTGCGTCCACTCACGAATCAGCTACGGTAGTTGTCTGGCACGGCATGTCCCCGTACGGTTCCATCGTGTTGGCGATCCTTTCAAAGTGTGCACGCAACGCAGGGTCCATACCAGCACGATTCGTATAGGCATGGCAGCCGCAGTTCGCCAACAAGCACGCAGCTACAATGCAACTGGCGGAGTCGACCGACGGAGTCGTGGAAACTGGAAGTAGACGGTGTAAAACATCGTTGGCACGAACTTGAAAGAGGATGAAAGAAGAGACAAAAAAGTGCACCTGTGTTCAGTCGCTGTCATTGTATGATAATGACTTTGCTTTTTTATCTGATAGGTGGTGATTATAGTTGTTTCAACTTTTCGTGTGGTTGTACACATGCGTTAGGGTTCCAGAACATGAGCTTCAGTTTAATAAAAGTCAGTTTCGAGTGTGCGTTTTCCAGTGTCTATTTTTTCGTCTTCTTTCAAGTTTGTGCCAACGATGTTTTGCACAGCTACACACCAACTAGCCCGACAGCATACATTACTGAAGTAGACGGTGTTTCTAGCAGTGCGTCAGTGATGACATATGTCACACGAGATTGGGAGGGGCGCTTGGCAAGAGGGCAAAACGGTTTTGGGAGGGGATATTATGGAGGGCAGCACAGGAGAGAGTCAAAGAAGGGATCGTCGTGGTTTCCATAATCAAACACCTATAACTCCTCTATTACGGCACTGTTTTGAAAAATTCTCAGGTCTCCATGTTCGTCGTTCACTCGTGCACAATTTCTCCACTACAACTGAATTGTAAACTGCTGTCGACTACCACTCTGAAAGAAATAGAAAACAGCAGACTGACAGCAGATAACCAAGGCAAAATGGCGTTGCTAAAACACTGTAGGCTTTGCCTAGCCTTGCCCAATGGCATCGCTGCTGATGCTCACGATGGTAATGTAGGATTTTGACTTCGGCTGCCCATTAGTGGAGACTTCCACAGTTTTTTCTGCCAATGATTACTATATTAGACGAGGTTCGACTTTTCATTGCGTTTTCCTGAAAAAAAAAAGTTTGACCTATATTCCTGTTTTTACGGTACATTCTTTCCTGTCCTGGTCCTTACGGAACTAAATTGTGTGACTGCAGTCTACTGGGTGAAATGAGTTTGAGATCCCTGCATTAGACTGTTTATTCTTGCATTGTAGGTCGATCGCTGGTGCGACTGAATGATGTCAGCCTGGAAAAGATGGGTATCAAGGATGCGAACCACCGGTAAGGACTCCCCTCTATCTGCATTAGTTTTTGTACTGCGTCCTTGCTGATGAGCACTCTATATCTTGTTCTTTAGTGAGACAAAGGCGCATGTGTAGGCAAGCCTCTGATGTTCTTAGTATCGAAGATAGCTGATTTATTTGTGTAGTTTTGAAATTCCTATTCACTGAGCTATGTCTTTCAATCCAATTCCATGAAGCAGCAAGTCTATCTTCACTTTTAAGTGCCAGTTTAGATAATATCCTGTCCAGCAAAAATGAAGGAAAAGGTAGTGATGTTGATCTCACTAGATTCACTAATGCTGATGTCACCATAGATCAATATTTTATGGCATGCCATCACTGGAAGAATGTCAACCGACTGTAATAAATTTGAAGACTCAGTAATGTGATTTCTGACCAGACCAAAACGGCAAAAAAAAAAAATCAACCATGCTTTCTTTATTATTTTTCTGAGAATGTTTCACAATTAGCTGATAGAAAAATTTTTTATATTACTCGCTACCTCCTGGTAGTGTGTTTTGAATACATTTTAATGTTTGGGGTGTATGAATATTTTGAAAAGTAAAAGTCTTATGAATTGAGGACTAATCTGTTTGAATCAGATATTCATGCACCACTACTTGGTAGTGGCTATGCAAGAAAAAATACTGCGTCTACTTTAGAGTTTCATGTTTTAGGGAAGGTTTGCTTTTATTAGTAACCTGTGTAAATGTAATTCCATGGACACTGTCTGTGTTGCTGTGCCGAGACAGGAAGGATCTATAATCTACAAGTCCTTAAGTGACTGTAAAAGAATGTCAATATGCTTGTTCCTTTCATCATGACTTTGAGGTCATATAGTATTTTTTAGGGTTTAATCCCCTAAATATGAAACAGCTTTCATCTCACTTTTGCTAGTGCTACAGTAGCTGCAGTATGACTCGGTGATCAAGTGCTTTGCCATCAAATATCAAATCAGAAAGCATTTAGTTTTTTTAATTGATGGTATGCTTTAAATTTTTTAAAAGAATGATCATTTTTGCCCTTTTTTAGGCCAGAAGAGAAGCGTGTAAGATTGTAAAAGTATGATTTGCCAATTTATAATTGCTCATGGTCCCAATGTAAGGGCTTATGAGGAGAAAAAAATCACTGTCCCTACCCTACTTCAAATGTTTTCACCCTGTTCTTTTCTTTCAGGGATGAGCTGTATCGGGAAATCCTGAAGCTCAAGCTTAAAAGCAACATTTTAGAGATGAGAGACCTGGAAAGCAAAGGTAAAGCAATGTGATTGTGTTTTTTTCTTTTCTTTTTGAAATGCATTTACCGTACTACTTCTTGTGGCTTGACATTAGCTTTGTTACAAGTCCGCTGGAAGATGCATGGGTTTCATTACGGGTACTTATTATTTTGCAAACTGGACTCCATCACTGCAGCTGCTAAAGATAATGCTGATAGCATTGCTCGGTTGTCTGTTTGTTGCTGCTGCTGCATCAAGCACATCACCTTGGTTCCACCCGTTTCATTGGATTTAATTTATTATACTTAAGGTAATAACCGCGGAGCTGAACCACGAGATTGAAGTAACTAGAAGAATAGGAATGGGGTGGAGCACATTTGGCAAGCACTCTCAAATTATGACAGGTAGATTGCCACTATCCCTCAAGAGGAAGGTATATAACAGCTGTATCTTGCCGGTACTTAGCTATGGAGCAGAAACCTGGAGGCTTACAAAGAGGGTTCAGCTTAAATTGAGGACGACACAGCAAGCAATGGAGAGAAAAAATGGCTGGTGTAACCTTAAGAGACAAGAAGAGAGCAGAGTGGATTAGGGAACAAACGAGGGTTAAGGATATCATAGTTGAAATCAAGAAGAAGAAATGGACATTGGCCGGGCATGTAGCGCATAGACAGGATAACCGCTGGTCATTAAGGTAACTAACGTGATTCCCAGAGAAGGCAAGCGGGTTAGTAGGAGACAGAAGGTTAGGTTGGCAGATGAGATAAAAGGAGTTTGTGGGTATAATGGCAGCAGCAAGCATAGGACCGGGTTAACTGACGGAACATGGGAGAGGCCTTCGTTGTGCAGTGGACTTGGTCAGGCTGATGATGATGATCATGATTACACTTAAAAGGGTGTCGACACTATTTTTGGAAGTGTGTTTACACTGCCATACGAATCTCCTGTATACAGAGAGGACTCTGAGCATGTGTGAGGCTAAGAAAATTCTGGTAAAGTACTTTATTTTGGAATTAAAGTACATTTTTCCCATGGCGTGCATACCGACATCGGCACAAGTATGACGTTGGGGTACAGGGTGAATTCGGGTGACTTCATGTAGCAGTCTAGCTAGTTGTGATAGTATCAGGCTGTAAAATTTTCAAAATGGCCGCTTGTGCGTCGCCAATGGAGCCGTGGTGCGAAGTGGCTGTGGGAACGTCACGATAACTTGCGTGAGCACTTGATGAGAAGCACATGCCGCCTTGTGACGTCAGGGTACAGTGCGACCCAAAACTAGATTTCAAAAATGCACTGTAGTTGTTGCTTTTTCAGGGTGCACTCATTTGGCAGTGGATTTCCTAGGCTCTTGAGGGCGGCCTTTGATTTCACGCAAAAAAAAGCAACTGAAAAATTTTGTATCAGTACCACTTTGAAGGCCAGAAGGTGCGACATAAGGGTTGTTGTACACAAAATTTTAAAGCAGTACAATAAATGTACTTGGGGACGAATCACACAAACAAATAAATAAAAAACGACTATAGTATTTGGTACTACAAGAAGAACTTAACAACTGGCTAGGGTAGGTGCCTATTGGCAGGAATTCTGCGATCAGCCAGTCATGAGTCTGCATGCCTCCTACTATTCCCGATGTTTGCAGTGCTTCCTGTGCAATTTTTTACACAAAAGAAAATGCATGAACATGAGAGGTTCACCACGTAGGGACAAATTTAAACTGTATTCATTCCAGTAACGCTGAACAACTTGAGCATGTGTCTGGCATACCTGCCAAATCTCCTGGATTTTGACAATATCTTACATTAGTATGGTTGGTTGGCTGGAAAATCTCCCAGAAAACAAAATTTGTATGTGGTATCTTGCCGGATTGACAAAAATCTATCTCCATCCGGTCTATGTATTTCAGAGCACTATCGCAGTATCACATCATAAATTAAACGAATTAGGAGACATTGATGTGATTGTACAATAATATCTCGATTGTACAAATTTTTGAAGTTTTAAGTTTTATGGCTGAAATTCGGATGTTCTGAACACAATGGCGCGTCCTTGAGTGGCATGAACTTCGGTATCAAACCCTCGAGCAGTGGCTGAGAGCAACATGCTCAAAGCTTCAGAAGGATGTTTGTGGCCACTCTTGACACGATCTTGTATGACAATGACAAAACTGACAAAACTCTGAAAGTATGCATGCGCGTTCAATGCTCACCGAGTCATAGCAACGCTGCTTTCCGTAAATGCTGCCGAAAAAACTATGACAGATGCAATCACAGATAGCAACAGGCGACTTAGTTTCGAAGGCATGTGCACGGTTAATGCTTTCATATAGTTTTGCTTTTATTACACATAGTTTCGGGTGATACCGTAATTACTCGAATCTAACGCGCACCTTTTTTCCTGTTAAGCGAGTTCATAAATCGCATGCGCGTTAAAATTGAGTGCGAAAAAAAATGAATACGGTCATTCTATTGCCATCGGCAATAGAATGCCGCCCCCTTGTGCGTCAGCATCGCGCGTCGGCCATTTCTGCCTATGTGTTTCCCATGTGCAGCACTTCGTATGTGTGCTGAGGAGTTCGTCATCTTGTAGTGCATTAGCATCGACGGCATGGAAGGGCCGACTCCAGAAACTCGACGAGTGCACCACGATGCCGTTTTTAAAAGAAAAGTCATCGCGTGTGCCGAAACAGACGGAAATCGGGTCGCATCGCAGTCGTTCGGAGTTCCCGAAACGTGCGTGTGGGACTGGTGGAAACAAAAGCAGAAAATTGTCAAAGATTCATGCAAAGGCTTCAGTGGACCACAGCAGGGTTGGTTTCCGCAAATTGAAGAACTGCTCGCTGAGTATGTGCTTGAGCAGCGAGCGGCACAGTGGCCCATGACGACAGAACTGCTCTAAGTGCGGGCTATGCAGTTAGCTTTAGAAAAAAAGCTAATGTAAAGCCAGTTCAAAGCGAGCAGGTGCTGGCTAACTAACTTTATAAAAAAAAAAAGGCTTTTCCCTCCAAAGGCGAATGGGCATATACCAAAAGTTGCCGGAGGAGTACAAAGAAAAGCTTCACAGTTTTTAGAGGTTCATCCTGAACTTGCGGCACAACAATGACTACGTGCTTGGGCAAATCGGGAATGCCGATCAGACACCTCTTTACTTCGACATGCCTGGCACCACTACCATCGAGAAGAAGGAGGCGAAGCAAGTTCGCATTCTGACATAGGGCCACGAAAAAACTAGAGTGACGGCAATGCTCTGTTGCGCGTCAGATGGGCACAAGCTTCCCCCATACCTGATATTTAAACGGAAGACGCTCCCGACAGGAGTCGTTTTCCTGAGTAGTGTGATTGTGCTGGCCAACGAGAAAGGTTAGATGACGACGGACCTGGTCACCGATTGGATCTATCACGTCTGGCAGAAGTGGCCTGGCGCTGGTTTGGGCCTGCGAGCGATGCTCGTGCTCGAAGCGTTCAGGTGCTATCTCGACCAGCGGATCAAGGACAAGCTCACTGCGTGCAATACAGACCTTGTAGTCATACCTGGCCGCATGACGTCACAACTTCAACCGCTAGATGTCTGCCAGAACAAGCTGGTGAAGAACAATATTCGGGCACTTCACACCGACTGGTTGATCAATGGACGACATGATTTCACGCCAGACAACAGGATGAAGCGGGCCTCTCTGCAAGACTTCAATGCGTGGGTGAAGGACACGTGGTGTGCAATACCGTCAGCCATGGTCATCAAGGCATTCAAGAAATGAGGCATCTTGAATGCCATGGACGGTACCGAGGATGAGATGCTTTGGGTCGTTGAGAGCGATAAGGAGTTGTCCGACAACGATGAGGACTGACCTATTACGCGACTCGTAACGCCGCCGTAGTGGTCACAGTTTTAGCTGCTGGGCCGGCTGTTTGACTGTGTTTTATCTTTCGAAACTTCAGTGCATCAAAACCCAAATACTCAATGTGCAAAGGTTGACTCCTAAAGACTTTTTTTTCTTTTTGCTCTTCCGTGGCGGAAAATGGGTGCGCGTTACAATCTCTTTTCTCTTCCGTCGCGGAAAATGGGTGCGCATTACAATCGAGGTCTTACTTTTTTGTTGTTTTTGTCGTGGAAACCGGGTGCGCGATACAATCGAGGGCGTGGTAGAATCGAGTAAATATGGTAAAGATATTTTTGATTCACTTGAGATTTGTACATATCACCAAGATTCTGCTGTAGTTGGGGCACCCTACCTGCGTTGTTTATGAGTGATTATAAGACTGCAACGCCAATTTTTATGTTTATGCCTACGGAGCTCTTCGAATACCCCCTCCCCTTCCCCACCACCTTTTTCATGATTTTTTCTTCATTTTTTTTTTTTGTCTGCCATGGTGGATTCGTGGTTAGGCTGCTCAGTCGCTGACTCGAAGGTAGTGAGTTCGATCCTGGTAGTTGCATTTCTATGGAGGCAAATTGGTTGAGGCCCGTGTACTGTGCAATGTCAGTGCATGTTAAAGGACATGAGATGGTATAAATTTCCAGAGTCCTCTACTATAGCATCGCTCCTAATCATATTGTGCTTTTAGGATATAAAACCTCACATTTGAAATGAAAGGAATGTTTTTTGTGGGGGGGGGGGGAATAAGAAAAAGAATGTGCAACTCTTCAACTTCAACAACCCCGGCATGCTTCGTATCATAATATTCAGATTTTGAAAACTTGTAAAATTAAGGGAAAGTTGCTTGTGTGATAAAGATTCTTTATAATATTTTTTAAACTGCTTGACAGCTGGTATAAAATGCAAGCCAACATAGTAAAAACAATCATAAGATTCTAAAGGAGCACTGACACAAAAAGTTTGCACCGTAATTTTTTGTTGCAATACGTAGTTGATGGCCCACTTATCATGACTGAAACCTTGTGTGCATGAGTGCACAATGGTTATTTATTTAGAAACATTTTTAGAGTGCCAGATCTCAGTTTCGATTTCAAAGAGCACCAACCTAGGCAGGAACAGTTCCTGGAACAAGGTAAACACAGCTTGACACATGACCACACAAAACTGCAAGGCGAGGACCCTGTGCGAGAGTGTGCGCGGGTGTGCACAAGCGGGCTGTGAATTGACAGCCAGTCAACACAAATTCATGATGTAGGTTTGTTTACATTGCCCCTGCATTGATGTCAGCCTGGCGAGTGGCTCCGCAATTCGCTCAGTTGCGAGGCATGTACATACATTAAAATTGATTTTAAATATGTTGTAGGCTATAGCTGTCCTTGATATCTCATAGATGTTGTGTATGTTTCCACATAAACCTATCTCACTTTTAAAAGTTTGTGTCAGTGCTCCTTTAAGTTGCCTTGTGCCTTATCATTACACAATGGTACTAAAACGCACGTGAAATTGAAATATTTTGGGTTGCTCTTTTGCAGGAACCGAGTTCTCGACTGTGGGAATGAGCTGAAGCTGCATTTTGAAGACGCAACACAAAACCACATTCTGGAAATACACTCAGGTTCATTATAAATGCTACGTTCTAAAGACTGGGTGTGGTTTTACTGTCATACATAGGTTATTCAACTTGCATGTGGCAATTATACATAGCTACATTGTGAGCATGGTTATCTTCAGATAAATCGTAGCACTACACTTGGGCCAGCGAAGTCCTTGAAAAGAATGGCAGGCACATAGCGTTTAGCCATAAAAACTTGTCTGACGCGCAAGAAAAAGGGGCAAGGAGCCCACACACTCGCTTGCAGGCACTTAGTGTCAACTTTTTTTGATAGTGCCGTGGAAGCTACGGAACTGAATAAAATGCCTACTGTCGTGCCAAAAAGAAAGTACTCAAGTTACTGATAATTTTCTCATTTGTCTTGCTGAAATAAATGCTGTGTTACGATGAGACTCAAGCACTTGCTGAAAGTCGTGGGTAAAATACACTTATTGTTGAGATGGCAAGAATTCTGTTTTTTTTTTTCCATTTCTGAAACACCATTACGTTTTCAGCACAGCTGGGCTTGTGCGAATAATGAATTTAAGGTTCAAAGTGGATTCGAAGCGAATAGTGAGTTTTGTCAAATAATTTTGAATTGAATTCAAACAGTAGTAAGACATATAAAGAAAAATGGGCCCATGTATCATAACCTAGCCTGCACAATATTTTTTTATTGAAATAAGGCCTTCCAGCATGTGCTTTTTTTTTTTTTCAAAGGAAGTCAGAACAACTTTGAGTAGTAGCAGGATTTGACTTTCAGTAAGGCGCGAATGATAACCTGTAAATTATGCACCATTTTAAAATTTATTATACTTAGCATATAAGCTGTCATAACAAGCTATTATGCTTTGAAAAAGGATGAATTACTTGAAGGTAATATGTTCATTTAAAGAGGCCCTGCAACTCTTTTTCAAGTAGCCATGGAATGGATTCACAGAAAAAGCTCAATGCCTCACAAATTTACCGCAGTGAAAAAGCTTTGAATCGGTCCAGTACGAGCGGAGTTGCAAACAGTCGTTGCACGCTGCATTTGCATTCTCTCTTCTCAGCCAGATCAAAGCGCTCGAAGCTAAGCAGGGAGGTATGTAACGGGGAAAGAAAATGCGTCGCGTGCGCCTTGTGACCTTGAGCACTTTTTCTCTTTATTTTTTCTTTGAATAGGCGTCTTTTTCAGTGTGATTTTGCACATATGCGTGACCAAGTGGCGGCCCCATTAATAACTCAGTGCGCCATGTTCAAATCAGCAATGGCTGATACAAGGATCGTGACGAGTGCTTTTTGAGCTTGTGGCGTCATTTGCCGAGAGAAGAGAGCAGTTTTTGGCTGAATGAGAATTTATTGTGAATCGCAGGCTGCATGCTGTGCTATCATATTTCGCTCACGTGTTCTCGGTACCCTCGACCACCGATCGGCAGCGTTTTCTGGCCATGTTCAAAATGTGTTGCAGTGAAGCTTCACGGCAAAGCAGATTTTTCCTGAATAGGGGCTTTCACGGCTTAGCATCTTATGCTGCAGTGAAACCATCTTCATAGGTGGTTAACTGCGAAATATATATATCTATTCGTTCATTGTGAATACTTCGAAATCTTCAACAATTTAAATTTGAATCAGAGTGAATTCGAATACTCTGCTATTTGTTCGAATAATCGAAGCATTCAAATATTCACGCAAGCTTAAGCACACCCTTTTATTAAAGTAAAATTGGCAATAATGTAGTGGACGAGAGTGTCGCATGCGTGCTGTTCTAATTTTTTTAGAGAAATGTTATTCTAATTTCACATTAATATGTACACTTAACTGTTGAAATGTTTCCCCCATTCACTTCATGTGGATAGTTTTCTAGACACGTTATCGGTGCGTGTAATCAAAACACAAATCAGTTGCAAGCAGCCTTGACTACTTGTGGAGCAACAGGAATGTGTTGAAGCCCCGTCTCTGAAGTCATCACTCTTATGTCAAGATGGGTTGTTGCAGAGTATAGCAAGCTTTGTTGGCCCACTCTACAGCAGTTGTTGCTCATATTGTCACGGGGTCATGACGTGAATGAAGGGAGCAGACTGCAGGACGAATGATAAACTATTTATTCGAGCTGAACTTTTGGCCACGTAAAAAGAAAGTTAGATTACATCAAGACACTGGCACTGATAGCGACGAGCAGAGTGCCGGCCATCGATCAACTGACAAGCGGCGAAGCATGTCGGCATATATACCCTTGCCATCGAATATTCTAGCATTATTGCTAGCGGCGACGTAGGTTCCAGAATCATCTGTTTATTTATTTATTTAGTAGTTTATTTTTACAAAATGTAACACATTGTCTGTCTCGCAATTAACATACGTGGTTAGCATTTTTTTTTGTATAATTTCTCTACATCCACCCCTTATGTAACACCCCCTAGTGGGGTATTTAAGGTAATAAAATGAAATGAAATGAAATCTGTAATGCTCAGGAAGTGGGCGTAATCTTAACAAAACCATCTACTACAGCCTCGGGGTTTCCCGAAAATCGTAGGTGCGGTTTGCACTGAACGTTGTGTGGTGGGGTGATAACAAAACTTGAGGAAAGGAACATGGCAATATCATCGCGCACTCGTGCAGACGATATTATGACGGTCTCTGAGTATAGTAAAAAGTCTCACAGAGGCGTACAGGAGTGTTCATTACTGGTTTGCTTTAGTCCACTCATGTGATACAACAGTGGTGAAACTCTGGGCGAGCGCAGCTTTGATACCTCTCCACAGCAGATCATGTGGCAGGACGTCACACCTGCCACACGTATTTCAGCACAACAGGGTCATCGCAATGCACTGAATGGCTTGGGAGGCATAGCTTAGCAGAGCGTTTGATCTAAGGACTATTTTGTTCAGGCAATAACACGAAGAAATGCGAGGCATTTCTGCACATTGCAGAGATAATCAACAGGTGTGGACATCTCTCTCTCCAACCAATGAATCGTGGCCCCACAGATCTTTTTGTGTAACTGTGTGGATGTCATATCTATTTTGAAAGCATCCAATGGCGAGCTTGTTTAAATAAGAATTTCGGTTCCTTAAATGTCATAAGGATGGCAATGCCGCAAGTGCCGGGCTTCCACAGCAGTCAAAATCCAAGATCGAGAACTGAACACAATTTCTGGCCTGACCTGTGCAGTAGGGTATGACATGCTTATTGGCTGGACAGCAACATCAAGCTTCATGCTTGAAATGGGAGCAACAGATAACTGGTTGCCCATGTTAGTCATTATTTTATTTAATTTCAATTCACACTTCACTAAAAGTGTCACAGTTTTGCAGAAAGGATGGAGCAATGAAAGTCATAGCAACTAATGGGTGTGGTATACGAAGTAAGCCTAGAAGCTCACTCTTTCAAGAAATGGGCTGCTGTAGAGAGTGAAATGACTTTAGTGCTGCCTGTGGATTGAATGAATAGCTTGCAATGCAAGCACAATGTGCAAAGGTATGAGTTGTCTGGTGATCCTGCCTGAAGAAACAGTGCGGGTGAGGATGCCTAGTAGGTTAACGAGTGCTTTTCATGCCGTAGCCATACTGCTGTCTACATTCTGGTTTATGTCTTGATGCCTTTTTCATTTCTCTCCGCTTAATCAGTGATTGTTGGCAGCCCTAGCAAACTTTCACTTGTATTCAATGGATAGTTGGCAATGTTAGCACAATACTTGCAAAGGTATGAGTTGTCTGCTGATCCCACCTGAAGATAGTACAGCTGACCTTGGCTGGTAGGTTAAAGCGTGCTTTTTGTGCCAGAGCCATTGCTCTCTACTTCCCGGTTTCTGTCTTCATGCCCTTTTCACTTCTCTCCCCTCGATCAGCGATCGTTGGTACCCTAAGCAAGCTTTTTCACTTGCTCTTGGAATGTGTGATGTGCGCAGTGATGCCTAATATTGATTTTGACTTAATGTGGTACACCTAGGTTATGGTGATGACAAAATTGTACGAAGAGTGTCCATAAAATTGCTGTCATCAAATTATGGGAGTAGAATGCATAGAGTCTCTTCTACAAGGATCCTGATTTAACCGTTGCAGACCAGCTGATATAAACAACTATAGAAAGTTCCTCCGATACTTGTCTATGAAGACGCATTGTTAAACAACCAAGCTTTAATGCTATATCATCACCCACCGACCGGCCATAACGGGTTTATAAGAAGCGAAGCAATTGTTTAGGGAGACAAGAAAAGTCACTGGTTCTTTTCATCTATTGCTAACCAGAATGCAGACATAAGTCTATGCTCCTGGTATGCATTTTCTTGGTTGACTTGAAGCACCCTTGATTCACATTAATGCACATTGATTTACTCTCACTTGTCTCTAATGTACATTGATTCACTTTCGTGTTACTTTAATTTACAGTCTTAATTATTAGGCATCATTATATCTGTACATAACATCATGAGTTTTGGTACCTTTTGTATCCAAGCCACCTGCGTTTGGGTATTTTGAAGTGTAAGCAAAAATAGCCATGCCTTTTAATGTTGTGCCAAAGTTCCAACCACATAGAACAAGGGCAATGTGATGTGAATGGCAAACTGCCTAAGTTTTCTTATTGGTAAAATCTATGATTTCTAAAAGTATGTGATTACTAAGTGTTGAAGGTATAACGCTCCATCGGTCATGTTGTTAGGCAAAAGTGGTAAGTACTATTGTTCGAGTGGAATGGGGAGTATCACCACACAAAATCAACTTAAATTCTTCTAAAGCAGTGTTGCAGGATGGGCGTCTCTATTCTATTCCAATCCCATTCCTGGGAATTGCAACTTGCTGTAATTTTATTCTTTTCAATTTCTTGGAAAGAAAAAAACTCAGTTCATTCCTACAATTCGTCAATGTAGGAAATTCTTATCTTGATAGCTTTATCGAGGTATGAAGGGTTGTAACAACATAAAGCTGATGTCATCATATGCATATGAGCTGAAAAGCTACACTTAACACGTTACGATGGTCAAGGAATAGTAGCTTGGTGACATATCTCTTGCAGTACAATCACTGTACTTGTTCCCTTACTACTATGGTGTTTGCATTGTCAGCACAATCTTGAAAAAAAGTTCTAAATAGTTAGCAATACATGCATTTAATTGTTTCAAGCATATTTTACTACCTTCATGGCATCTCTTTACTATAGCCAGCAGCTAGTAAACTTAGGCGTATCAGCCAAGAGGGCAAGAGGGGCGCTAGCCCCCCCACTGAGAAAAGTCGGGGGAGGGGGGGGGCTGAGCCCCCCCACTTTGAACAGTGCACCATGGTCACTCTTGGCTGCATGCCAGAAAACTAACAGGTAAGGCGAAGGTTTCCGTCGCAACAGTAATCACTCAATTTTGTTCTTATGGGAGAATAAAAATTTAATAAGGCAGTGTTACAACAGAGTAAAATTTCTCCAACATTTCCACTGTGATCATTTTCCTTGTAGGCTATTTGCGGTGCGGGTCGCCTGTGCAATGCTTTCGCGTCTTGTGCTGTAGTATTGCAGAGCAGGCAAGCGCTGAACAGGGGCCCTATAATTATGCATCACTTGTTCATGCATTTATTCTGCTGTGACTTGTTGATGCAGTTACGAATGGGAACGAGCAAACTGTTTATGGACTGGCCAAAGCATTTGCTACTTCCGCAACATAATTTTCTTCGAAAAAGATATATCATCACCGCTGCTCTGTCAAAGCTGTTGCAAGCCGATAAGTGTGAAGATTCGTTTTTGATGTTTTCTGGGGTTGCGAAAATGTGGAATGATTCCGTGTTCATTCCAATTCCGGAGTGGCAACTCCACAACGCTGTTCTGAAGCCTTTTTAATTATGCGGGAGTCACGACGACTGAAGGACAAATCCCAACCTCAAAACACAGCGACTGTTTATTCACTTAGTAGCAATAGCAGGTCAGCATGCTGATGTTACGCTTGTCTAGATAGCTAAGAAACCCTTGCATTCTCGGCAGCATGTTTTAGTAGCCATATCTCTGGTCATGCTACAGTGGTGCTGTAACAGTTTATTGGAAGGGGATGCAGCCTTTAGCCATGTCATGCTGAGCTGAATGATAGCAAGGGGGAGGCTGCGCAGAAATATGCACAAATTGTGTCGCCGTAAATACACGTATTAGAAATTTTTTATATATTAGTATGTAGCTTTATTTGGCCTTTGTAGACAGCATTTCAATGTGTCGGTGCAGAAAACTGCTCCACTTTGCTTCTACAATCAGTGGCAAGCACAATGAAGGCTAAGGACACGGTAGAACATCCTTGTAATGGCAGTGCGTAGACAGTGATGCATTTATTCAACTACGAAAAACAACTACAGCTCGTAACAAACATATAATAAAGGCCTGGGGCCAGCATGTAAACAATGCAAACACTCTTGAAACACTGCACATCAGCATAAGCTGGCTAAAATCTGTGGCGTCTTGTAAATAGAACGAAGCTTGAAAACATTGTGGTGATATTACATAAAAATGCATTGTCTAAAGGACAAACTGAAGAAAGCAAATGACTACATGAAAGGGTGCCTCTGCTGTGTTGTCAAAAAGAGGTAACCTTGACTGCGAACACATTGCGTTTCTCGATGCATAAGTAAGCATGCAATGCTCCTCTAATGTTTTAGAGCATGAAAAATGAAGTAGCATGTGGTTGGTAGATTTGAAGAGTTAGCGATATTTCCGGTGGTCATGTCACACTTAAACATGAAGTTATTGTGCGCATGTAAGAGTGCTGTGTGTGGGTAGAAATGCAAGAACACTGTGTACTCTTTGTGACCTTGTAAGAATTAAGTGTAATTAAATTCTAGCACATAAGAGTAACATATTGTTCTTTTACGTTTGTTGCAGTGCAATTGCAATCCCGTCATATAAACTAAACACATATTGGTCTGCATTAAACAGGGCGGACGTTCAGCAGAAAATGTCTGCTGGGAAACACTGACTTTTAATTCGCATCCAATATTTGAAGCTTTGTCACATATGAGTGCGACATTTAAGTTCGTGTGACACTTTTCTGGACATGTTTATGTAAAAGGGCATTGAATAACTTAAGGGTGGTGGTCTGCGAAGCAGCACCTTTTCAGTCCCAGTGGTACTTAGTGCATTGTGTGGTAACTCAGGGTTTCAAACCCATGTGCGATGACGATTTTCTATTATACTAGGTTACAACCCAATGAAAGATGTAAGCTCTGCCCATAGATACGCGGAGCGCCTGCCTTTCACTTGTGAAATTGTCGTGTCGTTTAAAATGTAACTATTTATTGTAGGCTAATGTAAATAATGTGCACATTATGAGTTAAAGGTTTGTCATTACTGCACCATACATTGTGTTTGGTTGTGGAGCAGTGAGAAAATTCCTGAACGAAATTCACCAGGACCTTCAAGTTTCCGACCAAGAACCAGCAACACAGACATGTGGCTGCATGGCAAAGTCGGGTATCTGAAACACTCGTGTGGTTCTTGACGTCATGAATATGAGTAAGCGCTATTGAATGGATCATTTATGCAAGTTCTCTTTGTGGGAGAGGCAGCAATGGCTGTGGGTGGAGCATGCAGTTCTAATTAGGTTGTAACCTTCTATAGTGTCGATGTACATACGTGCTCCAGCCGTCTTACATCGGCAATTGGAGGCTCATAAATGCGTGCACTCGTCGCAGAGGTAAGAGTGGTGGGTGTGTGCGCTTTAGCTGAGGTCGTTGGGTGGGTAACCGGGGTAGCCAGGGTAGCTTTCAGCGTATCCCTCGTACTCTCTTTCTCGTTGCTGCGCCGCCTGCTGGCGGTAGTAGGAGGCGTAACTTCGTCCCCACACGGCCAGCACAAAGGACTCGATCTGGCTCTCGTCTTCACCCCGCACGATGCGGAAGTAGCCATTCTCGCCCCAGCCCTGGCCCCATGAGTTGGCGCAGAGCTGGACCGACAGAGACAAGGATGATTGAATGAATGCACGGAGGTGGACGGCGCTAGGCCACAGTTTATGATTAGGTGGGGTAAGAGGCCGGGGATCAGGTGTTGAACGGCGTCAGCAATAAACTCGTGTCAGTTGTTGCCATTTTGTCATATGTGTACATTTCTACTGACTGTAGATAAATGTTTCAACAGAGTCGCTCTCGCATGAGATGGTCGACCCATTTTACACCACTCGAAGCAGGCCACAACCTATATTGCGAGAGCTTTTTTTGCGTTTCATCATTAGATATTGTCACGTGGCGGCTAAATGCTGTATACTTGATCTTCCTTACTTGAAAGCTGAGCATGTTGAAATGAGGTGGGTTATATCTGTCGCACACAATTCCAGAAAGTGTTGGGTATCAAGGCAAGTAAGATTGTTTGCTGCACTATCTCGATTGTGGAAGCATGGGATCAACGGATTATTTGAGAATTGCCTTTGTAATGTGGCGATGGCCTGCGACCCACCAAGCTGAGTTTCCAATTTGGCCTAACAATCTCTCACCTACCTCAACGAAGTACTCTTAAAATAAATAACTATGTAGATCGATAGCTTGATGCTCTGTGCAGTATGGTAGAGTAAGAATTGTTCTTGCATTTCGTTTGACCTTTCAATATAGGTTACTACCGATCCTTCAACCACCTCTTTCATATATCAACGACATGTTCACTTATGCAATGATATTTTTAAAACCGAGGGCTTCATACTTACCCAGTACTTGATCGGCCGGTATTGAGACCTGTCGACGCCCCATCTGAAACACAATATCAGTCACAATGTACGATCATGTTCGTTCTTATGCAAATATGAGCAAAAGGCAGTTATGTTACTTCTGATCTAAACACGTGAGCCCTTTCTCTTGAGACGAAAAGTAATAGTGGGCAAAATCTTAAGCAGCAGTTGTCCACGGATGGATGGATGAACTTATTAGCTGTTCGGTATAGCTGCTTGTGCATGCTCTAGAGACAATAGCTTTCAGACTTCCTGCTCAGAGGCCCCGGCGTACTAACCCGAGAATGCGGACCGAATGCCATCCGCTCCTGCGGAACTCGGGAGGCAGGGTCTCAGAGATGCGCGTATGCTTGTAGACACCCGAACGGTACAGGAAGAAGTCCTCCTTCACCAGGATCAGCGCTGTGAGCGGGAGGGGAAATAGTGAGGAACGTATTGCACATATTGAGTTTGTAAAGAGGAAATACTCCGACTGTAAGCGATTAGGAACTGGCAATGTTGCCCTAACATTGAAGCGGTGTTTGGAACGTGGAGGCAACATTGTGGCAAGGTTGCGTCAATGATCTATGTTTGCCCGTCACGGGGTACTGTTATCGTGATGGACAGATTACCCGAAGGTCGCGGTATTGAATCCTGATTGCGACGGCCGCTTTGTGTTTTGGAGGTGAGGCTGTGGTGTTACTTAGACTCAGGTGCACGGTAAAAAGCCCGATACGGTTGAAATTTTCGCAGTCCTCAACTACGGCGTCCCTCATAGTCGAATCGTGTTTATTAGACGTTTATATCCCAACAATTATTGTAACAATTGATATATTTGAAATATACAAAGCTGTTCAAGCTGTAAGGAGGGGGACTACGTGGCACTCCTTGAGTGCTTCCCCAACCCTTGTAGTTTATATATCAAATATTAATTTCATATTATAATTGCTTCACCGTTGAGCACTGAACTGAAAGTGTACTGCATAAGCGTGAAAAAGAGAGACAGGAAAGAGTGCCTTCCAACTGTTTATTTATTCAGAACAACAACCAACATTTAGGCATAAACAACACATGCGCCACCCGTCGTGCAAGTGTGTGCTTGTTGTTGAAGAAATGAACAGTTGAAAGTCTGCGTTCTTCTCCTGTCTCTCGTTTTAGGGGCGAAGCTCCTAATGGCGTCACCCGTTCGTCCCGTTATCGTTTGTAATTACATGTGGCACATACCTGTTTGAAACCACCGGTGGCACATACATACAGACAGACTGACAGAAGGACGGACGATTCACGTTTTACTGATAAAACCCTCCGACGCTTCGCCCCACTCGTCATCATTCACTACATGGATATGCTGTGATTTTTTTCTTCTATTTCTCGTGCTTACGCAGTACGCTTCTATTTCAGTGATATGAATCAACTAGCCTCATTTTTTTCAGCACAATAGTTCAAACGAAGGTGAAGTTTTAGCTTAACAACCCTTGTAAATCAGGGGTTCATGTAACGCCCATAAATGGACATATAATTGAATCGATGAGATTGCCTACCTTGTACAGGACCATTGGCGTAGATCTCTTGCATAATGTCATCCTCCTGCGACAGTCACAGAAAAGATAGAGTAGAGTAGAACCTTCGACAGAGGCACACACCAATGCTGGGGTATTGGCGAAGAACTGGGTAGTTTACAGAAGAATTTCTTAATTATGTTTATTGAATGTCGTCTAGTTAAAGATGAAAGAAGTAGCAATGTAATAAAAAAGTAAGTAGTACTTACTTTCGCGTTGCTCTATCGACTCATGCCAAGTGCCTATAGTGTTGACCTATCTTACCATACTACTTTCACAAGATTGACATAGAAAAGTAGATGTAAGGGTTTTTTACCCCCGTTATGTATCTGTTGTTGTTATAGATGCGAAAGTACATGTAGATCTTTGACTTCTCCCTTACACCCGGAAAAGGGGGATTAGCCAAGAATCAGCTAGCCGAACGTCTACACAGGGAGACGTTGTCGTGGTGGTGGTGGGGACGATGTCGACCTAAATATATGGCTCACACCCACTCTGTTGGACCCATATAGGCGTTTCTTTCTCTCTCTTTCGCGCAGTTGCCATTTATTTTTCCTACATTGTTCATTAACAAGCATGGCTACTTCAAGTGGTTAAAAAGTTGAAATGGTGCCAGCTAGACGGACAGGTTTGATTACTACAGGGCACTACTGTCTAATAGATGTGGGGCATCAAGATCTCGTGGCACTTTTCGCGATATATCTTTCATGCCGTTAAAAAAAAAAAATCCACGTTTCTTTGTGATCTGCGGCACGCAGGCTGAAATCATTTTTTCGGAACACTGCAAACCCAAAAATAAAAGTGACCATCTTCACCCTCTGAATGGCATAATATGGCTCAAAAGTCTCGATGCGATGGGGGGGGGGGGGGGGGTTCGCAAGCGCTAGGCACATGCGAGGAACGAGGAAGGAACGTTGCGCTGTAGCGGGTGGGTTTCGTTAGGTAGCGCTTGCTCCATTTTCTGTGTCGTCAACATTGCGTACCTGCTTCGCCAATAGATTTTTATAGTGGTACTCGTAATGATGTGTGTCGTCACCTGAAAATCACCGTCATCATGAGCCAGCACGGGCTCTCATAGTCCTCCTCTCCATCTTCCGCTTCGATTCCTGAACGCGCGCGCCAATTTCACCAGCGTGGGGCGCAATAGCTCTAATTGGTGAGAGAGCGAGTACAGAGTTATGTAAAGAAAGAAAGGGAAGCGTGGCGAGAAAGAAAGGGAGAAAACATAGAAAGAGAGAAAGAAATAAGCGAAGAGAAAAAGAGACAGAAAGAAACAGTTGCAAGAAGAAAAGAAAAAAAAGAACTAGCAGTGGCTTAGCTCGGTTAAGCCAGGATATACGTAGCATGAGCTACGGACGGACGGACAAAGTAGCGAGCAAGCTTACGCAACTCAAGTGCCAACCCACTAGTGACACGTCACCCGAGGAGCTTTCGCGCCTCCCCCGGCGCTCTCGTTGTGCGCCGTATGACGTTACCGCTCCTCGGGCATGCGCAGCATAGCTCTCTATAAGCCACGCGAAACTTTTCAACCTCGGGCAGTGTAGCTTCCGCCATAAAAGAGAGCAAGCGTAGCCATAACATAGCTAAATGTGGGAAGAGGAGGTAAAGGTGTGGAAATGATGAAGGGCGACGCCACGTGCTGGTTGGTTAGTTAATTGATTGATTGCCGGGATAACGGGCCAATCAATCAACCAGCTCCGATGGTTCCTAAGTGTCCGCACCAGTGGTGCAGAGTTGCGCCATTATTTGATAATTTTATACGTTTATTTCCTTACGTAGAAAATTGCCCCACGTGACAGAGAAACAGACTGGTGCACTCTTTCCCGTCGAGCCTGCGTAGAAGCGATATAAAGAGTTGGCGTTATACTCACGTTAGCGGGCACCCTGTAAGGCGGAGTCGAGAAGTGCTTCTGCTCAGTCCTTCCCGTGGGGCATCGCGCGTCTTCGATGGGGTCACGCCGCCGCGGGATCCGGCAGGTGGAGCTCGCGTTACCGTACCCGCCTTCGTACGGGTAGCACTCCTCGGAAACTCCACTGCGTGTAAAGAGTGCGGCCACATGGTTATACCGCGGATGGATACGCGTGTGTACATGAATAATGCATGCATTTGTGCGGGTTGATTTGAATGCGAAAGCAATTTACGTTTAGGGTTTTCTTAAGACCGCACGATGTTCAAAAACAGCCGTCCCGCGTCTACAGCAGGTGTAGCACAGGTGCATGCGAACAAACCAAAACATCTGTGAACAACAATAAGGTAATCAAAAGGCTATCAACCAGAACAACCAAAATAAAAGGTAGCAACACCGTAAGAACCATCGACATTTAACCACCCATCATTCGAAGCATATGACAGAACCAAATGTAACCAGAACAAAATAAAAGGCCACGAATCATGATCTGATGCACACTGCTTCGCCCCTTCAGCAGCATTTACTTCGTGAATATGCGTGGACTTTTTTTTTACTTCTTCTCACTTGATGCATTTATCTTCCTTCGGTTCGTCCTATATATTTCTGTACCCAACGTGACCTTGTGCTGCCTCCAAACCGCGAAGTGTGGCAAGCTTTTTGCACATCTGGTTTTGACGGCGAAGCGCTGCACCAAATCTTTCTTTGTTCGCCCTCTACCAAAAGGCTATCATCATCGTAAACAGGTGCGCGTCACAGACATTGACTAAATTCAACTGCTCACCGCTGGTCCACTAAAAATGGAGAACGCAACGGTCAGCCCAACAAACGAGTGTGTGCCACAGAAATTTGCGTGGCCTATCTATCAGAAAACCATCATAAACATAAACGAGTATTGGCCACAGAAATTGGGTAAATCACACTATAGTCGGTGACAACTTAAGAATAAAAGTAAGCTCCACCTGCAGTGTTAGTCGTCGCACCCAGTCTGAATTTCCATAAATATCCACAGGAATTGAAATTGGTCCCACCAAGTCTGCACTCGCTTAAATGACCCCGGCAATTGAAATTGGTCATTTACGTGACGTCAGGCAGATTTCGCAAACTTCACGCGTATCACTTGCCCGTACAGGCCTAGATTCACTTCACTAGTTTTTGTTCAAAAAAAAAAAAAGTTTTACTTCTCGACAAACCTCATCAGAAGGTCCGACTGCACTGTTCTCCCGAACATAACGTTTCAACAAAGAACGACGTACCTCTAACTTATGAAATGTGTAGCATTTTCATTTCCCACTAAAACTTGCTTATGGTTAGAACGTAAATCGTCAGTCACTGCTCTGTTGCACAGATGAATGGCAGGCGCGCTGCAGTACTGGAGGCGAAGCGCGTATTCATTCCTATAGGCTGTAACCGTCTATACTCGCAGTACCTACGGAAAATTAAGAATGCAACACTTTGCCCAACGAGTGGCTGCGAGACGACGGTGGCGAGCCGAGCACCCGGAGTACTTACAGTGAGGGAATACTGGGAAACGGGAAATGCAGCAGCGGCTTCGACAAGACCCCGAAAGCGATGTAAGGCCTATGCTATGTTTGTGCTGTCTATGAGTATTTCTGCGCTGCTGAGAATTAACGTGGAAACAGCCTAGCATCACCTATCTAAAGCCTAGCAACGACCCGGTAGCGACCTGGATCACTTACGGCTAAGACTTGGGAACAAACTGGAAGTGTAGTCTTCAGAATCGTCCAGTGTTTGAAGGCTTGCGTGGCTTAGTGAAAGTTTTGTCAATTTTTTTCAGTGCCTCTGCGATTGGCCCTCCTTTGACCAAGCGACGGTGTCATGTGATGACGTCATGCCGATTTTTGAAATTTTAGTCCCCTGTGACGTCCTGCCGTCGATGCGGAACGCCGACGGTCAATTTGCTCATTTGATAATGCATCTATAGCTCTCGTCTAAACTATATATATATATATATATATATATATATATATATATATATATATATATATATATATATATATATATATATATATATATATATATATATATATAGTTTTCGTTGCATTCAAATTCAAAGTATTGTAAAAAAAAGCTGAAGTTGGCTTCGCCGCACATAAATATTTCATGCGGAGAATTACTCTTTACAAAAACTTTTTTTTATCGTGCAGACACTTTGACAGCTCCGTCAGAACGAGCTGGCTGAATTTCAAGTGAGGCTCTTTATGATTCACAGATTTTGGTGGCGGCGTAGTACGTGAGAAAACTTCCACCGTAGAGCGCGCAGAATTGCGACCCTCAAATATTCGTGGGTCGCGTGCATATATGTATATGCGCGGTTTTCCAACAGTCGATGCGCTTTCGATCGTTGGCTTGTCTGTGATTAGCCGATTATGATACGTCCAAACATGACAATCATGATATGCGTGTCATTTAAAACATGACTACATGCTACGCTCAAAGCGTGCTCGCGGCTGTTTCGCTAGTTCCACACATCACGTTGCCATTTCACGTTGGTATATTTGACTGTTGCGTGGACACGAATGCATGACCTTTGTTCTTGTCTGGAGTGATTGAAGTGTTGAGCTGACACGTCGACGAAGACCCAAAGAAAGAAAGAAAAAAGGAGGGAAAGAAAGATAAAGAACGAGAAAAGAAAGTTGACAAGAAAGATGGAAAGAAACAAAAATGGAAAAAAGAAAGAAAGAAACAAAGAAAAAGCAAGAAAATAAATAAATAAATAAAGGAATACTGATTGAGTAGCACGTCGGGAACGCCAATCATCGCTGCTCTTCATCATTGGAATGCACCCATTAAGCTCGGGGAATTTCGAGCGACCGTAGTGACGGAGGTATGACATAGAGTTTAATTGTATGAAACTCAATGGAGGCAGGATAACCGCTGGCCATTGGGATTAACAGATTGAATTCCAAGAGAAAGGGAAGGCGTGAGGGGGAGTCAGAAAGCTAGTTAAGTGGTTAGATGAGGTTGCAAAGTGTGCGGGTATAACGTGGCCAGAGCAAGCATGATACCGGGTTCATTGGCGAAACGCGAGGGAAATCTTCGCCCTGCAATGGGCGCAGTCAGACCGATAATGATGATGATGACTATGGAGCGACGTACCCGTAGGTGAGTAGGAACCTCCACCCGCGGTCGGGGTGCCCACCCTGGCAGACCACTCGGCGGCCTCCATTGAGGCAGGACATCAAGTCTTGCGGTGACAGTTCCACCTTGTCCAGGCCACGAGACTGGATGGAGAGCCGATCGGAAGCCACAGCTGCAAAAATTTAGACAAAGTTGCTCGAAGGTACGTGTCCACTGTGAACGTGACTGCTTAGCATTAGTGCCTTTTATGTGCCTAACGTAAGTGCGGCTTTATATTGCGATCTATAACACTTTCGAGATAAATGAAGAATACGATATACTTATAGTAACACCGCTGTTAACCTCTTGGGCCGTTAGCTGTGGCTGAGGTAGTGTGAGATGAAAAGAAACGACTTATAGATGTAATGCTGAAGGACAGAAAGTTATGAATACATGAAGATGGGAATGTAATTACATGTTTTTGTTGTTATCAGCTGAACTGAAACTTGGGGACACGAAAAGACGGAGAGACAGTGTGCTAGCATGGCAGTCGATTGAATGATGTTCTAGCGTGCGGCTTTATGTGTATTTTGCATACGCAAGAACAGCAATAACAGACAGATGTTGCTATTATATGCATCGATAGTGTCGGCCACTCAGACGTGGTTTTACCCATGGAGTTTAGTTGTGGCTCAGGCGATGGCAGGACGTTTTAATCGACTCTGTGGGTGAGATATAGAGTTGGGCGGGTAAAGTTTATGTGCTTATCGAATAAGAACGCATGTAATCGTGATAGTAAAACGGTGTTCATAGCAGGAGAAAAAGCAGCTTGTACGAGGTGATAGGAATGACATTTGCCACTTTGCAGTTAAATGGAGCAGGATGTATCTCAGAAACGGAGCTTTTTGTCCACACTTCGTTTTGAGTATTCAAAGGATGACGATGTTTATATACTGATTAAATTAAGATTAAACGACCCACTGCATTAGCTTAGGCAGTATATGTTGCCGCGCTGTTGAGCTCCACGACGCGGCCTCGACTACCGGACATGGCGACCTCGTTTCTATGGTGATGACGTGCAAGGATGCGTTTATATGCTCGTTAATTAACCACCGGGAGTCAAATTTTACTTACAGTCCCCCACTACGACGTACCTCATGATAACATCGTAGTTTATTGGCATGTTAAACTTGATAAATTAATTACATTTACTCTCATGTTTTTCTCTCCACAGGTGTAGCGTAACAAATCGGAAGTTGACTAGTTAACCTGCCTACCTTTATTATGTTGGTTCTCTATCTCTCTCTCAAACTGACGGTGTTGGTTGTAATCGCGGCTTGCCGATAGTCTTTCGTCCTGTAAGAAGTGCAGCTTGAGACGGCGAGTGCGTTTGTTGCTGTGGCCGTTGTCCTTTTTCTGTTTTTTTTGTACTTAATGTATTGCTGGATATGTGTGAGCCAATGTGTGACTCCGGTTGATCTCTTGCATAGTAGTTTTCGGTGTGAAGTTTTTAATAAGCACGAAATAATACAGAATTCACTCACGAATGCAGTGCATTTGCATTCCTAATCCTGGCACTGCAATATTGTTTTTCCACAGAACAACAAAGTTTTCGTTCGTTCGTTCATACATTCCAAAAATCGAATTTGAGGAGACCTGCTATACAGGTATTTATTTATTTATTTATTTATTTATTTATTTATTTATTTATTGGAGATCACTTCAGATAACGAGGGTCCTGGATGGCAAGGCAGAACGTTATTTGGCCGACTGAGCCGTTGTCACCCGTACATTGCTCTACACTGACGGAATAAAGAACACAATTGGCATGCATGAGTCTTCACAAAATAATAATAAACAACGTAAATAATTGCTGCAGGAAAATAAAAAAAATGAAAACGTTCCACAATTTGTAGACAATAACGGTCAGGTCAAAAGCAGCATCGCAGGAAGAGGTCATCGGTGTGCACTTAACATGGAATATCCTGTCTATGATTGTTAGGATGACTGACTACCTACGTGGGCGAGAACATATAGGTCAGAGCACATACCTGCCGTAGAGAAGGCCCAGGAGGAGGCGCAGTCCCCTTGGTCGCGCACCCCGTGAACCAGTCCCGACCAGCGGATGCGGGCGTCGAACTCCTCCGGCAGATGCTCGCGCTTCTTCAGGTGCAGCTCGTTCATCTCGGCAGTCTACCGACGTGCAAGAAGTTCACCAACATCAATCAGGCTCGACTCAACCGTGCCGCATGAAAACGGACGACTATGCGTGTAACATTGGCCGCTTCCAGCACTTGTAAAATGCCCAGGTACACTTGATTAAGTGCCCACTATAGACCATAATGCTTCGTTTTTCAAATCAGCAAATGGTCCACCGTGTGTCAGTAAGACAACGCGTGAACCTACGCTACGCACGCAGCTGCTACCTTTTTTTTTTGTTCGTTGTGGTGGCGTAGCAGTATGGGCGTTCGGCTGCTGACCCCAAACGTGGCGGGTTCGGTCGCGGCCGTGGCCGCGGCCGCATTTCCATGGAGATGAAATTGTAAAGGCCTGTGTACTATGTGATGTCAACGCACGTTGAAGAACAGCAGAAGGTCGATATTTCCGGAGCTTCGCTCTACGGCTTCTCTCGTAATGACATCGTAGTTTTTGGACACGAAACCTTACACATCATTATTTTGCTCACTTCTGCAGCTGATGATGATTAAATATGTCTTAGCTCTTTCTAATGGGCGGGCCTTTAAAACACCCACTCGTTGCGTAATTCACGCGTTGTGACGGCTGGCGCGATTCTGCGCTTCTGCCGCGCAATATATCATGCTCTGAGAAGACTCATTTCACTGCATGACTTTCATACATGCTCTTACGGAGCCATGATAGTGTGACTTTGTAGTAGAACACACGTTTTCAACGCACAAGTGCTGGGTTCGATTGCCACTCCAGCCTAACGGTTTTATTATTTATATCATTTGCATCTTTCTTAACTTGTTGGTCGCGAACACGATGATGATTTTCGCTCGTAACCACCGACGCCGCGATTTCTCCGAAACAAGCTCTCCAACGCTATCGCGTCAAAAGAATTGAGCAGCTATTGCATTCTGCGAACGTGTACTGCCAGCGGGCCCAGCGGAGGAGCCAGTGGAGGGCAAGACAAAAGAAGGGATGATAGCCGAGCAAGCGCTCCACTTGTTTCAGCGGAGACTGCGGAGTGCATTGCTACACCACCTTTTGAACACGGTTGACGCTACTGCAGTTCCAGCAGAGGCTTTGCCCTAGAGAACGCTAGCACGCTTGTCCGCTGCACATGCTCCGCTGAGAGGAAAAAAGTGAGCGGCAGAGCGGCTCACTCCGTAAGATCGCTGACTCGCCCATCGTGCCGCGCATGCACAGTTTGCGTCTTTGCTCGTTCGCTGGGCCCGCTGAGTCGCTCAGCTATTAATCTCTTATACCTGGCACTTAACTGCCCACAACTACAATACTGACGTGTGCCGTGCTGGGCTTCGCAGCTATAGAACCGTCAAGTGACAGCTGTATACGTCATTTACATGGGTTAGAGCCGACTCTGATAAGCTTTAAACTTCCGGTGGGCTCAATGCATCAGGCAGGGCAATGTCTGATGACACGATTGCTCAAGTCTTGTGTGACTACACAGTGCCTAAATGCTGGCAGCATATAAGCTACAGGTTGTTGTTTTGCTAGGCAGCAGCCATGCATGTAAACGCGGCTCTGTTTCGGTTCGTTTCTTTGTTTCTTAAGAAGTACGATGCACAAGTTGGCCTCATCAATAACAAAGCTCACCTGTCGCGCCTTCGTCTTCTGTGGATTCTGGCGACGAAGAAGACGCCTCGTGGCGATACGAGACACGCGGTGATGGAGGGTTGCGGAAATTTCGACCATCCGTTGTTCTTTAACGAGCACTGACATTGCACATCACGCGGGCCCCTAACGTCTTCGCCTCCGTCGAAACGAGGCCGCCACGACCGGCATCGAACCCACGACCTTCGCGTCAGCAGTCGAGCACCGTAAGCATTCCGACAGCGTTGGACAAGGGTACGTACAGTTATTTTCGTAATTTGGTAATAGTATAGTTACGCTAGCTTTACGATTACTGCGATATTCCCTGACTAGTTAGGTTACATTCTTGGACAAGTTTTTGTCGAAAGTCAAGTGTATACACAATTGTTTGGTTAGTAGTAAAGTGAGTTGAATCGGTATGACACTTCAACTAAAACCTTTCTACAACGAACTGAGCAAACTATTTCAGAGTTTAATAAAATTAACGTGCCGATTAAGTTAGAACTGTATTAAATGAACAGCGCTAAATAAGGTGAAGAAGCGTCGATGTTGATCAACCGCACACTCGCCAAAATACTTCATGATTGCGAGTACCATCATCTATTGCTATATTATTATTATTATTATTATTATTATTATTATTATTATTGTTGTTGTTGTTGGGGGTAAAGTGGTATAAAAGCCTCCATTGCTCTATGATTGGGATCGCTTCACACTCGCATTTAGTATTGTCCGCGCACGTACAAAGAGAGTACGTGTAAACACTCACGTTACACGTATTCGATGTAAACAAAAAAAAAGGCAAGGTTCGTGACCTCAGTCTTCCGATCTCGAGAAGCTAACTTCCTCTGACTCCGCGTCCTTGCTTTCCTCCCGGGCCTGTTCGCGCGTTGACTAACGGGAAGCAGGAACTGCGTGGTGGCCTGATCTCGAACAAAAAGCGAGGTTCGAAGAATTCTTCCAGTGACGTAACTGACTCAATCGACACTTCGCCCGCCTTCTTTATGCCCCGATTTCTTCCGTATCTATATTCTTCGCATGGTTGACTGTAGCTGGTGATGACGTACGTATTTCTAGTGAACTTTTTTCTCAATAGTCTTCTTTTTATGACCAGCCTTCAAGGACGTAAAGTGATGCAGCCGCCGAGCTTATTTCCTTTCACCATTTCTTTAGAAGAGACTGTGTGATACAGTGGCGCTGTGATAAGAACGACAAAGCGTCGTCGGCCACGACTCGAGCATCTGTGTGTCGAGCCTTTGTAACTTACGTCAGTACACATCAACCACGGCTTAGCTGTCATGCACATAACGAAAGTTCTATAAGTAGAGGAAAAAAGCAGCAACACTCTCACAAGAAAGGCAACAAGACCAGCGCTGTTCAAGTTCTGGAATTATGGAAAAGCTTGCCCAAAAGGTCAAATAAAATAGCCTTTTACCACCAACAAAGCAAGTATATACAGTCTTTTGAGTTTAAACGCTGCCCTGCTTTTCCTCTGTGTTACAATTAAAATGCGAGACTTTAAGGGCTAAAAGTAAAATGTCATGAGTTAAAGCCAAATATAGGTTATTTTCGCATTTGTCCTCTACCAAAATACGACCGCCGTTCCTCAATTTTCAGCCACGTGCTGTCATTCGATCAGTGCTCTCTTAATTAGCAACACAGCTTTATAGCCGCTAGAGTACACCAATGAGTGGCCTTCTTTTGCCGACCGTTAACCTAATAGCTGTGATGAAAGGACAAGCAACAATGATTACAATGATCTTAACGCAAAATTAGAGTGCGCAGCAAGGTTCTTGCGTCCCCAGCGTGGAGCCTTTATACTTCAGAAGCTCGTTTAGCAGTAGCTTCTGTTATAACTTTCTTGCTGCGTGGACAGACATTGTTTTGGAGAACTTGGAGTGAGTGCGTGAGCCTAATACCATGTGCCTTTGCGTGGCCTTGTGTTTTTCTGCTCCGCGAGGAGAACTGTTGTGCAAGAGAAGAGGAGTGACCGGTGTCACGCATGGGCACCAACATCCTCTTACATACATTTATTATAAAAAGTAAGCATCGTACAAAGAACTTTCACCGATTTGTTCGCTCACTGTTCAGGAAGAAATTGGAAACAGAAAAATACGTTTATCGCGTGATAGGGCCGTAATCTGATAATAATCACTGTTGTTGACTGTGTCGATTTAGCGTCATGTATATTCTATCGCTTGTCCTGTGACTCAGGTGACAACTCGCTCGCTTTTTCTCACGCAGCCAACCAGCGCGCGCTGAAAGCAACATTATGGCTAGATCTCCAGAAGTCATTTCCTCAGAGTATAGGAGGTATATACGTGACGTCATTCGCAAAAGGTGCTAGCACGACAGTCGCCATACTTGTTTCGCGCACGAACGTCATCGTCGTGCCACAACCAAAGTTCTCGGCAGCACGTGTTACACATTTATCTGAGAAAACGGACGGGAAAGCTGCAGCGCCGCCAAAAATCGGGCTGTCATATGCCGGATGGTTGACTGACAGCGGCTGTGGCGGTGCATTCGCTGGCGCCGTGTTGCAGGAAGAGCTCAGTAAATATATCCTTAATGTGTACTAAAAAATCTACATTGCACAGTGTGTCGTGAGGTAAAAAAAATTTAAAAAGAGGCACTGGCATGAGCGTACTGGTCTGTCCGGCTGATGGGTGCCGAGCCTGTAGCGGATGCCATCGTCCAGAAGCTTGCCCTGGAAGAAGGAGTAGTTGCTTGCCTGCCACCTGCGAAATAGGGCGAGTATAATTACGTGATGTCCCATCCACGGCCGGGCAATGGGAAACCACTACCAGGATGGGGTAAAGCAGGTACAAGTTGCTTAGTTTAGGAATGGTCAGGATTTCCTAACTGGTCCCAAAGGCCATTTTTGCAGTCAAGATTCTAGGGACCATAGACATGTGCCTCGAAGGTGCAGGAGGGAAATAAAGTGTTACTGATGTAGTTAAGAATCAACAGGTTTGTGTGACCACTTGTATATCTTATGTGCTCCCGCAAGGGCTCACGTGTTTCTGTCGATACCGCACTTTTCTTCTGTCTCCCTTTTTAGATGCGGAGCATCTTATACTCGCGCCTTGTAGTGCGCCGTCCGCGCCGTCCACACCGCTTCTCGAACATTCGACAGCTGACGCGCGCGCATGCGCCGTCGCGCCGTCGCCCACTCTTCCACCATCTGTGCATCCCTTCCTCCTCTACACACCGCGCGCGCTTCACTCCTCCACCATCTGTGCACCCTTCCTCCTCTACACACCGCGTTCGACATCTACAATTCTCCTGATTCTCCAGTGGACGCGCATGTGGCGTCGCGCTTCGAGAACATTCAACAGCTGACAGTGCATGCGCCGTCGTGCTGTATATATACTCAAGGTCGGCGCTCGCTCGCTCAGTTGCGGCTCGTCGGTTGGTTTGTACGGCGCGTCGACGTCCAAGGTCGCGGTGAAATGAATTCCAACGAATCCACAAACACAATGATCGACGTCCCTTCGACCAGCGCCGCCCTTTCGCATACGTGTGTACGTGTTCACTCATTTAACACCCCCTCCTACAACCACGTTAACCAATTTAGCCATCGACCCAAGTAAGTCGCAATTTAACACCCCATTTCACAACCACGTTAACCAATTTAGCCATCGACCCAAGTAAGTCGCACTTTAACACCCCGTTAACCAATTATATGCTCCGCATCCTCCTCAGTGTTCCCCCGAGGGAAGCTGCGGGCAATTTTTTTCCCATTTATCCTCTCCTCCCTGTGCAGAGTAGTAAACAGAATGGCCGCCTGGTTAATATCCCTGCCTTTCCTTCCTCCTTTCTCTTCCGACAATACCATGAACACCGTCCTCACTGGGCTACAAACCCTCGAAGATCTTTAATCATGAAACGACTACTTCGATTTCAAAGCAAGTACATGTTTTCATGTCTTTCTTACAATGTTCCCTTCCTCTAGACACTTTTGGTGAGCGACTGAACACTATTGGTTCTATTGGTTCTGATTATGCTATTAATGCATGCGATTCCTTTGGTCATTGTGCGAGTCTACCATAACCTGAAGACCGTGGCAAAGAAGCCGCGTCAAGAAAACTGCGCACCCTTTACGTAGTCTCCACTGAAGATTACCCACCATGTTGGATTCAAACAGTGTGCCTCAAAGCTACTGCTACCACTCCGTAAGCGTGCGTGCTTACCACTGCACTACCGTTAGAAGAGTGATTGACTACCTTCCCCAACTTATTTCCGGAGCCCTCCACTACGGCGTCTCTCATAATCATATGGTGGTTTTGGGACGTTAAACCCCACATATCAATCAATTACCTTCCCCAACTTGCACGAAGGAGCAAATGACGATCAACAAGTTAGATCGGGACCACAGAACACCGGTGTCAGAAGGAATATTTATTTCGAAGACTGCAAAAGAGATGTCGAACACAACCACACAAAACGTTTACCATTGGATATAGTTTTCTTGTGTCAGACTCAGTCATCCCTCGCGCACACATTTATCCTTGTGAGAGCTGATTGTGATATAACCAAACACTGAAACAGCTGAAATGTGGGCCAATAGTGTATTGTACCAAAATGGGTGATAAAATGCCTTTAAGCAGGGAATTACGTGTTTGGTTAGTTGACGATAATTAACCACGGTGTCTGAAGCGGCAGCAGTACGGAACACTGAAGATATACCGGCCGGACATCCTTGCCTCCCCAATGGGAATTTCCAGCAGTGCTGCTGTTCATCTTTCACGCCTAAAGCACAACAACGAATGAAATAACGGACTCATTTTTTTAATCGCCGAACCTGCTTAGGCTGGCAGTAACTTGTGCTCCGCCGTAAAAAATTACCATCACCTTGAACCAATAAGCACTCTCTTGATTCTTTGAACAGTGAAGCTTCTTAAGCTATCGCTAACTTGTGCTTCGTCGTACAAAGCTCCTCAGGTGAAAAGGTATGTGCCTCAAGAATTGAGCTAGCCCGACTACCGTGTATAGCAGTTGCGAGTGTCAAACGAGAACGAACGCACGAGAACGAGAAAGAGAGAGAGAGAGAGAGAGAAAGCGAGGAATAGAGAGGCAGCGATTTAGATAGAAAGAGGAATGCAAAAAAAGCGATAAATGAAGGGAATGAAGTTATGAAAAGAAGAAAATAGACAAATTTAAAAAGAAATAATGAAACGAAAAAGCAACAAACAAGAGGAAGAAAAAATAGATTATAGTAAAGAAAGCAAATGCATATGGGATTGTACAGCTGGAAAGACAGAAAGAGGGAGAAAGAAATAGAAAGAGACAGATATGGAGAAGAGAAAAAACACCAAGCAAGACATAACAAGAAGGAGAGCAGTAAAGAGAAAAAAAAACAGAAAGATAGTAAAAGGAGCAGTGAGAGAGAAGGCAAAGACAAAAAAATCAAAGATATAAAGAGTGAGAAAAATAAAATACTCGACAGAGAAAAAGTAATTAAACTAACCACTGCAGATACAATCAAGTGATACGAAAAATAGAAAGAACGAGACAGAATGAAATACACAAAGGGAAACAAACAAGGATACCTAGCAGCGCTCTTTCTACAGGGCTGACAACGTAGCGCGAAGCTGGCAAAACTTTACTTAGCATTGTTTTAGATGCGGAAGCATCTTATACTCGCGCCTTGTAGTGCGCCGTCCGCGCCGTCCGCACCGCCTTAGTTGAGCTAATTCATTACGTCTGATACAATAATCACTCGTTCTCTGCTACTGCAATATTCACGCGTTCATCAAGTATAAGGTTATTTGTTGCACTTCAAAAGCATACATGTGTCCGAGTTAAAACGGTCAAAGTTTCACATTAAATGCACCAGGAAGGTAAAGTATTGGTACGGAAACCAGTAACACAAACATGAGCTTGTACGGTAAAGTTAGCTATTTAAAACCTACGCGAGCGTCGGTGCACACTGAACCATGCCTGTGTATTCAGGCATGTGTCTAACTCTGTTACCAGCCACTAAACTGTTTTAGCGGGACGGCTCAGTGCTCTCCCATAGTTGAGTACGAAGTACTCAAAATCGTTCAACATATTAGATGCGGAAGCATCTTATACTCGCGCCTTGTAGTGCGCCGTCCGCGCCGTCCGCACCGCTTCTCGAACATTCGACAGCTGACGCGCGCGCATGCGCCGTCGCGCCGTCGCCCACCATCTGTGCCGCGCGCGCTTCTCCTTCGAGAACATTCGACAGCTGACAGCGCATGTGCCGTCGCGCCGTCGCCATCTGTGCCGCGCGCGCGCTTCTCCTTCGAGAACATTCGACAGCTGACAGCGCATGCGCCGTCGCGCTGTATATATACTCAAGGTCGGCGCTCGCTCGCTCAGTTGCCGCTCGTCCGTTGGTTCGTCGCAATAAATAAAACACCGCCCTTTCGCATACGTGCCGTACGTGTTCACTCATTTAACACCCCATTTCACAACCACGTTAACCAATTTAGCCATCGACCCAAGTAAGTCGCAATTTAACACCCGTTAACCAATTACATGCTTCCGCATCCTCCTCAGTGTTCCCCCGAGGGAAGCTGCGGGCAATTTTTTTGTTTTTATTTCAGTGCAAAGTTAAATCATTTACAGATGTCCCATACGTGAAAACGTTTCACCCTTGTATCGATTCATTGACAATATAAGTACAATTAGATCGGTTTCTTATCGTTTCGAAAAAACAACAGAGCAACCTAGAGAATGAGAATTGAGCATACGCACACGCAAATATGAGACGAAGGCCATCACTCACCCGAAGTTGCCGCTGTTGATTTGTCTAATAAGCTCCGGCCTGTTGATGCACACTCGGTTTTCGCACTGAAGACGGGCCTCGCGTTCGCTCACTTTCTGGCAGGTGCTGCAAGCAAAGTGCGGGATTGGGCTAGTTGGTAATCCATTATCATACAAGGGTTCTCGCGTCCCACCCTAACGAAGGCACATGACTTGTAATCGAAGCTGCAGCAATCGCTCGAGGCAGCTGCATCAGCAAACCATCAATAACGTTATCTGAAAAAGAATTGGCGCTTTCAAATTCGGCACGTGAGGGTCCGGGGTGAGCATGCGGTTTCTTGCAGTCTCTTTCGACTGCTTGACTATCTCGCGTGTTTTTTTTGTTTGTGTGTGTGTGTGTGTGTGTGTGTTTGTTTCTGCCTAAGCAAGTGATGTTATTGCCTTTTCTGTAACATATATGTGTGCGTCGTAATAGTAATAAATTAGCTGAAAGTCTGCGCTCGTCCTCGTCTTTTGTGTTAGTTGTCGGAAGTTTTTGCGCTGAGAAGTTTAATAATGTTGTAGGCAAGAAATAATTCAAGCAGCAGGCATTTTCACTTTTCGTTTTTTGCTCTTGTTTACGTCTTCTGTTTGGGGCAATTCGCACCTGTTAAGCCGCTAGTTTCTAACTTTCGATCTTATTTACACTCGTATAAAACGCAAGTAAACGAAAGAAAAAAAGCGGCTTTATGTCGTCAAAGGACCCCGCTCCAACCAATGGCGTCGCTGTGTCATCGTGAATCCGCAGCATACTGCCTTTGTGCCGCGCTCACGAGAGCAATCGCAAAGAAGTGTGTCGAAGCGTGTCGCAAAGCGGCCACGACTGAATACGGCACAAAGTCACCTTTGATGGCAGAAAGTCACTTTTTTTTCTGCCGTTTTATACGAGTATAGTAGTGTTTGCTTAGGGCGTGTCATAAGATAATTCGTTTGTCGTTGTTTTTTTGCAGCGAACTGTTTCATTCTGTGTGTGCGTTGGAGTGAGGCGTGAACTTCGCCCCTCATTTGCTACTTCTATTTCCCCAGTGCATGTTAGCGTATGGAGTTCAGCCTGCTTAACCACCCTCCCCTACCACCTCCTTTCTGTCGTGATTCTCTGGCTCTTCGTAAGAAACTGCAATGGACGGTCATCCTTGTGTGACGTGATTATGCGTCTGGCTCGCGCAGCCCTCAGGTTTCATCGTAAATGTATGCGCCATGTATACTCTCGGGTACGGCACGCCATTCGCATGTTGTGCCGCAAATAATGAGCTATGTATATTTATTAACAAAATATCTATTTATTTGTCATCCGCATCACTTGAACGTTTTTGAATGTCCGCCCGAAGTGACCACTGCCAATTGATAAAATATTTGCATGACCCCGAAGCTACTTACGAATTTCTGACAGTCATTGTGGCGGAGAAAAAAAGAGTCCCTAGTTAAGCCAGTTACGAGATATTAAGCACGCTTACCATCTGTTGCAGTCGACGGTGACAGTCTGACCCTCGTAGTACTGCACTCCGTTCACGTCGCAATCTGCACCACAAAAAAGAAGTTATCATGGGACTTAATAGATGTCACTTTCAATA
Source organism: Rhipicephalus annulatus (assembly GCA_013436015.1). Lineage (NCBI taxonomy): Eukaryota > Metazoa > Arthropoda > Arachnida > Ixodida > Ixodidae > Rhipicephalus > Rhipicephalus annulatus. The sequence continues at coordinate 163,253 of WOVY01003795.1, forward strand.
GGTTTCAGCAGTCGTTTTATTGCTGCATGGTTTTTGCAGACCAAAACCACAAATTCCTAGAAATACATCGTTTTCTCAAACGCCATGGTCCATGGAGTTTTTATTCACAATCCTTGATAAAAAATTATAGCAGCTTCGCTCTCGTGTTGCCAAACATGAAAGGTGGGCGGAGTTAAGCAGCCTTCTTTACTTTTCTTCAGATTTCTCTTTTTTTCCTCCCCTAGCTATTATCAGAAATTAAAAAAGACAAAGGGCATAACATTATTTTCCGGCGGCTTCCAGACCACTGTGGCATCGTTGACAACGAACGTGTCGATCATTCTGCCAGGCATCCTCATAAAAATGGCGGTGCAGGAAGCAATTCCATTATCAAGAGTCACTTCAGCATCAGAGACTCGCTCGCTCGCAGCCCCGCCGCGGTGGTCTAGTGGCTAAGGTACTCGGCTGCTGACCCGCAGGTCATAGGCTCGAATCCCGGCTGCGGCGGCTGCATTTCCGACGGAGGCGGAAATGTTGTGGGCCCATGTGGTCAGATTTGGGTGCACGTTAAAGAAACCCAGGTGGTCGAAGTTTCCGGAGCCCTCCACTACGGCATTTCTCATAATCATATATGGTGGTTTTGGGACGTTAAACCCCACATATCAATCAATCAATGGCTTGCTCGCACACTATATAGCAAATTCAAACGTGGAGCACCACTGGTTTTGTGCATACGCGTCTACATCGTCTGGATCTGTCACTTCAAGTTCCTTCCGAACTATCCCGATTCGAAACGACCGTCATCTGCCGCTCGTGGCTTGGAGTGCCATTCGCGACCGCATTTGCTTACAGAACCGGATGGCTTACAGAGCTGCCTGTGATCCCTGAGGGGGCGACGAAACTGTTGCACACGTCCTTTGTGATTGTCCTCGTTACAGCTGCCAGAGACAACAGCTTTCGGCAACGTTAGCACGTCTTGATCACCACGCAGCGTTGCGACAAGCCATACCTAAGACGATGACCGCATACGGCAGCTCGGGCTTCTAAATCGATCTGGACTTTAAAAATTTTACGTGGCCATAAGCCAACACGCAATATACCTTGATAGATTGATATGTGAGGTTTAACGTCCCAAAACCACCATATGATTATGAGATACGTCGTATTGGAGGGCTCCGGAAACTTCGACCACCTGGGGTTCCTTAACGTGCACCCAAATATGAGCACACGGGCTTATACAGCACTTCCGCCTCTATCGAAAATGCAGCCGCTGCAGCCGGGATTTGATCCCGCGACCTGCGGGTCAGCAGCCGAGTACCTTAGCCACTAGACTACTATGGCGGGGCATGCAATAATTCTATGTGAAACTGATGGTACCATGTAGTATAAAAACATGGGACGCGCGAATAAGTGTAGGTTTGTTTGAAGACGGTCGACATCATAATGAACTCTTAACTTTGAAGTGACAAGTTGTTTCGCAATGTTTGTTTTTGTTGAAATATTTCATACGCCCAGTTTCTTTTCCCTTGTTTGCCTGGTTTTTTGGCATAACCGGTGCCTCGGCTCTCTATTGCACTCATTTAAAAGTTTCATATAATAACATTCAGCTTAATGTTTGACGGTCCCTTTTGTTGGCCGGGTTGTTAATTTCACGTCGCACATTTTAGATCATGCTTTTCCAGCTAGTGCGAACAGCCACTTTTCATTACATTAAGTTATATCGTCCCTGTGAAGTTCTACAGGGCGTGCTCTGTATCGGTTCAGGGACAAGAGCTATTTCGACACGCAGTTATCACTTCGATTTATGTCAAAAAATGAAGAGTGCCATACTGAGAAGATGGAACCAAGTAAAGTAGTGACTATGGTTGCTTCGGCATTGTGAATAATATTTTAGCAAATTTATATATTATCACTAATAACTATATTAAGTGAACTGAGAGACGTACGCTCAAAGATGCCGGAACCGCAGGTCACGGGATCAAATCCCGGCTTCGCGGCTGCATTTTCGATGGAGGCGGAAATGCTGTATAGGCCCGTGTGCTCAGATTTTGGTGCACTTAAAAGAACCCCAGGTGGTCGAAATTTCCGGAGCCCTCCACTACGGCGTCTTTCATAATCATATCGTGGTTTTCGAATGTTCAACCCTACATAATCAATCAATCAATCAATCAATCAATCAATCAATCAATCTCAAAGATGCCAGTGTTTTCTCTTGCGCTTGACGTATGTTACGCCATCAACGGTGGTCTCAAAATAAAAATCCCATAGTACAAAGAAACCCCGTTGTTCCAAAAGTACAAATGTGGCATGGCGCTCACATTTCTTATGCAGCTAGTCCCGTCGCTGAGGTGAAATCGTTCACATCTTTCTGCCATGTCAACGAAATCATGCTACTTTATGCTTACGTTAACGCCACGTCCAATCTTCGACGCAAAAACGCCGAAGGGGTCGAGTTAGTCGGTTCGACGAGAAATGTTCTAGTTAGCTTTCGTTCGCGGAATTCATGCATGCGCCAGAAGCTTGCCATACAACAACTGTCCACTGGCAGGACCGACTGATTGCTTTGAAAATCTGTGCAAGACTTTATTTGTATGAATATCGCGCCGCAACCTCAGCGCAAGTACAACTGCGTGATGACACTAATTTCGTTAATTAGTGTTAAGGCTTAACGTGCAGAAAGCACGATATGGTTAAGACAACAGGCCCCAGAAAGTTCGACCACCATGGGACTCTTTAGCGTGCCCCTAAGTTTATGCATACAGGCCTCGAGTTTTATACGCCTCCACCAAAAATGCAGCCGCCACGGCCGGAATTCGATCCCGAGACCGGCGGGTCAGCAGTCGAGAACAATCACCACTGGACAGTAGATTAGATAACGCACGTTAGATTAGATAATCCAAGGTGCGTTTTTCGCGTTAACATTTGATTTGATTTGGAATAATCAGCCTTGAACACACTCAAGTTTGACTGGTTCGCTATACACTGATTTAAACAAATATACCATTTAATCATATCTTGGTTTTGGGACGTTAAACCCCACATAATAATCAATCAATACAAATATCCTGTTTTGTAAAATTTCAAATTCGACCCTCCTTCATTCGGGTCAGCAATCAAGCACTGTTATCACTTCACCACCGCGACGGGTATAACGCAGATCTCGTCGTACGTTCACTCAACTGCGTCGTTTCAACGCGGTAGGTGCTCTAGACTCGCTGGACTCAATTCCTGCTTCCTTTACAAAACAGTGTGGCCCTGCTTGAAGCCCTGTACTTTCTATAGTGCTTCCCGTTCCGACACCGGATAGGCAGTTTTTACCCTTAGTTAAGGGTAGGCGGACATTATTAGGTAACGTACGCGTAGTCCTGGTCGACGTGCACAGTGTAGGACTGTTGCAATGGCACACGGAGCCCGAAACGGGAAACGATAAGGGGGTCACGAAAGGCACCCAGTGGTCGATTTGCATAGTTCGTTTCTCGGTACGCTTTCGCTCGACCCTATTATGACGGACGGGGCTGCGTTCGAAACTCGCTTCCTATATACAACGCGCTTTCTCTCGTTCGATAAGCTTCCGTACGCCTGTCGCGTACTGTGGGCGTCGGATGCTGACGGCGTGCGTAGTTCCTGTCGCGAACGCTAATTGCGGTCGCCTGCCGCATTGCGATAAAGAAAACCACGCGGCCTGGCACGGTTGGCAACGACGAAGGCCTACCCGAGAGGAAGAGAAATGCGCGACTTAGCACGAGTGGAGCACCGCATCGCAGGGTTTTTCATTCATTACAGGCTTCCGCACACTATAAGCCCGTCAGACGTGAGTCTCTGCGAGTTCTGCGGATACAGACAGGCTGAATGTCATACTCGACGTGCAAGAACTGTTGGGAGTGACGACATCGCATTGTCAGTTGATTCAGACGTTCATTTCAGCATTATTTTCAGAGTGCTGCCGAGTTATGCGCAGCCCGACGAATGAGAGTGCACGGAATGATTAATTCACCCCCCCCCCCAAAAAAAAAACTAAAATTAACAGTGTCGTTCGCTCACACTACCTCAAGAGATATATATATATAAAGGAAATACAGTAAGGTTAACCAGAAGAATACTGCAGTTTGCTACGCTCTACTTGAGAAGAAAAAGAGGTGTGTAAAAGAGTGAAAGAGAAGAATTTGTGACAGCGGTAAAGAAAGAAAAGACTCGCTAAAGAAATATGCTTTGCTCTGGGCTCGCTCCGACTCAGGCGCACCATCAACCAGATTCACTATCACTCACAGATCCATCTGAGTCTTAGTGAGTCTCAGCGAGCTGACTCGTGAATGATCTTGCGGACCTGTAGTCACCTCCGGCTTGTTGCTTACCTAGTTGGTCCATCATTTAGGAAAATAGGTACAATCCTAAAGAAAGGGGGATGGAGACGAAGTCAAGACACAAAATAACAGGCTTCCAGTTTGGTTTGTTGCTATAGAAGCTGTTTTATTTTTTTCATTTGTTATATCGCCCATGCTTTCTGTAAAGTAGTTAGGGCGTGCTTCTTATCAACCAAAAGGACGATGCTTTCGTACAGAACCGTGCGTAAGGCTAAGCAAAGTGGTTGAATTGTCTCGTAGCTGCCTAAGGATAACGCGTGTTTGAATTCCTCCGATAGCTTCTGTACCGTTTCTATTGGATTGATAGCATCTGTCCGTGTCTTATGACTAAGGCTGGAAACTTGGTCAGGTTTTTCTTGTGAATTTTCCTTTATATTGCGTCGAAGCAATAACACCTGCAGTTGTCAGTCAGCGCTCTTCCTGCGTTTTCCTTCGCTTGACCAACGACACAATGTTCTTCGGTATGAACTACTGCTTTTACTTAGCTCCGGATAGTAATATTCATTTCGCTAAGTTACATAGAAACCCTTCCTAGTTCCTGGGTCCTGGCGGCTTGGCAAACTGGAGACTCAACGATGGAGAAAATTCTGTGCGTCGCTAGATCCGCATAAACCACTGTCTCAAATATGGAGAACTGTATGAGGCCTACGTTCTGTTCCGGAACAGCGCTTTCCATTCAACGCCCTCGCACTTTTCCATCGTCGACTGGAAATTCAGGTGGCAGAAGATTTCAGCGCTATGATTGTGTACACAAGCATACATTGAACCATATTCGATACTCACGGGACACGTGCATAGATCTACCGTTTACGTGAACGGAGCTTGGTGCGGTGCTCTTCGTGTATGTAATAGGTCATCGTTGCATGGCCCGTTTGACATGCCTTACCGGATGCTGTGTCACCTTGTTGAACGGGCACGAGATGCGCTCTTTAACATTTTCGATGAATCCTGACAAGCTGGCGGGGTTCCGAAACATTGGACGATTAGCCGCTTGGTACCGCTTCTTGAGCCTGGCAAGCCTCCCCGAGCCATCACTTTTTACCGGCCGATCACGCTTTCAATTAGGTTGCGTTGGAAAGTAATAGAGCGAACGACCCTGGCCAGACTTGAATGACATAGGCCCGTATCCGAACGCTCTGGCAAGTTTTCGCCGTCACCGATGTTTAATCGACAATTTTATCGATCTTGTCACGTATGTTCGACATCAAAATGCATGTAAACAAATATTTGTTGTCGTGTTCCTTGAAACTAAAGGAGCATACGACAACGTTCTTCATGACGCCACCCTCAAAGCCATTGAGTCAGTGGGGCTAGGTGGTCAACTGTGTTGTTGGACACGCAGTTATTTAAAAGGGCGGACGTTATTTGTGAACACTGCAGATGGTCCAACCTCCAAACACCTCACGCTTCGTGCAGTTCCACAAGGTGGCGTCTTGAGTCCAATCCTGTCCAACCTCGTTTTTATTGGCCTTGTGGGACGACTACCGAGTGTGGTAAAGCTCTCTATGTATGCCGATGACATCTGCGTCGGGGAATCTGGCGTGACAAGACCTCAGGTGCGCGCGAGACTTCAGAAAGCTCTGATGTTCGTATCGGTGTATCTAAATGAAGAGGGTCTTAAGATCTCGCCAGCGAAATGCGCATTGATTGCTTTTGGTCGAAAGCGAATGAGACCATACGCAAATTCGCCGACGGCCAAGTCATGCCATATGTCAGGACGCGCAGATTTCTAGGCGTATCCAATGATGCAGACCTCTGCCGGGGCACACATGTGGCCTACTTGAAGAACAGGCTGACAGACATTGCGAACTTATTCAAGTATCTTGGAGGGCCAACCTGGGGGACCTCAGTACATGCAATGATGCAATTGTACAAGACGATTTTTCTTGGCTATTGCCGATATAGTTTGCCTGTGCTGGCCAATACCTGCAGAACCAGCATTCGCACTCTCGAAAGTGTCCCGACTATGGCTCTGCGAGTTTGTCTGGGGCTACCGTGGTGCTCGTCAACAGCTGAGATGATTGCTATTGCAAATGACTACCTGGTCAAAACGCATATCGTAATAGAAGCGCTCAGCAGAGCCCATCATTTAGCCTCACTGCCTTGGCGAGTGGCACAAGGTGGGTCTTCGACCGGCCTCGTGCATCATTTCGCTAGACAGTCTTGTCAAATCGTACATGCATACCTACGGAACGTACAGCTCCGGCCGGAATTACAAATACCCCATGATGTAAGACTCATCCACAGGTTCAACTCACGGTTCCAGGCATACAGTCAAAAGCCGAGCTCTTGTCTCTAGCGCTAAAACAGCTTTTTTTTTGTCTCGTATGAGAAGTACAGTATAACCATCTATATACTGACGCTTCAACTACAGTGGATACGTCTGCAGTGTCGGCGATTTTTCCTTCAGCAGCGACCGCCACGAAGACTCGGCTCTCCCACCCGACGACATCGACAGCTGCGGAACTTGCTTCTCTACGTAGCGCACTAAAACTGATTCAACATCAACTGGCCAAGAAATGGAGCTTGTTGACGGACTCTAAGGCAGCTCTACAATGTTTGGTATTCGCCTTAGGCCGGGGGTCTCGTGAACAACTAGTGCTGGAAATTAGAGAGCTGCTCCACCAACTCTTCGGCAAAGAACGTGAAATCACGATTCAGTGGCTCTCAAGTAATCGTGGCATATTGGGCAACGAACATGCGAATGCAGCTGCTCAATCGGCACACAAAGGTGGTGTAGAAGATTCTGTCCCAATCTCAAGGACTGATCCTACTATGAAAATACGACAGATTGCTAATGAAGATGTAAAATCCCTGCGCAATACAGCAAGATTACGGCGCACGAGACTACACAGACTGGATCCGTCTCTACGACTTCGGCCTCCGTCGAGACTCTCTCGACTTGAGACAACGGTAGTTTGCCAACTGTGGCTTGGTGTTGCTTTCCCCAAAGTGGTCGCCTTCCGAATCGGCATGGAAGGCAGTGCTGTTTGTGATCGTTGTGGCAGCGATGAAACTATAGAGCACATTCTATATCACTGCCCACGCTACCGCGTGCATAAATTGTCAAGAGCTGCTGTGTTAGCCCGCTTTGACGGTAGGCCTCTGTCAGAGCACTCACTTCTCGAATGCCGACATGATCTCTCTTCGCACAGAAAACCAATCAAGATCTTAATGAACTTTTTTGCGTGGTAATGACCTATTGAATAGCCTACAGCACCCCGCTTTCTTTCGTTTTCTTTCGCGCGTCTACTTTTCTCTTCGCTTTTTTTGTCATCTTCCACTTCCTCCCTCCTAATGCAGGGTAGCAAACCAGATGCTACAATTTCTGGTCGACTTCTTTGCCTTTCTCTCTCATCTTGGTTCTATGCTGCATTTTCCAACCGCACACGGGTAATTACGCCCTCCTGTTCCTGGCAAGATTTCTTTTTGACGTAGTCACATTCACTGACTCGTGGGATGGTACTGTTCTCTTCGACGAACTAAAAGACAATAGCCAGGAAGGGGAAGGAGAGTAAAGTCAAACTTCGCAAAATTTTGCATGTGGATGCAATACAAACTCATTCAAATGCATGCACGGACACCCATGAACAATCATTAAGCCCCCACACCCCACCCCTCACTTCCTAGAAAAAATATTTCGGCAACGTTACTGGAAGATTCAGTATGTTTGTGCGTCCCCATAGGTCTTGTTGGTATAACACGTTTGATGCTATGATTGCTTGACATTTACACCCGTCTGATCGTCGTTTTATTTTTTCCTCGGTCCAATCTCCGCAGCTTTTACGACCGCTACAGTTTGTCATTATGATTTCAGTCTGTGCGCAGCCCTATTCATGGCGGCCTCGCTTTGCTGAGGGCCCCCCTCACTTTGACACGACGAGCTCATTGCTGGCGGCACTGTGTGGTGCGAATGCACGTCGCCGTGCCTATGGGCTGCCTTAGCTCACCCTCGCGGAGCCGTGAACAATGGGGCCATATTTGCCCTCCCTAACGTCGTAAAACTTGTTTTAACAGCGACTTGCGAGTCGTACTTTATTATATTTAGCTGGCTTCGAACACTTCAATCGAAGGGTCGCCTCCATTTGTTGCAAACAATCTAGTGAAAGCAACTGAAAATGAAGCTAAGGAAGCTATAAGGTACATTACTTGTGTATTTTAACTGTAGTATACCCAACAATCCAGTGAAACCAACTGACAATGAAGCTAAGAAAGGCGTAAGGGACATTACTTGTGTCTTTTAACTGCAGTACATAAATTGTGACATATGTTGAAATAAATCGAAGTGTATTAAAGATCAACCTGCCGCGGGGACACACGCCTTCGGATAAGGCGGCAAAGCAACAGCGTCCATTCAAGGTTTCTTATTTGGTTCCTACCTACGTCAGGTTGATTTTTAATCCATTCGCTCCCATTGCTTCTAGTCTTCACCACCATACCACGTCTCAGCACTTTATCTCAGTAATTTTATCCTCTTATGATGCTTCGGCAACATATCTGGACAGAATTTGCTTTTGTCAGTTCTTTGGACTAGTGATAAAGACAGAGAGGATACATTGCGAATAGGCCAAACTGAACTTTCTCCATAAATACTGTGTAATTACTGAGCCCCAATGTGCCTCATGTGATGGCAGCCGACCGCTTTGGTGAAGCCTTTGCGTTGTTCTATGGCTTGGTCGATGTGTCGCGTTCGAAGACCAACGTGAAAAGCATTTCTTTGCTCTAAATGAATACAACCAAAAACAAATGGCGCATGTATGTTGACCGTTTACGGTTTGCTTCTTGTTGCGGGGAAAAGAAGCATGACTGACTGCATTATACTTAAATATTCAATGACATTCTAATTGGGAACAATTGCTAAAGCTCACGCAGAAAAACCCATTCCTTCGTTTCATTTCCTCGAATGTAATATCGAGTGCCTGCGCAGTCGATCATAACTCGTGGCCTAAGGCGTTATTCTTTGTATAATATACGTAATCTCACTCGTGCAACATTTCGGCGATTGGGGTTTTGTCAAATAAACATAAATGTGCGTGCTTCTCTTTCTCTCTCTCTCTCTGTGTCTGTGTGTCTGTGTGTGTTTGTGCGTGTGTTCGTCTGAGATATCATCCCTTGGACCATACAAAACAAAATATCCTAATCTTAAGAAGCCAATAAAGAAACTGATATCGGTGGTTGTCTCCACAGGCTCAGTGCGGCAGGTGTAGCACCTACAAAATATGCAGTCATATTTATGTTCTTCCATTTAACCAACGAGTAGTCAGAGAGAGCATGGCGACAGAACCCTTACGTGAAAAACTGTATCGGTTTTCCACCGGCACGCAGCCCTTTGGGCACGTAGTGTACGACACATGACCTGAGAGCGTGTGTGGAGTGTCTTGGACTTCAGACTGCGTTGGGATCGACGCCTCCGACTATACAGCGGGTGAGGCTGTGGGCGGGACTGTTCCGCGTATAACAGCAACGTCACCACCTTTCATGTGCACAGAACGACCTCGTCGGCATCTTTCATCTGCGCTGTACAGGTTCCTTGTACTCTGCACAAGAGGCAGTTCGATAAGCTTCGAGTGTGCTGGCACAGTGACCCAAGCGTTGTTCGATTGCGCATGGGCTAGCACTTCTAGGAAGGGGAAGTCGGGTCGGCTGCTGGGATGCGGACGTGACCAACCGTGTGCGGAGTCAAGGTCGGAGTCCTCGGAGTAAACCTATCCAGACATTGAGGCTAGCTTATCACTTCTTCTTCGACGCCACGGACATTAAGGGGAGACAAAAACATTGATCTCGTGAGTGCCGGGATGCGTGGTTTATCTTGTAACACCCGTGCGCGCTTTCTGTGCCAAGGCTCGCACATTGTAGGTGCTATCGTTTCCCTTGCATGTGCGAAACGAACTTACACCTTGAGAGTCGGACGAAAGAAGAGGTAAATAATGTATACGGTACGAGGAATTCCATAAAGCTGATACCCGTATTTGGATATATAAACTTTATTCCAGCTGTCAATATTCTGGAAAGCTTTCATCATGCCCAGATCATCGAAACATTTGCTAAAAAAGGAAACTGCGCCACTTATACTGTCCAGCCACTGTGGGAATCACCGATAGTACACGGATTTGCTTAGCCTTCGTGCTTGCGACTTCGAACCAACTTGTGGCTTGGGTTTAACTTTCGTTCCAAGTAATAGAACGCGTTGTTGTGAACCTTGTGAGCTTATTTCAGTTGGCGAGCCTAAAACGGTTAAGCTGGAGGTGAAGTCAAACTGTTGAACTTCTGCTAAACTTGTCCTCGCGACAAAGCGGATGCGGGTCAAACAGAGTCACGTGAAGGCGAAAGAATGAAGATGCGGCGAATACATGTACCACCCATTATCATCATGATGACTGAAACGTCATGCGTAGCACCTCCACCAGCGCCAAATTTCCCACTAGTGTGCTATTATGAAACTATAGGGCGTACATATTTGACTTATACACTGGTGGTATAATTATCGAGGAAGCATGTCACTTTTGGTACTCGTCCAAGAATCGAACAACGTCAAAAGCTATCCTGACGTCAAAAGCAACCTGATGCTAGCGGCGTCACTGCCAACAAAGCATACGCAATGGCGACAACATAGTTCTTTCCCGACGCCCATTGAACACTCAAGTCCTCAGGAGGGGCCACGGGCTCGCTGGCGGGAGGTGCATTATCGCTATCCCCTTGTTTCTGACAAACACTGCTATCACGATTCGATGCCGGCCAACTGCATTATCGCGATCTCTCGGTTCTCGACCGTTAGCCCCGCCAGCTGCAAGTTTTCCTTAGCGCGTCTTCCGTGTCGACCGAAGCAAACGTTCGCTTTCTTACACAGCACTTGACCTCCGTTGGGAACATGCGAGCATGGTCGAGATGCTCACGGAGCGCAGTGGTGCTTTCTGTCCCTCTATATAGCGGTAACAGCGTTCACGACTGCTGCTTGAACTGCCTAATGAACCTGGTCCATTTGACGAGTGCTGGTCGCTTGATTCAGTGCGACTACGCCGCTGTCCCGGAAACTGGGTGCGCGCCCTGGGCTGTAATCGATGTCACGCGACTTCGTATTGTCGGGCGCGAAGTCGTTGATCCGGTTCCTACCCCGGAGGCCACATTTGAATGGGAGCAGAACGCAGAAAGCGATTGTGGGTGGTACAGAACTGCGAAGTGGTGGTACAACTAAGAAGTCAGTGCAGAAAGTTGAAAAAAAGAGTTTGGTTAGTCACTGCATGTCGATCCCACTTGCCCAACCAAACCCCAGCCCACCCGGCAGGACCGGGAAGCTATCTTGCTGTAGGCTGCTTAAACCTCCGAGCCCAACATGGCTCTAGTACAAGCTGCCGCGGAAGCTACATGGATCACGGACTTGTGCTTGTGAGGCGCAGGCCCTTTTGACTTCTTCCATTCACACCTCTCAATGTGCATAGATGTGTAAAAGTACAATGTGTACCACTACGTTGTCCTATTAGCGCTAATTGCAGTTTCTACAACTAAATAACCTCGCCGAACAATGCGTTATCGCTTCTTGTCTGTTATAATCAGTAAACTTAGTCATCTAGTTATTTGTTGCGAAAAATATCTTGATACGTTTGCGTGTGTATGCAACTCACTGAGATTGACCACTGCTGCGGGAGGGGGCTCGATGACGCCCTTGCAGACCCTTGGGTAGTCGGGACAGCAGTCTCCGTTGCCCGGCCGCTCGCAGAAATCGTCGCAGTAGCAGAGGGTCCCCAGGATGGGGACCGAGCAGTCATCGAAGCGACCTCGACAACATGGGTCTCTACGTGCGGCGCAAAAGTCGCCCACCAGGTCGGCATCGATGGCCGCAGTGGACGCTGCGAGACAGCAGAGCAAGACCCAACGCCCCAGGGGAACGACGGGCTGCGTCGTCCTTCTCGAAGACATGCCTCGGACCTGCCGCAAAAACATGGCTGTCAGTGGTCTGGTGTGGCGGCTAATAGCACACACCAAGTTAACCGGGTTACCACACTTCCGGATGCAAGAAATAATTGAACTAGAACTTTTGATAAAGTAAACATTTCGACAAAGAGATTTGTGTTCATCAGGTGTCGAAACGTTGGCGCCGGCAACACCTCTAGTCTTAAGACTTTTCATCTCTTTGCGCATAAGTCTTTCGTCGAACTCTTGTTTTATAGCTCTAGCTCGACAATACCAGCCACTTTGTTTCCGCCTTCCCTAGTCACCTGAGAGGGGTGGGGGTGCAAATGCTGCCCCATACTTTTAATAGGGATGGGGGCACTGCAATGAATTCTTGACCCCCCCCCCCCCCCATAAACCTGAAAGGAAACCCTGCGCACATCCCTGCCGAACATCATAAACCTCTGTTCCACAACGGGTGGACGCTTTGTCGATCAGAGCAAGATAGATGTTCAGACGAACTTGGCGGCTTGATGAGCCGAGAAGTCTTTCTACTAGGCAAGGTGTGGGAGCACTAGGACTCTGTAACCGACCTTATACAAAACGGTCTATTGCTTTTGGTGCAGCAACACTACTTGTCCTGAAGTACCCCGCGTGACTTTGTCGGACACTAAGGTCACAAGTGTTTCATTCAGTCAAAATAGGCTAATGAATACAGGCATACAGTTTCATTTGATATAACTAACAGAATACAGTGACAGCAGAAGCAAAAAAAGTGCTTGGCTGAATCGATATGGGGTACCATTGGGAATTGGGTGAGGAACGACGGCTTGAACGAGGACATTTTAGAGTCACTGTGGTCATTTTCACCATTTTCGAAAAGCCTATTGATTTGTTTAGTATGAAAAGTCCGCGAGGAAAAGTGCGAGGGCTCATGGTACAAGGCAAAAAATTTTGAATTCCTTTTAGCACATCTCAGAGGCGTCAAATTGCTTCAATACATTGCGTTCGCTGAAGTGCTCGATTTAAACCGACGTGTACTTGAAGATGCAAGAAAAAAACTGCGATTATATTTGGTTCAAAAATCATTGCTCCTAACCTCGCACGTGGCATAGATTCATGCGACTCAGTGTACAAATTGATTTGATATAATCAAACGTTGTTCAAAGTGTGTCTCTTCTTCCGTGCAACTTTTTTCAATGATGAACCATCTAACCCACTATGTTCATCTCGGGAATATCTCAGTGCGAACGTGGTTACTTACCTTTGCGGTTCACCTTGAGGCTTACGGTATGTTTGCACGGGTATGCTTGGGGCACCTTTGTACAGTTCCGGTGGTTAGCCGCAGCCTCTGTACCCCCGGGCCCGACGCTCTTGTGTGACAGTTCGGCTGCCGACGCAAGGTGTCAGCGCAAGAGAGAGGGAGAGAGTGTGACGCGCCCGATTACCGTACGAGGGAAAGAGATGGAGGCAGTCAAAGGAGGTGGCGGAGAAGGAAAGGAACTCCGGGCTGTGATTGTTGCTTCCTAGGCTGTGAAGTGGGTGCGCGTCAGATAGAGAGAGAGAGACTCGCACTCGGGGATGGTTGGAAAGGAACGCTGGCTTCGATTCTGTTTTTTTTATCGCTTTTCGACACCGTACGCCCCTTTAAAGGTTCCCTCGCTCTCTCTTTCGATTCTCTCACCACTTTGGCATTAGCGACAGAAATTCGGAGCGGTGACTGAATGCGAGGAGTGTCGAGAGGACAACCCATGTCACGCGCTGACGCGGGCTCTTTTGGCGCCGCGCCTCGCCAAGCGAGGCGATCCGCTTTTGTAGCTTCTTCATCTTCGTAAGGCAGTGCGAACTACGGTGACGAACACATGCACAAAAAGAAACCTTTTTTTTTTCGCGCCAAACGCTTCACAAAACAAAAATGACAGATCCCACGTACAGTGGAAATCCATGATATGTGAAGCACGAATGAGAAATGTTGATATGTCACTTTAAAATCACCACACTGTTACGAGGTGGAGGTAAATGATGCCGCACATGACTTCCGTGTCATGATTATCAAGTTTGGATGCGTCGTTTACCTTCGTCATCTATTTACCCGTCGTTAGCATACCTAAATGCAATTTATCCTTACACATTCCCCGATGCCGCGTACGACGCTTGCGGGCAGACCGCTACATTGGCACACATGCTCTGGGAGTGCCGGTCGCTTGGACCGACTTATAGCAAACCCGAGTGGGATGCGCTTCTGCATAGCCCAGAAGTTCAGGGCCAAATCCTGGCCTGTCCAGTGTGCCTGCGACAGGGCCGTCAGGCTAGAGCTGTCGGTCCCCACGTGGGAGTAGCCGGGTGACGGACGCGTGGCAGCCTCAGTGTCTCCACTGGATCATAATAAAGTTGTTCTCACTCACTCACTCACGTCATGTGATACCAAATTTAGTACATGTGGAGCTTGCCAAACGGCCGCGAGCACTCTATGAGTGTGGTATGTTGTCATGTTCTTACATGGCACGCGTGTCAGAATTATCATGTTTGCACCAGTCATATCCTTCGTCATTCATTGGCGTCACGTAACACCAAATTAGTTGTTTTGAAATGAGAGCGCACTACTTAGACGCGGACAGAAAGACAGGGATAAGCACTTCTAAAGACAGGTCCGCGTCCAAGTAGTGTGTCTCATTTCAAAACAATCATGTATCACCAACTCACCCAATCAACCATATTACCAAATTCGTATTTGTGGAGCAAGCAAAATGGCCGTGAGCGAAGGGCCCAATATATTCCAATGTAGCGTTGACGCGCGCGCACGCTGGGCACAGCGACGCTACGTTAGCAAAACGCGAGCACTCTATAGCCTTCCGCCAGGCGCGACCAGCGTCCGTCGGCGCGGCCCGACGGCAACTGGTGCGAAATACGACATGCCGCATTTCGCACCAATGCGTTACCTTGACAACACTGCGTCTCCCTCTTTTCGTGACGGAGGGACGCCGGACGCGCTGAAACGCGCATGCGTCAAAGCAACGCAGCGTGGCACGTGCCTGCGAGTCTATGGCAGGACCGGCTCCTGGCGTGGCAACGCCGGGGTGACGCGACAAAACAAACGCCGGCGAGCACGCGCACCGCGTTACGTCGAAATGTATTCGGTGCCTTGACTGTGGCATGTAGTCATGTTCTCGCAAGACACGCATCTCATGACTATCATGTGTGCACCAGTCACATAGCTTCGTGATCAAGTGGCTTCACGTAATACCGAATTTGTCATATGTGGAGCTAGCGAAAGAGCCACAAGCGCATCATCAGTGTGGCATGTAGTCATGTTGTTGTATGGCACGCATGTCATGATCATCATGTTTGGATGTGCCATTTACCTATGTCATTCGTTAGTGTCACGTCATACCGAGTTTAGTACACGTGAAGCTAGCGAAATGGCCGCGAGTGCATCATGAGTGTAGCATGTAGTCATGTTGTTGCATGACACGGATCTCACGATTATCATGTTTGCAGCAGTCACTTACCTTCGTCAATCTATTCACGTAACGTTTGGTATATGTGAAGCTAGCGAAATGACTTCGAGCGTACCATGAGCGGGGCACCTTGTCATGACTCATGAGTCATGACTTCCATGAGATTTATGCCATGATTTCCATGTCAGGGTCTGCCACTTGTGTTTGGTGTGAAGTCATGTCATACCATGCCCATTTTGCAACATGTCATGTGTACGAAACCACCGCAAGAGCAGCAAGACCATGAAATGTAAATCATGACATTCATGACATACATATCATGACCATCATGTTATGACTAGTCAATTATGGTCGTCATACACTCAGGTTAGGCCTGTAAAGGGTCGAAGGAAGTTCGCTGATGGCATCCCACTGCTGCCACCAGTTGTCAAGGTTGAAGGAGGAAGTTGCTGATGGCATCCCATCGCTGCCACCAGTTGTTGCTAATGGGGGTCTACCCGGTCTATTGTGGTAGCGTGGTGTAACCGGGTGGAGGAAATGAACGCTGAAAAGAAGAGGATACGAAAAACAAACAGGTTTATGGCACTATTTACACTTATTTGCAGCAAAGAAAGGTTAAGGGTTTCCCAAACCACGTGCGTGGTGGTTGAACGTTACATAGTTCAGAGCGACGTCCAGCACTCTGCCGCGTCGTTTTAAACCCTGTAGGGCTCCTACTCTCCGAGTGGAACACCAATCACACACACACAACAGGTGAGGGGGACGAGCATGCATGGCCCACGTGAACGTCCAATATTGAATCGTGATCACTGCACTGCAAGGTGGCACCAGCGGGGCTCTTCCTCGTCGTGTATGTGCCACTAGTCAAGAAGCCCTAAGCTCCTGACAGCATACATCAAAGGGTCCGCCAATCTGTTCGCTCAATTAGCGGGGTGATTTTGCGGCGGCCACCACGGTTTCTTCCAAGAAAGATGCTGTCTTTGTTGTCCACTTTTACAGCGTCGGGGCGACACGACGTCTCATCCTCCGGCTAGCAGGGACAATGCCTGGCGGGCATAGGCAGCCGGCCGGTTGGCTACTTGATTGAGGATTAAAAGGAGCGCCGCTCCCCCGTCAGCTCTGGCGCCAGTCAGGACAACTTTCCCGTCGCCAGATGAGTCGCCGAGGTCATCAGGCACCGCTGCTGCTCGAAGGGACGACGAAAGGGTGCGCATTTGAAAGTCAGGAACTCGCCTTTGCTTGCCACATGGTCTGGGTAATTGCCGAAATCTTCGACAGCGTCTGGCAGACTGGGCGCCGAAGAGGTTGAGAGCCCCCCCCCCCCCCCCCCAGTAGACCGGCTAAAGCACAACGGCGTCTGCCCAGATGAATCACCGGGCCAAACGTAACAGGCCATACCAAATTTGGTATTGATACCATTAACGAAACGGCCAGGAGAGCTAAAAGTCGTAGGCGGCGAGATAGATAGATAGATAGATAGATAGATAGATAGATAGATAGATAGATAGATAGATAGCTACGCTCAATGTAACAATACTGATTGTTGGCCTAGTTGGTACTTGCTTACTGATTTGGCCGCAAATAATACACACACAAAGTAAAGAAACACTCAACGACAAGCCCATTGTGCTTGTCGTTGAGTGTTTCTTTACTTTGTGTGTGTATTATTTGCGGCCAAATCACGTCAGTACGCTCACAGTAGCCGAAGTTTTCTAAGAAATTCTTCGCATCTAATACCACTTTAGTCTATTTGGCTACAAATGTGGCGATTAAGTTAAATGACGTGGCCACTTTGGCTACGTTCAGCTTGCATTCGAGCTCTTTTTTCGAGTCTACCCAACGGAAATCCTGGACGTTGAACTGAGCTGTTCCGTTTATTTAGAAAGAAGAGTTCAACGACTTGGAGCACCTAGAACTCATCTATTGGAGAAGCAGTGAACCGTCCTTTAAGAAGCTCGCCTAAAGTTATTCTGTGTTTACAGAAAAAGCTCGGCGATTAGGAGTACGCTGTACTTTTCTAGAGAGCAATGATTTGTCCCAGTCCAAATCATGCCGGAATAGTGAATTGTATTTTGGAAAAGTGTTTAACAATTTACAGCGCTTGTTACTCTGCTATGGGAGATAAGAAAGCCTTCCGAATTTGTGTTTAGAGAGAAAGAGAAGGCTTTATTGAATTACATTGTGGAGGAGGAACTGTTCAACTACGTACTCTGCTATGGGAGCGCGATATGCTGTCCAGTTTCAAGAAGCAGGTGCACGCATTATCGCCGTGCTCTGATATATTTATTCTCAGAAACAGTGGACAGTAACATTATTCCAACGTAACCTCTTCACAAAACAGAACATGCACAGACACAAACATTTGTTACAAAAATATATATACATTTGTACAACACGTGGTTGACGAAAAACAAATAAGACGTAACTGTGTGTTTAGAAAAAGTGTTTAATGGATTTTAGTACGTAGTCGACTATGGCAGATCAGGGACCGTCCCTAAAACGAATAAGCCTACCAAATGAATTTCATTCGCTGAATAGTTTACAATAAATAGCAGACGATTCATACTACCCTGTACTGTACTCTAGGAGAGCTGTATGCAGCTGTCCCTACAAGATGAACATTGGTGCCAAGAAAAAAAAAACACCAACTGAGTCACGGAACTGTGTTTAGAAAAAGTTAACGATTTAGAAAAACTGTTAGTCTATTATGGGAGATCGAAAAGCCGTCCCGTGGACCTCGCATTTCAAGAGGCCCGGTCGACGAAAAAATCGCAGCATACCACGGAGTGCATGATGATGAGTTCGTTCGTTTTTGCTTCCGTCCGTCCGTGCGTCCATCTGTGCGACAGTCTGTGCATCAATCCGTCCACTCGTGCATCCATCCATGCGTCCGTTCGTCTGTGCGTCCATCCGTTGTTATGCCTGGGAGTCCAGACCGAATGTCATTGCTTCTGCAAAGGCAATTAGTGCCAAAGCCAGTGAGCGAGCCCGCCTGACGCCATCACCTCAACGACGTCATCTAGCCCGGTGGCGCTGGTGTGACTTGCGCAACGCTAGGCAAGCTCTCTCCAAGCACGCGTTCAGTTCCAACCCGATGTTGCAAGTGACGCCGTTCAGTCTGGCGAGAAGTAGTTATAAGAGGGAAAAGAAGAGAAACGTGAGCCCCGTAACTGTCTGCATCAGGGTGCGACACCTCAACAGTAGCTCACAAGGGTTGGGGGTGAGGAGGGATTAAAAGGATATGATTAAAGGTATAGAGAGAGAGAGACATGCGCTGGTACAGTGAGCGGGAGACATATGAGGGATAGGAGAGATAGGAAAGATGGAAACACGGTCACAGGAGTCCGAGGACGGGGCACCACTTGCGAGAGCTCTTGTCGGCGTCAGAAGATGGCGTAGGGCAAGTCCAGTAGGTCAGAGGTACGCTGTCGTCGGAGGTCGGCGTCAGGAGATGACGTAGGACCAGCCCAGTCGGCCAGAGCTATATATTACTAGTATACGCTGACGTCGGAGATCGCGAGGGCGCAACCTGTCGGCACGGAATCCAGCGAGCGAGTCCAGTCTGGCGAGAATTACGCAATGCGTGGCAATACCACTCATTCATGAAGCCACCCAACGGCGGGTCCCGATTTGAGGATGATGATGCCACCAGCGGCAGTTCTGATTGGACGTTGCTGACGTAAGGGCACCTGGGACTTATAAAGAACCAAGTGGTGCGTCGCCAAGAAGCCAACTTATGCGTCAACGAGAGGACGACAGCATTAGAGCTTCTGAAGACACTTCAGCTCTTCGAGTCCCTATAAGCTGTCGGCCCCAGTGCCGAATATGTAACGCCTCTATTCTGTGCTTTACATAAGTAAACCTTGCCTTAACTCACCGTCGTCTGTTCCGCTCGTCTATTAGCTCTACGCAAAAGCAGCCGCGAGCTAAGAGACACGCTACCGAAGAACCTTGGCGGCCATTCACCTCGGCGCACTACGCAACAGTGTCGGTGGTGGTGCGAGTCGTAACACCGCGCATCCGTTTCTGCTTCCATCCATCCATGCGTTCGTCCGTCCACCCGTCCATCCATCCGTGCATCCCTCCTTGTATCTGTCTGTCTGTATATCCGTCCATCCATCCAGTGAACACTAGATGTACCGCAATCTCGCATCTTTTCATCGTATTTTCAGCATATGGAAGTACCGCCATTCAGCGGACATTCCAAGGACTAAACGAGAGGTGGCACCTGTGCACTTTCTTACAGCCTGCACTTCCTGTCTACTTCCCGCCTTTCACCACCTATAGTTAATGGCTATATACTAGCTCACTGTATTCCTGGCACTGTGGCCCAACGCTCGCAGCTAAAATCAGAGAGGCTACGCCCAGCGAGTCGAACTTGACAACCTTTCTGGTCAGATAAGGCTCAAAGTGTGTCCTTCTGATGCTAGTTTTTTTGTCAAGCATCGAATTCAAGGTGAATTTTATTGTAGGATTAAGTCACCAATACTCGTCTATGTAAGTTATTTCATCAAAAACAACCATCTTTTTATTTAAGATTTACGTGCGCGGGTTTCCGCCTCAATTCAAAAGAGTGTACGCGTGCCACTTGTCCTAGTACGGCGCGGAGGTGGCTACCAACTACTACTACGACGACAAATACTATACTACTACCATATAGAGTTTCCTGATATACACTAGAGGGTACTCTGGCACTAGTGTCGATGGGAGTTGCAACGCACGGCGCTTGAGCGAGCGTGGGAATGATGGGTAGTACACATATTTGTCTAATCTTCGCACTTCTGGCCTGCTTATGGCTTCGTGTGTGTTCGTGCGGCGTAGAGCTGTGTTCTCACGAAACAAAAATCAGCATATTTTCAGTGGTTGCGCTTCACCACCTTATTATTTTGGGCTTACCATTTCAAATCGGGTCACAAATTTAAAAAAAAAGGTTCGTTCTTTCAAATAAAACAAAACCGAAACCAGCAATAAATGAAGCCGCAAGTACAATTTGCCACCCGCAAGTACGAAGACTAGGCAAATCCTTGTACGACCCATCATTCCCATGGTCTCTGAACGATCACAGCGCCAGAGTCGCCTCTTGTTAATATTAGGAAACTCTATGACTACATACATCACGGACGCACGACCCACGGCTTGGGGAGCTTCGCCCCCAAAACTACTATCAAAGAGGATATATGTGTTTATAAAGTAGTTAACGATTTAAAGTACTTGTGACTGTACTATGGGAGAACTGAAAGCCGTGCCGTGGGCCTCGCACTTGATAAATGCAATACGTAACCGGACCAGGTTTACTAATTGCTGTGTGTTTAGTGGTTAACGATTTGGAGTTCTAGGTACTCTACTATGAGAGAGCATAAAGCAATCCCGTAGGCTTCATTGATGGAGTCCCGGAAGCAGATTCGGCGGCTATCAGATAGTAAACGTTGGTTTTGTGGATGTAGCCGGCACATGCATGGCAGTCGGCCTAGTAGGGATATTAAAGGCATGTGACAAGGTCCGGCAAGTCCCATCATTTTGGCACCTCTCTTGCGCGGTATTATGAAGCAATAGCTCCTTAAGCATCGTGCAACAGCGCATTCTGAGTAGCGTGACGACGTTCTATTCAAGCATGGTTGAGGAAAAAAAATCATGGGCACATATTCCGCAAATCTTGCCTGATGAAGCCATCGCACAAAATGACACTTGGTTATTTTCAGCAACCTGTCCGATATTCTCTGTGATTCGAATATACGTTTCCATGTGTAATATATTACGCAATTGAAAAATCGAACGTAGAAATATAGTGTTTGTTGATTGTCATGCGAGTACCCAAGGGGATAGCGTTCTATGCATGTGCAGTGAATTCGATCATTCCAGCGACGAGGCGGTACCAAGAAGCCGTACTCCGAAGCTGTCACACGGTGTTAAAACTGCGACGCAGTTCGGTCTCTCAGTAGTAATGAACCAATGAACGCGTCTTCATGCTTTGCGACGCTTACGTGCGTGCTCGCGAGATCACCGTCTCGTCCGCCATTTTGACCTACCGCTTCGCCACCTCTAGTCGCTGGAATCATCGAATACTCGCACAAACCTTTGCTTACAACATGCTGATGCTTCCCATGTATTTATTACACCTAGATGCATATTCCGGCATCTTGTTAACGAGCAGCGAAAAAGTAAAACAAAGTGGAAGTGGTGTGGAAACCGACAAGACGAACACTGTCTATCAACTGAAATTATGTCGAAGAAGCAACATAATAAGGTAAAACAAAACTGCAGTATATAAGAAGGACCAGGGAAAAGTATTCACAGCTAACAAATCTGTACTGCACAGACAGTGTTTTTGTTGCTCGACCGTGCTGCATATTTAAAATGAGGTGAAATATGACAAATACATGAATATAATAACAGCTTAAAAGCCTTCAGAAAAATTGGAGTCACAACAGGGCATCAGCTGTCGCGTTGTACGTCTTCTCGTTGAATTCCCAAAAGTCCTCTTCTCAAAACCTATGGGAGTGTGCGTGGACTCTATGTACTCTCCTAATCCCTATGGCTGCGTTGCATGGCGTTTAGCGCTAAATATCTCAATGATCATCAGAAAAAATTATTCACAGTATATGCAACTTTGACAGTAGAAAATGTTTGGATACCGCCTTGTTCACATAGCCTTATGGCAGGCGAAGTTCTTAGCATCTTTGAAACTGTTTCTGCTTCTTCGAACTAATCACCGTAGATTGTTCGGATGCGTCACCGTCGGTGAAATATTTTGTTATTGAGCTGAACGCAGCCTATAGAGGCAAATCTTATTCATTTACTGAAAAGAGATTTCTCCTCTGAAAATTGCGGTGAAGGTAAAACGACCTCGTCGGACGTCCTACGCCAGGTGCAAGACAACGGAGATCCTTAGTGCCGTCTCCAGGACTTCATCTGCGTGGACCTACCGGTGACCTCCCGGCTCCCCATGGCATGGGGCCATCCATGGGAGAGGGGGGGGGTAGAAGTCACACATGGCTTTCCGGCGTGAGTGCTGGCGTCTCACTCTCACGCTTGAGGGGGAACGCCGCGGCATGCAAAACGGATGGCGTCTGCGCGAGGCGCAAAATGCGAGAACACGAACGCATATCGAACGAATGCAGATTAGCCTCGCGTCTCGCAGCGATTCACCGCAAAAATAAAACACAGTCGCACATTCGTTTGTGGGTCATTTCACTTGAATTGTACAAACATGGCAGCCGATCCACTATGTGGATGCTGATGATAGAGCGAAGCTGCTTGGGCGATTATAAATGTTTCTTAAATTTTTGTGAAATATTTATGAAATGTTTATGAAATGTTCAATAAACTATTATGACTGTGCCCGGTGGCCGCCGCGGCGCGACAGCAGACGCCGGTTGCGCCTGGCCATAGCCTCCTCTAGGAGGCTATGGCCTGGCATTGGACTCCACAGCGCCTCGCGCTTTGCTTGCGTAGCGCGTACTGTAGCCAGCGCCTGATCATTGGGGAGCCTACATGAATGGCCGTTCATGTAGGCTCCCTACCGATCATGCAATAAGAGAGACACGGGCGTCGCGTTTCATTCTGACTGACCCCGTCTCAATGGTCACAGCCATTCACCGAACACGCTTCATAATTTAGAATGTGACGGGCGGACGGACAGACAGATTCACGGACAGATGAACAGATGGACGGACAGAGTATGGTCTATTTTCAAAATATATGTGCGCTGGGTACGCTCTGTGCACGGTATATGTAACACCTGTGTTTCGGTCCGACGGGAAGCTACGACAATGACGGCGTCAACTGACATCGTAAAAGCCTAAGGAGCTTCGCACCTAAAAGGTCATGGCATGTCAGTAGAATGGCCGTGGACTTTCGCCAAACAGACTCTGGAATTCACAGTGTCCTTAAATTTTTAACAGCGAAGCTGCTTAGGCTATCACGAAGTGCGCTGACGCCTCTGTCGTATAGTTATACACTAGAAGTGCTGTGTATCGCTAGAGATAGCTCCCGCGCGTGCCAGGTAGTTTTGGCGGGAACATGACACGTGAATGTTAACGCGATTTTACGGAATTTCACTCACGTGATTGCAGGTTTTTTCAGGGATGTTACATTATTTTGGTCTCGTGACTAGGATTACGTGCTGTTACGCGATTGTAATCGCGTGACTACTTGTCAGGTGGTTCTTGGCAAGAATAGATCACGTGTCATGCAACTACGTGGTTCTGGTTATAGTTTCCTATATTTACACTAGATAGAACTCTGGCGCTAGTGTCTATGGGAGCTGCGACGTATGGTCCTTCAGCGAGCATGCGATCGGATTGGCTTTACAAGGATTTGTCTAGTCTTCGTTCTTCAGGCTCTGTTTGGCTTCGCGTCTCTTGGAGCTGCTTTGTGGCGAAAGAATACTCAATAAATGTGTTGCAGTTGCACTTGAAGACCTTGATTTCTTAGGCTCACTAATTCAAATCAGGTCACGAAGTCCACAAATTTTGTTATTTCAATGGAAAAAAAAACAAAACACTGCAATAAACAAAAACATAAATGCGTTTTCGGCCCGCAAGCACGAAGACTAGGCAAATGTGTGCACTACCCATCATTCCCACGGACCCTGAATGATCGCAGCGTCCTCTCTGGTTAATTTTAGGAAACTTTATGGTTCCGGTGCGAACGTGATAAGCTTCAAGGAAAGGTCGCGTGATTTCCGTGACATGAGTCGTTGTAACGGGGCTTATGGCCGAACATGTAACGTGAATAGCTGTTGGGTGACGTGGCTTTATTTTAGTGACGTCAAAAGTCGCGCGATGTTGCTTGATTATAGTCGCGTGGCTTGTTGCGCCATGATGTCACGCGACTTTCAGGCCCACCATAAATCACATATTAATACCGGGTTTCAGTATCGTGATTATAGTTGTTAGTAATGTTAGGTGATATTCAAGCTTCACGCACGTTATTTCACGTCAGACAAAGCATCGTGTGGGTTGTGGGAGTAGCGAATCGGAAGATGACGATGCCGAAGCGAGCGTGTACCGGTTAATGACGACGACATACTTTATTCTATCGTCGTTACTCTTATCGGAGAAAAAAATGGCAGCATATCCACGGAGTGAATGATGGGGAGTGGGGCGAAGCATTCATCCGTCCATTCGTTCTTGCTTCCATCCGTTCCTGCGTACGTCTGTGTAACCGTCCATGCGTC
Source organism: Rhipicephalus annulatus (assembly GCA_013436015.1). Taxonomy (NCBI): domain Eukaryota; kingdom Metazoa; phylum Arthropoda; class Arachnida; order Ixodida; family Ixodidae; genus Rhipicephalus; species Rhipicephalus annulatus. Next base: position 188,116 of record WOVY01003795.1, read on the forward strand.
CATCCACCCGTCCGTGCGTGCGTCTGTTCGTGCGTCCGTCCCTGCGTTCGTCCATGCATCCGCGCCTGCGTACGTTCATGCGTCCATCCATGCATCTGTCTGTGTGTCCGTTCGTCCATCTATTCAGCACTCCAAGTGCCACCAACTCGCAGCTTTTCATCATATATTCTCCATATAGAAGCACCGTCATCCAGCGGACATTTCAAGGACTAAACGGGAGGTGGCACATGCACACTTTCTTACGGCTTGCGCTTCGGGTTTACTTCCCACCTTTAACCACCTCGAGTTCATCATCATTCGCTCTCTGGATATGCTGTGAATTATGCTGTGATATGCTGTGAGGTGTGTGAAACACACCTCACATTTACGTTTTTTCGGGGACACGTGTTAACCGCTCTTCTGTGGTGGAGCACATGATCCCTAAATCATTCGGCCCCGGTAATGCAAGTTCCCCGCTACACCCTCGTGCTTAGAATAGCGCGATAATTAGGTTATATAGGCCCATTCAAGCTACACTGAATTAATGTTTTGAGATTTCACATTTAACCAACAACAACAACAACAACAACAACAACAACAACAACAACAACAACAACAACGACGACGACAACGACAACAACGACAACAACGACAACGACAACGACGACGACAACGACGACGACAACGACAACGACAACGACAACGACGACAACGACGACAACAACGACCACAACGACAACAACGACAACGACAACGACAACAACGACGACAACGACAACGACGACAATAACAATAACAATAACAATTACAATAACAACGACAATGACAATAACATTAACAACGACAATGACAATAACAATAACAATAACAACGACAACAATAACAATAACAATGACAACAATAACAACAATAACAATAATAATAATAATAATAATAATAATAATAATAATAATAATAATAATAATAATAATAATAATAATAATAATAATAATAATGTTTATTTTTCATCAATAGTTTGATGAAGGACAGCTGCAGGTGAAAGCTGCTCTTCAAAAGAGGCAGCTTGACAAAGGCCCACATGTACCTTTTAGCACGAGAGCAGTGGCTAATGGTAATAAACTAATGGTAATAAATAACCACACATGCAAAGTTTTGTAGTTACATGTGTTTCTTCAGTAGTTATGGTACGGTACTTTATAAAGTATGCTGGGCTGTTGACATAGCAACGGGTAAGCTGGCATTATGCAGGAATGGAGAGTATGCCAGGCCCTTACAAAATGAATACCGCAGTTATCTTGGCCCATGTAATTTATTATAGAGCATTGGATGCGTTATTCGAAGGTCGCAGGTTCGAATTCTACGAGTGGAAAGTTATCTTTTCGTTCACTTGCTTCACATTTACATTACAGTTACATAACATCCCCTATACGTCCTCTCGAATTATTGTCTGTTAGTTCTAATTAATATTCTGTTTAACTAAGGAAACGAACCCTTAAATTTACACTTTCTCTCATTTAAGCCCAGCGCTTTATGGAAAGCACGACCTCCCACTTCCGCTACACCATTTCGATATATTGGAACAAACACCTATTGTTTTCCAAGCTTCTTGTGAGAATGTCCGTACGAATAAAAGAGGGTAATAGCAAGCTCAGTTGACGCTGGAGAACTCCTGGCACTTATGTTGGGTACAATCAATCGAAGTCAACGTATTGCTATGATGCGACTAAAACTCAACGCACACCGAGTCTTCTGAAACCTCGAGTGTGGTAGATGACCATGTTTGTGATGTCTGAGGCCATTTATATCAGCCGGGTAAATGGTACCATTTACAATTAGTCAAGCATGCAATATCTGCAGTTATTCGCAGCTTGATCATAGAGCCCAACCAACGTAATTCATATATATATATATATATATATATATATATATATATATATATATATATATATAGATATATATATATCTATATATATATATATATATATATATGTATATATATATATATATCTATATATATTATATATATATATATATATATATATATATATAAAGAGAAAGAGAAGACATTTGCTTGTTCAGTAAGGAAGAGGATGAGATGCGTATACATCCAACTTGTGACTAGACCCATGTCAGGACGGGGAGGCTGAGCCTCTCCGCCCTCTAACGGGCCTTCCGGAAAACCGGGAGCTGGGCTTTGGCTGGGGTTGTTGATAGCAGTGGTCCACCAGGCTTCTTGACACCAGTCCTGCAACGCAGGGCATCGCCAGAGCATTAATGATCTAGGCATGTTGGGTTCAAATAAAACATTTTGTTCTGGATCAACGCAGAAGCTATATTCCCCCACGTTCTTTTGGTTCCATGTTCTTTATTATTGGAAGAGAGTGGGTGCCATTCCCCTCCTCCTAAGAAAGATGTTCCCTTAATTATGAAGAAGGCTCCTTTCCCCAATTGGAAAGAAGCCATTCATACTCTCCTTCTCAGAAACGTTGACGCATTGCCAAGCTCTGTTAAACTACTCTTAAGCACCACATACGTCCCCTCACTACTTAAGTACGCGTCAGCGTTGTGGTACCCTTACCTTATTACATTAACCCCAAGCATAGAACCAACACAAAACCGCGCTGCCCGTCTTCATTATCTAATTATCGTAGAACATCCAGCGTAACCACCATGAAAGTATCGTTACAGCGTACTTAACCTGCTGTTCGCAGGAAACATTCTCGTCTATGTCTTTCTCGTAAATTTACCATCATAACCATTGTCCTCGATTTCCCTCAGATAGACAAATACTTGCCAACGCAATGCGGAGACTAGATGATCGGCCTTTTTCTGTGCAGGTGCTATTATGGCAACGTCCACATGCCTCGACAGCCCTCAAGGCAGTGAAAGCCCTGCTGTGTTTTCTGAGAAAGACAGGCTTGTGTGAACGCCTCTGACATGCGCTAGAGTTCTACACGCTGCAGTGAAATTACTGTCAGTCTCTCCCCCACCTTTTTTTTCTTTTCCCTCTCTTCCCTCTTTCTCGTCTTTCTTGTCCCCTTCCCTAATCATCCAGTGTAGGGTAGCCAACCGGAAGTTTCTAGTTAACCTTCCTGCCTTCTCCCTTTTGTTACTTCCTTCTCCTACCATCATAACCCACACATGTCTTCACCAGTGATACGTGCCCCATCTTTCATGTAAGCGCATCTCGACCATAGTCAGAAGGTTCAAGTGCGCAAGAGTAACACCATTGCCCATTCGTTGTAATTTTTTGTCCAGGACTGCTAGAAAATGGAACCAGCTTCCTGGCACTAAGACAACCATCCAAGACATCTTACATTTTAAAAATCTCTTGTTAACTAAATAAACCCCTACATTTAGCTTTTGTGAAATTTTCTTTGTTGTACCACTGCGAATTGCGTTCGATACCTACTGTGTGTACTAACGTATTTGTGTCCTTTTTATGTTATGAGCTCCTGATATATTGTGTAAGCTTACATTATATTCCGTATATTACAAGGCTAATAAATGCTTATACGATTTCCCCTCCCCTGCTGGTAATGTACCATGTACATTGAAGGTAAAATAAAATTAAAAATTCGGATCCCGCGTACCTTGTGAATTGACGTTGTGCATAGCATGCATGGAAAGGTGGCCGTGCTGTAAATTTTTATTGAGCGACCCGTTACGAAATGACGCTCAATGTACGTACAAATGTTGTACATACAGACATATATTCAACAGTTGCCGACGTTTAGATAAGCAGTTGTTTGCACTTGCGCAACGATGCCAACAGGCACATGAGTATTAACAACACCAAATGCGATAAGCTGATGTGAAGAGCTGTTGCTCGCGAGGATGGTAGCTACATAAATCATGTAGCTACACTGCTACAGAAATCAATTTCATCGCACAACACCTAACTACCATTGACGTTAACCCGCCTCAGACGACTGTATCACAAAGTACACATGTAATGCTTATAAAATTGAATAGTCAGCACTGCAACCACTATTGGCGTTTCACAAGCATTAGAGTCTACTTGAAAAGTATTTCCGGGAACTGACGTAGTTCTGTGGTAGAATGCTTGATTGAAACGCAGAATATTGGAGCTGGATTCCTGGTGGGACCATCACATTTGGTCTTTTCATTCGTCTGGTCAACACTGCCGATGTCAGGTTTTTATTAACGCTTACGCGTTGAAATTACCCATGTATGTTCTCGACGTTCCTGAGTAGATAAGTGTCAATCGCCTGTGGCAAATACCCGCCCGCGGGTATGTGCCACTCTCTGGCGGGAAGTGTTTGACGACGTACGTGACGGGGTTTTGACATTATTCATGTCTTGACCATCGCGTCGTATTTGTCAAACCATCTAACTCTCCCATGTTAATTTTGGTTAACGCCAAGTTAAGGGGGTGATCACGAGAGCACCCAGACGTAAATGGCTAGATAGATAGATACGTAGGTAGACGCCAAAAGTGCTCGCAGTACGCAAAGAAATGCTTGGCATTTAAACTAACATAAGAAGCCTCCTTTAAATACGTGATATCTTTTTTTTTTTATCTTGAGCAGCTCTAAGCAACCACTTGAGCCCCTCCACGGTGGTCTAGTGGCTAAATTACTCGGCTGCTGACCTGCAGGTCACAGGATCGAATCCCGGCTGCGGCGGCAGCATTTCAGACGGAGGCGGAAATGTTGTAGGCCCGTAAGCTCAGATTTCGGACGCACGTTAAAGAACCCCAAGCAGGTGGTCCAAATTTCCGGAGCCCTTCACTACGGCGTCTCTCTTAATCATATGGTGGTTTTGGGACGTTAAACCCCGCATATCAATCAATCAATCAATCAATCAAGCAACGACTTGAATCTGGTGGTAAACCTGCTTGCTGTGTGAAAAACTTCGATTATATTCACACTCGAACCGTTCCTTATGACTGATTCATTTGCAGAAATTCCGCATTTTCGCTCATGGACAAGGTTGATTTTTCGCTCACCACCAACGACGCCGGCACCGTAATTTTTGCGAAACGAGCTCTTGAATGCTGTCGCGTTAATATCCGTAGCACAGTATTTTTACTGCGCAATTGAAGACTGGCGTGAAAAGTTCTATATTTGTTACACTTGTGATAGACGAGCATGAAAGTTGCAGTTTTGCATGTCTGTAGAATGGCTGGTGATCTCTGAAAACCATGGATAGGAGGGTTTTTCTGTAGGGTTCTTTTATCTACTGACAACTTGCCACCGCAATTGTTATATATAATTTGTAAAATATACGTAGAGTGAAGTGAACATGACACTGCTTACTTTACTTCACCTTACTATCATCCACAACTATATTTTCTTGCCAGATTCATATATGATATTGACGTACCAACACGCTCCAAATTTCGAAATAAAATTCTAACGACTTCGCTTTGGATTTGTTGAACTTGGGACGGAAACTCGTTCCGAAATTGGGAAGGAACAAGGAACACACTTTCGTTCGTGTTTCGGAAGAACGTGTACTCGAACAACACCGTTACACGATGCATCCCGCTGTCTTGCGGAATTTGTAACCACACGACAAGGATCTCGCCAGGGTTCGCTTCTGTGAAACAGTGGCTATAGGATGCTCGGCTGCTGACCCGAAGGTCGCGGGTTCGATCCCGGCCAAGGCGCTCACGTTAAGGTGAAGGCGGAATGGTAGGGGCCCGTATACTGTGCAATGTCAGTGTACGTCAAAGAACGCAGGATGATCAAAATTACGGGAGCGAGCCCTCCACTACCGCATCTCCCATCGTATATCGTCGTTTTTGGGACGTAAAACCCTGTACATTATTAGGATCTCGTTAGGTCGTTTTTCTATAGCGTCCACTAAATGTCCTTGTCGTACAAAGCCGGTGCGGAGCACAATGTAAACATATTGTTACGAGAACGAGACCGACTCGGAGGGGTAGTCAGAGATGTATTTACAGCCGGTTAAGTGAGCAGCGCCAGCCACACAGATTAGCTCGTGCCAGTCTATCTGCTTTGTCTTCTTCAGCGCCATGCAATGGCACGTAGCATGACCCCCGGTGGCGGAGGCACCATCCCGGTGCTTTAAAGGTCGTTATCTGACGCATTCTTGTAGGACTTGATCCGCGAGACGTGTACAATATCACTGGACCGCATAGCAAATGATGATGGATAGATGGGGCTGATCTCGTAGGTGACAGGTGTTACTTGACGCAATATACGGTAGGGTCCCGTGTAATGAGACAGAAGTTTTTCTGATAGGCCCAGCCGACGATGAGCGGACCAGAGTAAAACAAGGGTGCCGGGAGCGAAATGTACGTCTCTATGTTCCGCATCGTACCAACGGCATTGGTTGGTTTGCGACGCCATCAGCCGATCGCGAGTGAGCTGACGGGCATAATCGGCTCGCGCAATCACGTCGCGGGCATACTCGCTGGTGGACGAGGTGTGAGCTGATATGACTGTGTCCAGTGGTAAAGTCGGCTATCTTCCGTACAATAAGTAGAACTGCGAAAAGCCCGCTGTGTCGTGACGGGAATAATTATACGCGAAAGTTGCGGTGGGTAAGTAGCACAAACAGGTCGACCATTTGAATCCTCTGAGCAGGGAGTCCATCATTCGTTCGTAGGTGGCTGGAGTGTTACAAAGGCCAAAGGGCATGACCTTGAACTGATATAGGCCATCGGGGGTGATGAATGCCGTCTTTTCACGGTCCATTTCTTCTACCTCTATCTGCCAGTTGCCGGAACGAAGGTCTATGGAGGAAAAATAGTGGGACCCAGAGAGGCAATCAAGCGCATCATCTATTCATGGCAGAGGGTACACGTATTTTTTGGTAATTTTGTTGAGGTGTCGATAATCAACGCAGAAACGCCATGCACCGTCTTTCTTGTGGACTATCACTACAGTAGAAGCTCAAGGACTGCAGGATGGCTCAATGATGTCCTTGGTGAGCATTTTGTCGACCTCACTTTGGATGATGTGACGCTCGGCTGCCGACACCCGATATGGACGCCTGTGAATAGGATGCTCATTACCGGTGTTTATGCGGTGGCTCATACCGGTAGCTTTCCCCGACGGATGGCTGCTGAGGTCAAAAACGTCGATGTAAGACAGCAGGACCCGGTGTAGCTCATCAGTCTGCTGCGGCGTTAAGTTGGAAGCGATCATCGAAGTAAGAGCGTTGTCGGAGCAAGTGGAAGATTGATGCTGAGCGTGGGGGTCAGAAGGAGCGGCCACCGTGAAAACATCTACCGCATTGTCTTCTAAGGTGCAGGGCAACGCCAAAGAGATCCCTTGTGGCAGCACTTGATGTGTCAAGCTAAAGTTCACAACTGGGAGGCACGTAGAATTTCCTGCGACGCACAGAATGGTGTGCGGTAATGTAATGCCGCTGTTTAGGAGGACATCGGTGATAGGGGTCAGAACATAGTCACCATCGGGAACTGGTGGTATTGAGACGAGCTTTATATAGGTCAGTGTCTGTGGAGGGAGGTGCGCGCGCCTGTCCCGTTGTGCAAAGGCGACTCGGCCGTTGTGCAAGAGGTTCTGTTGCGGGCAAGTGTAGGCGGAGAGTACTGGTCGAACAGTCTATGAGGGCAGACTGCGCGGACAGGAAGTCGAGGCCTAAGATTACGTCGTGGGGGCATTTATCAAGAACGGTGAAGAGAACAACTGTGTCGATCTGCAATGCTTATACGAGCGGAGCACATTCCAACGATAGATCCTATTCCGCCATCCGTAACACGGACGAACTGAGTCGTCGAAGGTGTGAGAACCTTCTTGAGCTTGCAGGGAAAATCACTCGTCATCATGGAAAGTTGAGCGCCGGTGTCGACAAGAGCAGTGACATGTACGCGGTCTACTTGTACGTCTATAAGATTCCGTTTTGTCGGTATCGTCAAGAGAGGATTTTCGGTCAGTTCGAGCGATGCAGCGCCACCCCCGGGGGCTGCAACACTTAGTTTTTCTGTCGGGAAACCTCGTGGGAAGGCGGGGGAAGACGGTCGGCGGGGCTGTGGAGAACGAGACTGGTGACGCTAGGAGGATGGAGAGCGGAAGTAGCAGAGTTCCGTAGCAGGTTCCTGAGCAAAGTGGTCGCGGCTGGTCTCGTGGCGATAGGCAGGACGTGCATAGAAGCGACGAGAGGACGGTTGTGCAGGAGGACCCCAGCGACTTCTGCAATGGCGAGAAATGTGCCCGATTCTGTGACACGAGAAGCAGATCGGCTTGTCATCATGTGTTCGCCATGCGGACGGATTACGGAACGTTGAGGGAGATCCGGCTGAGAAGGGACGTGCAGGCGTGTATAGGGGCTGGTAGTCGGTGCGGGTAGGCGGTGAGATAGAGTGAATTCCTAAGCTGGCGATTTCCTGCTGGACGACCGCTTGAATGAAAGGCAACGTAATTAGAAGAGAGGGGTCAGGGGACGTTGATCCCACCTTAGCTGGAGCAGTCGCTTCAAGTTCCTGCCTGACGAGTCGCGTAAAGTTGTCACAGGTGTCTGGTAGATGATATGTGTCGAGACACGAGGACGTCGCAGTGGTGTTCGGAAGGCGCTGGAACTGATGGAAGATGCGCCTGCTTTTAGCTTGTTGGAACCAGCGGCATTCTTGAATGATCGCATCAACAGATGAAACGTTGTTGAATACCAACAGCTTGAACGCATCTTCGGCGATACCCTTTAGTATATGCGCAACTTTTTCAGGCTCGGACATGTTTTCGTCAGCTTGGTGGCATAGTGAGGGGACAGCCTGAATGTAAGTGATGTAGGGCTCCGTGGAAGATTGTGCGCGAGTCGACAACCCATTTTTCGCAGCTTCACGATGACCAGAGGTGTTGCCAAAAAGCTCACGAATCTTTTCCTTGAAGCTGTCCCAGCTTGTTATGTCATGCTCGTGGTTATCAAACCAAACCCGAGGGGTTCTGTCAAGATAAAAGATGACGTTTGCGAGCATAAGATTGGGATCCCGCCTGTAAGTGGCGCCGACGCGTTCGTAGAGGCGTAGCCACTGGCCGACGTCGGAACCCTTGCGGCCAGAGAACGCGCCGGGGTCTTTGCGCGCAGGAAGCGTCACGAAAGTTGTTGTGGGAGCTGGGTTGACAGGCCAGGCAGAAGGGCGGGCGACCGGAGAGGATGTAGCAGAGTCTTGAGTGGTCATGTTGAAAGCCGCGAGGGAGCGTCCGCTTCGGAGTTCCGCGGCGAGGACGGGGATCGCACAACTCCACCAAATATGTTACGGGAAGGAGACTGACTCCGAGGGGTAGTCACCGATGTATTGACAGCCGGTTAGGCGAGCAGCGCCAGCCACACAGATTAGCTTGCGCCAGTCTATCTGCTTTGTCTTCTTGGTGGGTTTTGGGTTTACAGGGGGCAGGCGCTTTGTCAGGCTTTTATGCCTTTTCGCCGGTCCCCTAGGCAAATTGTACCTGTCTTTTTTTTTGCTTTTGCCTGAAATAAACTTCAACTTCAACTTCAACTCCATGCACTGGCACGTAGCAATATTATACTGATTACTCCTTTGCAAAGTGGGAGAATTGTCCTCGTGCTAATAACGCTGCACCAACTTCAGCGATAACCGCGTTGAGCCGAGCTACCACGCTTATGGTTAAACCGCAAACATCTTAATGAAATGTATAGTAGTAAAAGGAAGGGAAAACAACTAGGGTGGCTACCCAGAACTGTCAGCTCACTAGTGGTACTTAAACGTTTCGCACTGCTCGCCGCGGTGGTGTAGCGGTAGTACGATGCCTGGCTGCTGACTCGAAGGCTGCGGTTTCGATCCCAGCCTTGATGGTCGCATTTCTATGGAGGCAAAACAGTACATCATCGTGTACTGTGCAATATCAAATAAAGAACAGCACATCATAGTCAAAATTTTTGGAACCCTCCACTCTCATAACTATATCGTAGCTTTGAGGCGGGAAACCCCAAATATTATTGTAGAGATGTTTCGCACTTTACCGGACGGGGTCATACTTGCCCGCTTATGCTTGTTCGCCCATTTTATCACGTCCACTTGTCATTTTACATACGTGAAACAGTGTTCATTCTTGATGTACAGCGGGCCCCGCCGCGGTGGTCTAGTGGCTAAGGTACTCGGCTGCTGACCCGCAGGTCGCGGGTTCGAATTCCGACTGCGCCGGCTGCATTTCCGATGGAGGCGGAAATGTTGTAGGCCTGTGTGCTCAGATTTGGGCACACGTTAAAGAACCCCAGGTGGTCTAAATTTCCGGAGTCCTCCACTAAGGCGTCTCTCATAATCATATGGTGGTTTTGGGACGTTAAACCCCACAAATCAATCAATCAATTGATTTATAGCGGCACATGCCGATTTAGGTCCTCTAACGTAATACAAACAGTGGGCTTTGAAAAGTGCGCAGCCGAAAACACCCGGCGTTTGGTGATGCATCACCTTCAGATGACAGTTTGTTATTTGTGTAGTTTTTAGAGCAACCAAAAAACAGCGCAATGTTTTCTCGTTCATCTTTCTCTGGCTGACATTCCAATGAAAGAGAGGATAATCTGCAAGTCGACATAAAACACGCAAAGAGTGTTAGACTATATACTAGGTTTAATGGTCATAAATCGTATGTTGTGTTCAGCTGTGAATTCATCATTACTGTTTGGTGGCATCGAATGTAGATAGCCTGAAGTTGGCAAAGATGAGATCGGCGCACGTTCTCCTTGTGGTGGTTGGTTGTTTCCAGTCATGCGAAATGCATCGTACAGCATTTCAAGACGCCATGTACTGCAGAACTCGGTTGTTGTCCGTCGTCTTCATCGTCATCATCTCATCTCCATCATCATCAGCGTCACCATGGCTGCGGTGCACACGAACGCCGCCAACGGACAAGCCTCGACCTTAGGGAGTGGCACCTCTACGAACGAGTTCCTAATTTCCCCTCTTTCGTTCCCCCCGTGGTCTAGAATTTTTCATCTCATGCGCATGGGAACTAATTTACAGAGCTGGAAACACGTCCCTGCCACCGCGTTTCTGACACATGTTGTAAAGAAAACGAGAGAGTTGAATCACCGAGAAATCGCAGTTCACTGTACCCTCATCGTACACGTTAGCGATCGCGTGTCAATAAAATAACTATCAAATAGCTCGGGCGGGAAGCTCGAGAGTACGATGCCTGTGCCAAACGAAGAGAATCTGGCGAATGAAAAACGCCTCTGGAGTGCTCGCCTTCTGCGGCTAAGTGTACTACAAAGCTTTGTCGATGCCGAACGCACGTGCCATCGCACTCAAGGTGCCAGGGCAGGCAAGGTTCGCGCTTGTTGTGTCGCCGAACTGGGTCTTCAGGTTGACAGATAAGTTTTGAAGAGAGACGTTGTTGCAACGACGCGCTGCATGGTGCAGAACTACAAACACTTGTTTGACCTTCGTCTTCTTGTTTTTTTTTGCTTTTACAAGATGACAAAAAACTATAGAAACTGTCTTCATAGTTTTTTTTCGCTGCAGCGCATGTAAATGCAGCACCAAATCCGTGAAAAAATAAAATAATATAGCCATCGTGAACAATAAAACGCTAGAGTACCTTGATAACCACTGAACTGAGACTTGTCGGATCGGAAGTGACGACGAAAAATTAGCGCATAAGTGTGCTTACCTTGTGAACTGTGAAATTGCAATTCAAATTTGCAATTTTATCTCACGGGACAGTGTGAACTATGCATGATAAAAAATATTAATAATTCATACATGATATATTAGTGTTCGGTATAAGTTTTAAGTTTAAATGACGTGTAAACTCCTACTGTAGAGTTTGTTACCTTAATATGGGCATTAGTTTAGGGCATTGATTACTCTACAGCGAGAGCATGGCCGTCGACCAAGGGCCTCCTTGGTGATCGACATTCACTTAAATGGACGTAACTTTCAGCGCACGCTGACTGTCTACGCCTGCGGTGTTAGCGAAAGAGTGACATTTCACTCGCAACCGTTACTTTCACATTGCATGGTCGAGGTGCTCGTCGCCACAGTGAAGCGATGAGTCGTGAGCACCGCTCCACGCAGTAATGAAAATATGCATGAAATGTGTTGTGACGTCAATCACGTGGTTTATGGGCATGTTCCCTGTAGCTACTGCTGCTTGCGCAAGCACCAAGAGATAGCGTGTGTATATATATTATCCAGAGTATCATTAGGGCTGTCATACAGTTCACTTCCTGTGCTGATCCAGCCGGTGTGCGCCTCAAGAATAAAGACGTTCTGCCATGTGCGTGGTGTCCCGCTATAACAAGAGGAACAGGATGAAGAATACGGCCACACTTTTATATATGTGCGAATCACTATAGGGCCGAGCCTTGTCCGTTCACGGTGTCCGTCACGGGGACATATTCGTAGATGTGAGACACAGAAAAAAAGTTTAACAGTTCAGTAATACTAATATTACATGTGACAGAGTGACATAAAACACTTTGAAGTGCGAACCGTTTATACAAGTCGGTGACTTTGACGCGCACTCGCGTTAAAATTGCCAACTTTCGTTCTCCCCGTTCCAGGGTACTTACCCTATGAGTACATAACCTGTGGTACATATCCGCATACCTGTGGCACATGGCCCCCAATGTGCCACAGGCATGTGCTCACACAAAACATGGTTTACAATTGACGGACAACAATTATAACTATGACTAAGCATTATACAACACCTGCAAGCACAAACCCCTCATACAAGTCGGCGACTTCAGCGTGTGAATTGTGGACCTTAGGGCCTAACATTGTCGTTGACCCTTTCTGAGTACACGGGCCTGAGTACACGGGCCTGAGTACACGGGCCTGAGTACACGGGCCTGAGTACACGGGCCTGAGTACACGGGCAGAGTGAGCACACGGGCCTACAGAATTTTCGCCTCCATCGAAAATGCAGCCTCTGCCACCGTGATTCGATCCCGCGACCTGTGGGTCAGCAGCCGAGTACTGTATATAAGAAATGCCGTAGTGGAAGGCTTCGGAAATTTCGACCTTCTAGTGTTCTTTAACGTGCACTGGCATCGCATGTTGCCACAATACGAGGGCCTCTACCAGTTCACCTCCATCAAAATGTGACCACCACGGCCAGAGTCGAACCTCTTTCTGTATCGCCTCTTTAAGGAATGCGTGTTTGGGATGCACCGCATAAGGTTAACGTTCCTCCAAGCTACGTCACCATCATGTCCTGTAAGTAACAAACCACTTCCCTTAATTATTTTTGTACTTACCTTTGTGTTTTTTTTTCATCAGTGATGTTTTGCGCAAATTCAGGAACTTCGGATATCAGGGCGCAAAAAAAAAAAAACATCAAAGCGACGCACATATTCGTTTTATGCCTGACGTTCACATAGCGGTTCTGGAACGTGACGCTTCCTGCCTGCTCTTCTTTATTTATAAATGCAAATTTCATACGCTAGAGACGTTCATGCATGCAAACAACTTCGTCTTACGAAACACATGAATTTCACACGTGTACGCTGTACACTGGAGTAAGCGTGCGTCTTCTAAAGCCCTTACACCAAGGAACTTGTAGATAAATTTGAAAAAGTGCGGAGTAGAGCAGTTCCATTTGTCCCTGGCAATTATGACGGGATGCTTAGTATGAAAGAGAGCAAAAAAAAATCATTAAAGTGGCACCTTCTTGAACACCGTCATCGAAGCATCAGATTAAAATTTCGCTATGACATTCATCATTCGAAAACAGTGATCATCAGGCCATCGTATTTAAACTACCTAACTACAATTCTCGACGAGGAGATCGCTACTTAAAGATGCATGAGATTCCTTTTGGGGGCGACGTTTCCCGCTACTCTTTCATTGCACTCTAAAAGAGTGGAACACTATGCCACCCGAATTTTTTTGTATTTGTCCAAATGACGACTTTTTACCACGCCTAAATATTATATCAGTATAATCATAATAGTATAGTAATCATCAATCAGTATAAATATAAATAGTATATTCATAAATATTATACTTGTGTTATTGATAATGTGCGCTGTATACCTTCTTTGCTGTAGTGTCGTATGGTGAAGAATTAATTGTGATAGCCTGAAGCATGGATACAATTGTGGGACGTGCAGGCAGACGCTTGCTGCGCACAGTTTTCCTATAGTGATCTCAGCAGGAAGGTTTTGGCAGGGTTGATCTGATACGGCTTGGGAGCAACGATCAGTAACAACAAAACACTGAGGCTGACGGCTGTAAAGGGTTCAATCATCGCGGCACAGTGTCCGGCACGCTGATATCGCCGTATACTGACCCGCCTGGAAATAGCCTCTCGAGGGTCGAGTGTTTCGATAACCTCAAGAAAGAGACGCGAGGAAGCAGGAGTTCTTCAAGAGGCTGGAAAGAAATAAGTGCAGGATGCACGCATAGTTGAAGAGTCAAGTTGACCCGTGTGTTTACGTCACTGCAAATGGCAACGTCCTACATCTACGCGTGTTCACGCGTCCCCACCCACGTTTGCACAGTCGTCCAGATGATGACCTTGGGGCAGCATCTTCACCTTGTCGGCACCTAATTCTTAATTTCCTCGCGTTTCCCCAAGTTTAAGCTAGTTTTGAAGCCGAGGTCATGAACCAATTTTTAGCTGCTGCCTCAGATTATCAACGGCCCTTAGGTTAAACTGGCCTCTTTGCAGGGTCTGAAGCAGCCGTTGCTTAGAAGAGGCAGTGGCAGAATCTGTTTACGCAAACAAGAGATATTTACAAATTATAACTATTAAAAAAGGGAAAGCTTTATAAGCCTTTTCAAACGTGAAAACTAACCGACGTCCAGCAACGGGAACACGAGCGATACAAAGAATCATCGCCGCGTAAAAGACGTCATCACACGACGTCAAAATGACGTCAAAGATCGCCATAACCTCTAACATCGTTATTACGTCATTATGACGCCATAGTGAAGCCATGTGACGTCACTTCACGTGTTGACGACACCACTTGACATCGTAGCTTGCTTGGTCAACGGTGGGCCCCATCACGGACGCAGTGCGAAACCAGGTGAAGGTGCCTCCAATCACGGAGGCAATGTGAAACTACGTTGCGTGCACAAATCTTTCGAAGAATTGTGTTGAAGGAACAGTAAATTGACTGAGAAGAAAAAACAAGGCATATGCATGATGTGAATGACGATGAGTGGGCGAAGCAGGGGCATGGTTTGTGGCCCGCGCCAATGACATACTGAAATGAGGATCCCACTCACCGATCTACTCGAGCAGAACATCTAATAAACGTTTTATTCTCTCTTTCTCTCTCTCATTGTTACCGCCAATCACCCGTGACATTGACCACTCACGCATGTATGTGGGTGACAAAGCGGTGTACCCCGCCGCGGTGGTCTAGTGGCTAAGGCACTCGGCTGCTGACCCGCAGGTCGCGGGTTCGTATCCCGGCTGCGGCGGCTGCATTTCCGATGGAGGCGGAAATGTTGTAGGCCCGTGTGCTCAGATTTGGGCGCACGTTAAAGAACCCCAGGTGGTCGAAATTTCCGGAGCCCTCCACTACGGCGTCTCTCATAATCATATAGTGGTTTTGGGACGTTAAACCCCACATATCATCAAGCGGTGTACATGCAGGTATATACAATGTTTATTGGTGATAAATGTTATGTTGTGTCGAGTTCTGGATTTCGTTTTGCCTTCAGTATTACCGCTTTGTGGTATCAGAGCTACCTTGAAGTTAGCGAGGACGAGGCCTGGGCACGTTCCCCTGGTTGTTGTTGGTTGGTTACAGTCATACGAAATGCGTCATAGAGCACATAGAGATGTCACATACTGCACAAGCCCGTCGTTGTCCGTGATAGTCATCAGCTCTATCGGCATCATCGTCATCGCCAGGGCGTATAGAGGCAGCCTTGCATGTGCTTCTAGTCGTCTTGGGTGATTCCATATAAGACTGTGGTAGTCTTATTATACGAATGGCTAAATAACAAGTGAAATACCAAGTGTAACGAGAAACGAAAAGAGAACGGAATGAACCGATAAGATATCTCGCATAAATGAAAAATTGCTTTAAATCGTCCTCTCCGAGGAAGGCACAAATCTGCTTTGTTCAGCGTAACAAGTTATGTGGCTTTCCCCGAAAGCAGCATTCCTTTATTCCCAATCATTGTTGCTTTATTTCATGCGCAGAGTAGAAAGGATTTGCTTTTAATCGAAATTATGCGTGATTATCTGTGGATTTTTTTTCGCTTTCTTGAGAATATCATGTGTGTATAATCAGGGTTTCTATATATGATCAACACTGTATGAGCCTGATGAGCGACCAAAAAAGAAAGAAACCTCGAAATTGAACATACGCGTATATATACATATGATAAAATAACCAACTCCCGTATAGCAAAGCATGCATTTCGCCTTCTTGTATTTCAAGGAAATGTCCAGCTAAAATTCAGATTTTTTTTTACTCCAAAAGCTACACCTGAAGGTATACACCAGAGTCACTGTACACAGAATGAAAATTTTCGTAGTCGAATTGACCACCCGATGTTTATTAAGGTGCAACCACAGAAAACTAGACGTGTAAATCCCGACTCCGTTAAAACGATGTCACGCGATCGAATCCCGGTTGTGGCGGCCACGTTTTCAATTGAGGCGAAAAACATATGGTCCATGTACTTGGATTTTAGGGGAAGATCAAAGAACCTTAGGTGGTAAAAAATTTTGGTGTCCTCCACTACGGCGTCTTTCATAATCATACCGTGGTTTCGGGACGTTGATTCCGAGCAATTATCATTATTACTCAATCAGGAGAAAGTCAATCTGGTGTATTTCCTATTCCGCCGCGGCAGGCCATTGCGGTGGTCTATATAATTCAACGCGTCAGGGGGCTACAGCGATGCAGTCAAACCGCGTCAGCTCGGATTGCGCGTTCACAGTGACGCAGCTGTCAGTCACACCACGACCGTGACATTCGGAAGGGACGCCAAGTATTTGCGTCCCGAAATAAACGCCCCCCCCCCCGGAAACTCTCTCTGTCGTATTTCATGCAAGGAACCCCGAGCTACATTTTCCATCGCCTATAATTATCCGTATACAAACACCACATCGCCCGCCTCCATGTGTCGCAGGAATGAGATATAGATTGCAAATATGGCGGGACGTTGAAGAAGACGGAAGAGAAAAAACGATTTCTTTCGTATTTGGGGATTACTCTTTCCCGCTAACAAAAACCCCCCTTGTCTCGAGATCGTGCTTGATAAGCGAGAAAACGAGCAAAAACAAATGGGGGTCGCGACGTCACTTCCGAATTCCCGCACCAATCGCCGTTACGACACGTATTCTGAAGTTGTCTTCTAATGCCTATGTACTTTCTAATCGACAGATATAAACTATCTCCACCTGAAGGGGTCAGATGCGTAACTTATAAGTTTGCATGTACATCATCTCGTTGGTGTGTTTACAAAATACGGAAAATTCGCTTTTAAATTCGTGACGTCAGGGGCAGAGACTTGGGTGCGACATTTAAGAAGTGACTGTTCTTTTTTATCAGAATTGATTTTCTCCTTGAATAATATGCTCATTATGGGGAACGTAACCCGATCATAGTGTTTTCCATGTTCACTCACTTGCTCACTTTCGTATTGGTGAATTGATTTTTCAGAATACCAAAAGTATCAAGCTCTTTGCCTCGAAAAAAAAAAAAACCTTGGTGAATGAGCGAAATGTATAAAAAACAAAAAATACGCGTGTGGCAACGCTGCCTTGACACTGCCGCGCGAATCACCGTGACATCGTATACATATTGACGGCGTTTACTGTGCCCAACGTAGTTCCTGATCACTGAAAATCATGTACATTCCCCTTTGCGGTGGCCACAGATTTAACATACCAAATTGTAAAAACAATCGCTGAGCTGTTGTCACCCAAAATACGAAAACTGAACATTGAAGTCCGTGGCTTCACGCGTTGAGATTTTGGTGCAAAATGTAGAAATGAAACTTTTACTTTGATTTTCTGCACTGTTCATGAACCTACGGTGGCAAAACTAACGTGATTTGAGTTTCCGGCGTACAGTGTACCCATGATTGATATGTGGGTTGTAATGTCCCAAAACTACCATATGATTATGAGAGACGCCGTAGTGGAGGGCTCCGGAAATTTCGACCACCTTGGGTTCTTTAACGTGCACGCAAATCTGAGCACACGGGCCTACAACATTTCCGCCTCAGTGTATCCATGTAAACCGATTCGTCTTTTCACATTAAGCTGGCTTCACACGACGGACGAAATCGCGATTCCATCCCGGGGATCGCGTGCTATATACGCCACCATACTTCACCCGTTCTTGCTCTCCTTCTTTGGTCCGCGGGGATCAATTCGTGAAACGATGGCGTCCCAATTCGCCGTTGAGATCAGTTAGGATTTTTTCGGCGAAAGGTACAAAACTCCTGGAGACTAAACGCATTCTGCTGGCAACCACAGGTTTTTCCAATCCAATGAAAGTCGCTTGTACTGTTTGGAATCGCTGGCAAATATGAACTAGAACCATACTGGCGAGTATACTCAGCGGGAACATTTTTTTTTTGGGTGGAGCTTCGGCACATGTACTCTACGCGAAGTAGTCCGGTTGCAGCGGCAGTGTTTCCTTGAAATCGTGCCTCGGAGAACGCGGTCCGTGTCGTGAGAAGGGAGCTTGCCAGCTTTTGCCGCGGCTTTCCGTGTCGCCCCCGAGTCGCGCATTGTCTCGACCGTGCCAGCTTGCTCTCGCACGACGGGGCACTCGGCCCGGCCGTCGCAAGGTTACAGCGAAATGCGTGCGACGTTTTTTGCCTGTGTCCTTCCGCAGCTGTCTGTTGTAATAGAGTGCTTTGCGTTCCCCTAAGACGACCAGTCAAGCGTGACAGCTTAACGAACGTAACTACACGCAGCATGCAGTCACTGTTGACGTGGGTAAACGGTACGCGTGAATAAGTCTACGTACGCGATCCTGTTGGCGGGCGTTCCAGGGCCGTCATGAACAGTGACGACACATTAGCGATATTCGTGGGAGTCTGAAAGACGTGAGCGCTTTCCTGTCCAGGAGTAATAGAACAAAGAATGGCAGCATATCCACGGGGTGAATGACGGAGAGTGGGGCGAAGCATCCATCCGTTCATTCGTTCTTGCTTCCGTCCGTCCATGCATCTGTCTGTGTGACCGTCCGTGCGTCCATCCGCCCGTTCGTCCATGCATCCGCTCCTGCGTCCGTTCATGCGTCCATCCGTCCGTGCAGCCATCCGTGCGTTTGTTCATGCATCAGTCTGTGTGTCCATTCGTCCATCTAGTCAACACTCCAAGTATACCACCATCTCGCATCTTTTCATCATATATTCCACATATAGAAGCACCGCCATCCAGCGGACATTCCAAGGACTAAACGAGAGGTGGCACACGCACACTTTCTTACGGCTTGCGCTTCGTGTCTACTTCCCACCTTTAACCACCTCGAGTTCATGGTATATACTGGTTCACTGTATTCATGATACTGGGGCCCAACGCTCGCTGAACCTCTCTAAAACCAAGGAGGTTGTGCCCAGCGAGTTTAACGTAGCAACCCTTTCTTGTCAGATAGTGCTCAATGTGCATGCCAATCGCTGCTAATGGGGAAAAAGAGACAGGAGAATTTGGCTTTTAGTTAACGCGCACGCTGCGTATTTTTTATTGTTCAACAACGCACAGGGGAAATCTCCCACCAGCACCACCTTGCAAGTCAAAGCGTAAGACATATTACGTACTACCACGAGGGAGGAACGGGTGCCACTTTAAGAAGCTTCGCCTCTAAAACATATGTGAATAATTAGACAGATTAGAAATAATTCAGTGTGGCCATGCTGCACGAGCTTAAATTTTGAGCGCATGAAACGATCAACTTGATTTTCTACACTGTTAATGAACCTCGTACAATTTATTTCTCAAAGCATTCAACGCATTCTTCGCATGCAAAAAAAAAGAGCTCCATAATAGGACGTATGACATATTAGTTCGTGTACACAAGCTCCCTCTTTCTTTTTGCGCATTATAAATGAATAAGCTTATGTGCTTGTAAAAAAAAGTCAACTTTACAGCATGCACAAAACGCTGAATGAGATAGCAACAAGTAGACCATTCTCACCAGAGGACCTGCGCATGCGCAAGTTTTTTAAATCCGCGCTGCTGTCATCTTAGTTACAGTTCTCTGAGCGCCGGGTGGGGGGGGGGGGGGGCGCTTGCTACGTGCTTTAAGGATATTGCCATTTTCCTCCAATACTGGTCACAAAAGATTATTGATCGCCGTGGATATCTGTGTCCGTACCTTCAATGTATGCTGTTTTATTTCAGGTTAAACTGCGCCCTAGCTCTGAGGAAATAAAAAGCACTCGATTGTGGTCACGTGTGGCTAGGTCATCTCGTCGTGTTGATAAGCTTGTGTTGCTTCGCTGGATAAATATTTGTCACAAAAAAAATCAATCACCTTCCTGTCGTCATGAGAGCAAAAATACGCAAGCGACGGAAGCTACAATATCCGCAAAATAGCTTGCCCAAGCTTCCTATCTCTCCGCGATCACGAAAACGGTGGAAAAGAGCCGCTGGAACGAAAAAGCTTTTTTTTTTGTGGTTGCTGTTGTTGATGATGCAACATTTATTCATGCACACTCTGTTGTTAACACTGGACTTTGATCACGGTAATTCCGTAAACGTGAATGAGGATGAAACCGTCACCGTGCAGCATGCAGGAGGCGAGTCCACTGACCGGCCGCTCATGACATTTGCAAAAGTTTTAGGGCCGTTCCACGCGCTACCCACACAGCCGCAGCGCACGTGCCGGGACCCCTGCCGCACGCAAGCGGGGGACAAATGAGCCAATCGGCGACGCTCTTTCACCCTCCGCTTGGGTGCGGCAGGTGTGCTGGCACGTGCGCTGCGGCTGTGTGGGTAGCGCGTGGAAAAGGCTCATTCACACCAAAGGCGGCGCGGCAAAGCGGGCACGCGAGTTTTTCGAAGCGGCGTGGCGGCCAGTACGTGCACCTATTCAGACCACCCGCGGCACGCGGCAGATTGCCGCGCGGCAGAGTAGGCGAACATCTCGCGCTTTTGCACACGCGTGGCTATGACGTGTCAGTGCTTCTTCCAAACGCACACCCACGCCACCACCGCGCCACCATTGCATTGCATTCTGATTGGCTGCGGCAAAGCGGTGAGCCTCGGCATGCGGCAAACAAAAAAAAATTGCTCCTAAAGTGATCGCCATTGCCGCCTGGTTTTACAGCGAAAGCTGTTATGAGGTCACAACTCGGGTCACGCGCAGTTGTCCGCCGCCGCCGTTGCCGTTGTCCGTAACCACATCGTGCGAAATTAGAACAAAAAATTAACCTTGCACCAATGACACAGTGGGGCTTGAACCCGGGTCTGCTGGGTACCAGCCCAATATTCTATCACCGAGTTACGCCGGCGCCATAACTTGTCTAACTTGATTTAGGCAGGCATGACCTAGCATTAATGGCACAGCGGGGCTCAAACCCGAGTCTGCTGGGTGCCAGCCCATTATTCTACCACTGAGCTACAGTGGGGCTTATGAGCTGTTGTCAAACTTGCCTTAGGCAGGCTTGATGTCAGGAAAGCAATCACGTTAAAATGACCTATAAAGCCTTTAAAACAGCGAAAGAACAACCGGTCGTCGCACAATGTGAATAGCATATCGAGTGGGCCGTCCAATGCTCCAAACAATCGCAAAAGCTTGTTCTTGTTCCCCTAATAATTGTGGCGCATACCCATTTCAGCCTTAATTCCTCATCGTCCACAATTGAACAATTGCCACGGAATTTCTTGCAATTATTTAGCGGATACCACGCTTCTCAATAAAATGATAAAAAGTGGCATAGCGAACGCCGGCCTACTGCCGAAAAGTTTGATATTAATGCCCAAGTGGGTATCAAGCAAGTGTGCTTGCAGTAGTTACCGAATGAAAAGCCGCTCTTCTAGCTTTCGCTGTGACTGTACGGCGCCTTCTGCGCAGGCCTGGCGTTTTTCTGCCGTTTTCACCACCCGGAGATTGGATTGGATAAACTTTTATTTTGTCCTCCAAAACACAGATCACTGTGTTGCGGGCAGCTCCCACGTGGGGACTGAGATGCCAAGCTCCCCGGCCACCTCGCGGGCTTGGTGGACAGCCCAGAGCTGATCTGCCACCCGGAGAGAAGGTTTTTTTTTTCTCGCCTCCCGCGTTGCCGCCTCGCCACTTTGGCCGCCCCGCTTTCGGTGTGAACGAGCCTACACAGAACTAGCTAACGGTATACATGGCACCAGATATGGTGCTCGAGAGTGCGATTCCGGCGTTCTAGACAAGTTTCTTAACCTCTGGTTCACTGCTCACAGCATGGTTACTTCTTGAGAAAAATGAGAAGCGGCTAAAGGTGTAACGCCACGAGGCTCAAACGAATGGCCACCGCGATAACTTCGCTCTGTACACCTGCAGACGGCAGCACATTCATTCGATATAAAGCATATGGTACTAACACTGGTGTCAGCAAATGCCGACAAATATACGTGTTCCTTGCAGCACGCTTTCGCGTGCCCTGGTGTTCATAGCGCCACACAACTACTGAGTTCACATGACCAACTGTTCATGTAGGCCCCCTTGACAGCGCTCTTTATTTTCATGCCTACGCAACGACGCATGACAAGCAGTCCATGCACGCAACAGCGGAGTGTCTTCGATTACGCAGGCTTACTTCACCGGACTTTAACCCGACTGGCCATGCAGCGTGGATGACGATCACAGATGCAAGATGATTTGAACTCATGCACGCGAACCGTGATGGCAACATAACGCGCCTCCCTCGCCTGCCTTTGTCCCCCTAAACCCTTTTTTGTCACGTGACCTCACGGTCAATTAATCAGACGTCGGGAAGCCTATCACTTTATTAACGGCATCATATGTGACGTTGCAACTTGAGGTCACGTGACTCCGAGTTTTGATTCTCAACAAACTTTGTCATTTCTGCTTGTCCTGTATTGCTTATTGCAGGGAAATTTGCTGCTAGTTTATATCCCATGCAAAAAGGAGGCACGATCACGACGACTTGGGCGGTCAACACAAATGAGAGAGAAGAAAAAAAGGAAGACGGCTCTCGCCTGCGAGTCGTCTTTGGCAAATACATACACTCTACAGTGGCTATTTGTGTCCCAATCAACAGTGTAGTTATTTCGCTTGTGTCAAAATACAAAACACGACGAACAGCAGGACTGGGGAATGAGTCCACGCATCACGTCTCGGAAGAGGCGGCCGACGTGGAGCCGCTTTCAAGCTTGTTTCCAGAGAAGTCCATGTTGTTGATCAGGTGCTTGGTGTGCAGGCCTTTCACCAACAGCCTGCCCGTCTTCTTGTTGCGGATGTCAACGGTGAGGAAGGCCGTGCTGCTGCCCAGCTTCGTGGTCGTCGCCTCCACCAGCACAGTGTCCCCGAGCACCGCCTTGTCGACGTAGCTGCGCGAAAGAGACGAGCCCATCAAACCAGAGAGAAGGCCCGGACTGTCTTGAGGTGGTTTTAGTGACCGATATTGTTATTTCGTTACACACATCTGTGATCTTCTAACTTGAAATACTTAATTATTACTTTGTGTAGTTATATCCCTAATTTCGAATGACTTGTGATGGAGCTATTGGTCAACTTGCTGGTAAGAAACAAGACAAACTTCAATATGATCAAGGGGAACACAAATTTAAGGATATACACTTAAGACATCTTAATTGATTGACATCTGCTTACAGGCTTATGTGCAACAGGCCTTTCTATACGACGAACAGACGCACATATAAAGGCATGTAAAGCCACATTGGGATAAGAAGGCAACTTAGCTGGCAGGAGAGATACCGTCTATGCTGATAGCAATGCAATTGTCTTGCGATACATTTTAATGAGCTCTTAATTAACAGAAACCTGTCGAGTGGTGTCTGAGTTTAGTGGTCTCATTAAGCAACACGGCGAGCAGATGTTCTACCACTCAGCCACGCGTCTGCTTGGAAATACACTTAAATAACTTCCTCTGCTTGAAAATACGATGCAAAATAACGTCCGTGCCTCATGAACGCATGTGTCCTTCATGCAGGCTTCGCAATACAACATGAAATATCACAGTAGTATTGCGTGGTACAAGCGTGCGTTTTCATCGGGCGTGGGAACATAGTATTTTCATTACGATCATATGATTATCATGAACTAGTGGTTTAAAGCAGTTCCCCCATGAGAAAAGTGCGCGTGTTAGTGCGCGTGTTCCTTTAAGACGATTTAGAGGGTGCCCAGCTGACTCAAAAATATTTCATACGCATAATCGCTCATGGTTTAAAGGATGCTACCCTTTCCACAGAATGCAGTCATATGCGGAAGTTTCACTGACACAACTCACTTTCAGCATTATCGAGTACACCGAAGTAATCCACAATTTAAACTTCTCGAGTAACATCATAAACTGATAACTATGCACTGAATTCTTGAAGTACCCATTAGAGACCAAATATCACTGTCGCGCTCAATTCTTACCCCCGTTTTCAGAAACGTTGCTCGACTTGACTTGCCACCAACTTCAATGCAGCACAAACGTGTTTCGAACACGCTGTCCTTGGGCGGTGCCAAGGCAGCACAAACGCATAGGCGCGTTTCGATCGCGCTGCATTGAAGGTGGTTTCAAGTAAAGTCAAGGAGCGTTTCTAAATACGGGGGTTAGTCTTAGCCTGCAAGGGCCCTCTTGTTTCTTTTTTTCCCCGCGAATGACGGAAAGTATAATTCAAACCCCACTTTTGCACTGGCTAGCAATCACGGATTTTAATAAGCACCAGGCCTAATATATCACATTGTTGACGTATCATGACTTGCATGTCATGCTGTGAACATTTACTTTACGGAAGAAGCAGTATACTTGCTTCGTTGAAATTTCGTACTCATTATGTTATGTGGTTGAAATGTCCGCAGGCTCTTGCGCGGTGAGCCGCGTAGCCCCTTGCCACACTCGCGGATGTTCGCGTGCGTCCCGGCACGAGCTATAGCGCGTCGCGCGTCGTCGTATGCAAATCGTCGAAGATCACCTCAAGTTCATGTCGACGCTCACGTTACGCACGTCGCGTAGTGTCAGGAGCGCGCATGTGCCAACCACGTCGACCAGGCTGGCGGAGAAACACCCCTGCAAGGTTCCAAGGTTATTGAGCAGGTTGTCGTTGACGGTGACCTCTGCGGTGCACTTCCCTTCCCCTGCCGAAACGATGCGGACCTGTCAGGAACAGAAAGGGATGCCGATGTTCTGGCTGAATGATCAGTACGAAGGCGACACTAGTACGTCGTGCCTACTGTAGGCTGATGTGCCCTGAACTTAATGCCTGAAATATGAGTGCAGTGCAGTAGGGAAAGCAGCAATGAAGCAACGCTTGAATAATCGTTAATTAATCGAGCAAAACTCCAAGCATACGTATGGGCCCGTGTTTATGGTATCATGGTGAACACCCTTCCGAATGATCTTGAAGATGGAAAAGCTCTCTCGTAAAATGCGCAAACATATTCACCGCTTCGAGGTGCCTCGTGAACGTCCCGCTGCTTACGACACGCTGCAAGAGCTGCCGCAATCCGTCCAACGTGTACGCTGCCATGTTCTTTACTGCCACCGGTTTCGGTTGCTGTGGATGCTAAGCAGCTAAAGGGGAGAATGGCGCTAGGGGTTGTTGTTAGTTTCGCTATTTCTTGTGAGGTTACTAAGACAATCCAAGACAAATCCAGGCTCTTACAATAAATATGTGACCCCGCGGAATTTTTTTTGAAGAAACCACAAGGCCAAAATCTAGCCGGGGCCCCAATCAATGCCTCAATTACACAAAATGCGATGTCGAACGCTATGTCTGAGTGGGTTGCGTGCGTCGGAGAGCTGGCCACAATGAAAACTCTTGATGTCAGAGTCGGAAGCACGTCATAATATCCATAATATCGTGAAAGTCAAGTGAGAAATTTTTACATATTTACGAAGAAAACCCGTTATTTGGGACAAATGATACCAAAAAGAAAAGACGCCCGCATCTTCCCACGCGGAGAACTCGAGTAAAGGCGTCGCAAGGGGGGGGGGGCATTGCGTAAACGTTGGGTAAACGGGTATGGTTAAGGAATGCGTATTGTTATTTCGCCTTTATTATTCTCATTTGTTGAATTGAAGGAGAAGCGTTGCCTTCAACGAGTGGTGGGACGCTGATGTGCGATCCAGTGCATACATATACGAGGTGACCAGTGAACGGTTGTGCCGCTCGAGCAGTCGGTTTTTACTAGCAGACGCTGCCTGCGTCGGCCTTGCGAGGTGAGAGAGAGGGTGGCTGGCACGAGATGCAAGCATGCGCAACGAGACGCGAGGCGCGAGCATGCGCAGTGGGGGTGTCGACATCGCCACCGACGCACGACGCGTGACATCGCGCGACTGAAAATTCTCCACATTTGAAAAGTGTAACAGACTTACGACACTTCACACGCAAATAAAAGCACACTGACACGCTCAAGCTCCACGTATATCGTCGTATCGCCAGTGGATAATGCGTCTATGAACAGCTTGCCGTTATGAATAAATAGCTTGTCGGCACATGCATGTCGTGTGAATGAATGGTCTAATGCAGCGCCCTGTGGAGCGAGGGGTACCCATGGTTTGAATCCCTGGCGAGGTGCCTTGGAGATTTAAAGACGATAGTCTTTCTTGGGCCGCTTACAGCGGAAATTTCTGTCTGTCTGTCTGTCTGTCTGTCTGTCTGTCTGTCTGTCTGTCTGTCTGTCTGTCTGTCTGTCTGTCTGTCTGTCTGTCTGTCTGTCTGTCTGTCTGTCTGCCTGCCTGTCTGTCTGTCTGTCTGTCTGTCGAACAATTGAGCACGTGGCAAAATTTCGGCCCCGTGCTCAAAGCCCACCTTTCTTGACTTTCTGGCTGCGTTCATACTTATTGTCAATCAAAAAGCAAGCGTATCTCAGAATCATACAGTGGTTTGGGGATTTTAAACGCCAGATATCAATCAATTAAAAAGAAAATATTACGCACAGGTGGAACAAGAATACCTAAGTATAAGGCAGTGTGTTTCTTTGTTCGGAAAATGCATAGATACGTAATTCTAAAGACCGCAGTGCCAGTTACGCTGCGCTCACACTGCAACGGTACGAACAAAAATTCTCGCATATCAACGAAGTGAACGATGATTAAGGAGCTTGCTCTAGAGGGTGAATTCGGTAAACCGTGAATCTTCTGTACATATGCTCAATCATCATCATGCATATAAAGACGTTACACGAGAGTAGTTGTGGTTTGATTGTATCTATACACGTTATATAACGATTAATTTTTTTGTTGAAGAACCATGCCACAAGCCCTTGCGCCAACCCACAAGCACGATACCAACTGACCAACCGCTATCTTGGACAGCCATTCCCCTACACATCCCCTACACATCCGTCCTTTTGTTGCCATTTGATGGTGGGCTGTACCAGTTATATGCACATCGGGCGACTCGTCGTCTGTGTATAACACACATTGGGCTGTCGGCAGACGCGCATTGTTGGCACTCAAAAAACTGCAACACGTGATATGGCACAACACAGGTGCGACACAAGAACCAATGCATATACTTTCCTTTCAAGATAGATCTGGTCGTCATACTTGTTGAAAGAGGACTGAAGATAAAATTCTAAAAGCGCCAATAGGTTTTCAACTGACATTCCCGCAGCATTTTGAAAAGCGAAAACCCAAAATTCATAAATGCACTGTTTAACTGCCACAAACAATTCACGAAGAGGCACCACGTAAAGGAGCTCTTCGACGTCCACAGAAAAAACAAACCCAATGTCACTGTTGTCTTCAAGGAAACGGATATCAACAGAACTTTTAGGGGCGAAGCTTCTTAAGGCGTGGGTCGGTCGTCACCTGTATGTATGCATGTATGTAGTAAACACCGCACAGGCTAGTATAACTTCACCCTAGAGCTCAACCCGTACTTGGGTTTCAAAATAAAAGTTATCTCTCTCTCTCTCTCTCACACACACACAGCATATCTAGGGAGTGAATGACGATGAGTGGGGCGAAGCTTTGGAGGGTTTTATCAGCAAACCGTGAATCATCCGCTGGCCGCGTCAATTCGTTGTCTATCTGTCTGTCTGTCTGTTTAACGCACGAACTAACGGACGCGATGTATGAAGTAGTAGTCGATCTGGTAGTAGTACGTAGCCACCTCTCGTTTAGTCCTCGGAATGTCCACTGGATGGCGGTACTTCTATATGGTGAATATAGGATGAAAAGATGCGAGATGGTGGTAGTGGGGAGCGTTCACTAGATGAACGGACGGATGGACAGACGGATGGACGCATGGACGAATGCATGGACGGACGCAGGGACG
The DNA here is from genome assembly GCA_013436015.1 of Rhipicephalus annulatus. Lineage (NCBI taxonomy): Eukaryota > Metazoa > Arthropoda > Arachnida > Ixodida > Ixodidae > Rhipicephalus > Rhipicephalus annulatus. The sequence goes on from WOVY01003795.1 coordinate 216,402, forward strand.
AACGCACGCACGGACAGGCGGACGGACGCATGGACGAATGCATGGACGGGAGCGTGGACGGACTGATAAACCCTTCGCCCCACTCATCATCATTCACTTCACCTATATGCTGTGTTTTTTTTAACGGGAACGAAGTCCTTGATAGCCTCCACCGATTTTTCATTGAACACGGTTTTGGGTAATGCGACAAATCCGCCAACCTAATCTTCCTGCAAGACATACAGGTCATTCTGCATAAAAAAACTTAACTACACTTTCTAAAGTGTCTTTAGCAACACTAGGCACAGTCTATTTAACGTTCTTGGCAAGACAGTCCATGCATTGGTTCTTGTATCGCACCTGTGCTGTGTCATATATTTTATCATCCTTCGATCGCGCTATACATTACCATCTGAGTTGCACTAACAATGACATTGCCCTTAAGATTTTTAGTTATGTTGACGACTTTTTAATCCTTTCTAAGAAGGGCCCAACCCAGTATGAGCATGCGCTATAGTGTGTCCTTGAAGACTTCGAAAATAATGGAAAAGGACTATCATTTACTTCTGAACGCCCACAAGATGGTAAGCTTCAGTTTTCGGACCCGCAGTTGAAGTTCAATGAGTGTCACGTGTGCTGGGCATACTACCCACGGGCTCAGCAAGAGATGCTTCCCATACAAATAGGCTTATTCTAATACCATAAAGAGAGGCATAGCAACACTCTCTTTAGAATTTGCGCTTCGGAAGTCGTGCCTTCACAGTGTGCAATATAGTTATGATCTGCAATAAGAGAGGCTTATTTTGGGTGGTTTCCCTGGGTCGGTCATCGTGTCCGTTGCTGAGACGCTTCTCAAGAAGAGTGAAGCACGGCGACTCAAACGATCCCGCTAAATCCCTGGTGGAATTGTAGAGGCAAGCTGCGGTCCCATGCATGCGCAAGGTCGCACACAGCCTGAAAAAAGTGGCTAGTCAGTTCAACGTGCCGTTGGTTTTCTCGGCCCCGAAGAAGCTCGCTCAGCTGAGCCGGCGCACCACATGTGTGAATCAAACGGGGGGCTGCCTTAAAAAAAACATGAAGAAAATGGCAGCATATCCACGGAGTGAATGTTGGAGAGTGGGGCGAAGCATTCGTTCGTCCATTCGTTCTTGCTTCCGTCCGTCCATGCGTCCGTCTGTGTGACCATCCATGCGTCCGTCTGTGTGACCGTCCATGCGTCCATCCGCCTGTCCGTGCGTGCGTCTGTTCGTGCATCCATCCCTGCGTTCGTCCATGCATCCGCCCCTGCGCCCGTTCATACGTCCATCCATGCATCTGTCTGTGTGTCCGTTCGTCCATCTATTCAACACTCCATGTACCACCATCTCGCATCTTTTCATGATATAATGGATGGATGGATGGATGGATGGATGGATGGATGGATGGATGGATGGATGGATGGATGGATGGATGGGTGGATGGATGGATGGATGGATGGATGGATGGGTGGGTGGGTGGATGGATGGATGGATGGATGGGTGGGTGGGTGGGTGGGTGGATGGATGGATGGGTGGGTGGATGGATGGATGGATGGATGGATGGATGGATGGATGGATGGATGGATGGATGGATGGATGGATGGATGGATGGTTATGGCTGTACCCTTTAGATCGGGCGGTGGCTAGTGCCACCAAGCTGTAATACTTAATGAAACAAAAACTAGATTTTTTTTAAAAGTGAGTTCGAGGATTCGTTCTTTGCAGTGAAGGGTTTAATTTTCACTCGTGCCTTGACTTTAGCCACCAATCAGATAACCTCCTTCTAGTTAAGTTTACCCGCTTAGTCTATTTCGCCCTCCAGGTCCCTAAACCCCAGTGGTTTGAAAAACTCTGCGCCATGATCCTGAACTATAGGGTGAAGCCCTTTACAGAACATTATCAAGTGTTCGGCAGTTTCTTCTTCCTCTCCACACGCACTGCATACTGTGTCTACCTCTTCGTATTTGGCCCGATATGTCTTGGTTCACAATACTCCCGTCCTGGCCTCAAACAGTAGAGAACTACCCTGAGTATTATCATAGATCCTTTCCTCGGCAATTTCCTGCTTAAAAGTTCGATCGATCTCTAGTGCGAACTTCTTAATCATGCCCATTCTCCTCATGTCAGTCTCCGTTTCCTTCACTTTCTTCTTAACCGATAGTTCTTTTTTGGTTTGGCCACCTGCTCTTTTCTAAGTATTTACCAGTCAATTTTCTGGTTCGCTTCCTCCATTTCGTATCTACACTCTTCATGTACAAGTAGCTGAAAACCTTCCTAGCCCAACGCTCGTCCCCCATTTCTCTCAATCGCTTCTCAAATTTTATCTTGCTGCTAGCTTCCCTGCCTTCAAATGATGTCCATCCCATATCACCTTGTACTCCCTGATTTGGTGTATTCCCGTGAGCTTCTAAAGCAAGCCTACCTATTCCACGTTGCTTAATTTCTAATCTTGTTTAAACTTCTGATCTCATGCACAAGACCGCATTGCCGAACGTCAGCCAAGGAACCATGACCCCTTTCCATATTCCTCTCACAGCATCATACCTATTGTAATTCCACAGTGCCCTATTTTTCATCACTGCTGCATTCCTGTTACCTTTAGTCGTCACGTATATTTCGTGTTCCCTCAGGTACTCGGTCCCATTGCTTATCCATACGCCCAGATATTTGTATTTATCTGTTATCTCTAGCGTGACCTCCTGTATTTTGAGCTCACTACCTTCGTTGTCATTGACAATCATGACTGCTGATTTTTTCTTACTGCATCTAAAATCTCACCTGTCTCCCTCATTACCGCAGCTGTCCACCAATCTCTGCAAATCTTCCTTGCTGTTGGCCATTAGCACTATATATTCTGCGTGAATTAATGCTGGTAGTGCCTGATGAATGAGTTTTCCTTGTTTGACTAAAGAGAGGTTGAAGCCCAGTCCACTTCCCTCTAATTTGGCCTCTAATTCTTGTAGGTACATTATGAATAATAAGGGTGACAGGGGACACCCCTGCCTATGCCCCCGTTTTACCTCTGCAGCCTTGGATACCTGTTTTTTCCACTTTATAACGGCCTTGTTACCTTTATAGATATCCTTTGAAAGATAAGTGACTACATGTTCCTCGCCTAGTGTGTCCAGTATTCCCCACAATTCCTCTTGAACCACGCTATCGTACGCTCCCTTGATATCCAAAAATGCTAGCCACAGGGGCCTGTGTTCCTTTTCTGCTATTTCGATGCACTGCGTCAGTGAGAACAGATTGTCTTCCAACCTCCTGTGTTTCCGAAACCCATTCTGCAGTTCCCCCAGCACCCCCTCATCCTCTATCTATGCCTGCAGTCTTTTCTTTATAATCTGCATCGCCAGCCTGTAGACCACTGATTTCACTGTTATAGGACGGTAGTTGTTTATGTCAGCTTTGTCCCCCTTTCCTTTATAGATCATGCTAATCCTGCCAAGTTTCCATCCATCGGGAACTTCACCATCGATTAGTATTTTGCTCACTGCCTCTCTCAAAGCTTGCTTAGACTTCAGACCTAATGTATTTATCAGCATAATTGGAATGCCATCTGGGCCTGTTGATGTACTACTAGGAACCCTTTCCTCAGCCCTTTCCCACTCTCGTTGTGAAAATGGAGCCATTGCACCACTCGATTCCTCCTTGTCTATTGTGGTGCATAAAGTACTTCTTTGTTGAAATTTTTCTGTAACCCTTGTTCTTATATATTCAATAGCTTCGTCCCCTTCTAGCCTAGCACATCGGGCTGTAGTTGTAAAACTCGGCTCTAGGCTCGTCTCATTTCTTAGGGAGTTTAGATAGTTCCGAAATTTCGCAGCTGCCTTTCTTTCTTTTTATGTACTTCTGCCAGCCACTGAGCTCCCTTTCTTTTCATTGATCAGAAGGGATGCATCCCTTCTACAGCTTAGAAAGGTTTCCCATTTTCTTTCAACATCATCTGTTGGTTCACCCCGCTGCTTAGCATGCCTGTGTTCCCTAGAAGATTCCTGACGTTTTGCTATGGCTCTCTTAATTTCCTCATCCCACCAACTTTTGGGTTTGTGTCTTCTCTTCCGGGGTGACTTGTCACGCGTCTTAGCAAGCTCTAGCTCAAAGAGTCTAATTAGATTCGTGTATGTCCACACTGTCTTATTATCCTCCGTGATTACTTTCTCAATTTGTTTAGCGGCTATTTCAATTTGCCTTTCTGGATAAAAATTTTCCTGTAGTTGCTCACCTTGTCTCCTTCCCACTTCTTTTACCATATAGAAGCACCGCCATCCAGCGGACATTTCAAGGACTAAACGAGAGGTGGCACACGCACACTTTCTCACGGCTGGCGCTTCGGGTCTACTTCCCACTTTTAACCACCTCGAGTTCATGGTATATACTGGTTCTCTGTATTCATGGCACTACGGCCTAACGCTCGCTAAACCTTTCTAAAACCAATGAGGTTACGCCCAGCGAGTATAACGTAGTAACCTTTTCCTGTCAGATAGTGCTCAATGTACATGCCAATGGCTACTAATGGGGATCGCAGCGTGCGCGTTAACTAAAAGCCTAATGCTCCTGTCTCTCATTTCCCCTTAGCAGCTATTGGCATGTACATTGATCATTATCTTTTATTGTTCAACAAAGCATAGAAGAAATCTCTCGCCAGCACCACCTTGGAGGTCGAAACGTTATATTTGTTACACACGACAACGGCTACGAGGGACGAACGGGTGACGTTATAAAAAGCTTCGCCCCTAAAACGTTTTGTGAAGTGTGCCAACAATGTCGTGTACGAGATTCCCCTGTCCTGCGGCAAAGTCTACATGGGCCAGACAGGGCGCTGCCTCAATGGCCGACTCAGGAACCACGAAAGAAATCTTATTAATAAGAAGACGAGTCACCTTGTTGATCACTGCTTGACTTGCCTGCATTGTGAAACTCGACATCGCTGTGCAAAAATTCTAGGCAGAAGCAGAGATAAAACGGCCTGCGATACGCTTAAAGCATTTTTCATTTAAAAGACCGGTGGAGAAGGTGTAAGTTAAACCTCCATCGCGCTGAACACGGCTGAATTTCAATTTCTTTCTCGTCTGGTTCAAATTTTTGGGACTGTTGTGGTTGTGCTTATGCGCAGGGTGTTGATATTAAAGGTGTGGATCTTTTTCCAATAACGCGCGCCCACCGTTTACGCCTATTGACTTTGTCTGCTGTTGAGTATACGTACATGTGACGGGAAGGGTCTATGCTCTCCCATGGTAGAGTACCTAGTACTCAAATCGATAAACACTTTTTCTGAACACATCCTCTATGTTGGTAGGTTTTAGCGAGACGGCTCAGAGCTATCCCATAGTTGAGTACGAAGTACTCGAAATCGTTGAAAAACATTTCTTCTAACCCCCCTGTTTCCCTACGTATTTGCTGGAATACAGCGGGACGGCTCAGTGCTCTCCCATAGTTGAGTACGAAGTACTCGAAATCGTTAAACAGTTTTTCTAAACATATGTTTCCCTACTACATCGGCTAAGAGACGTAATACTGATGCATCTTAACGCAGAACTAGTCATGCTGGGAGGCTTTCCTCCGACGCTGGTCTACGCGATTTATTATCGTTAAAAACAACCGAGTGTCCATGCCTTTCCTCCCCTATTGAGGAGGTGGGCTAGAGCTTGTACCACTGTGACATTACAGTGTGTATTTTTCTTTTCTTCTTTAGAAACATGTCCTTTTTGTGCAATATTGTTCTTGAGCGCGAGAGCAAACTGTCCTCACGGGTGAATGCAAAACATCACCCTACACTGCGGATGACCTCCCCTTGTTTGTTCATATAGTAAGTTTAATCATCTCGATGTCATGAATGTCCTGTCTTTGTTGTACAATTTTTTGCATTGTACGTCACTGAATACGCTATAAGTTTTTTTTATTGATATGATATATAAGGAGATGTTGGCGCACCATTATGGCGCCGGCTACTCCTTAGCCGTTGATTGAAACTTAAACACGTATCTTGAAGCAAAACATACAAAGCAGTGCATGGAAAATTGAAAACTCGGGCACAGATACGCAAAGACACACTTATACGCACATATCACAACATAATGGTAAGCAAATGTTCGAAAGTCAATGAAAGAAGTCTCTGAAAATGTCCCTCGTTAATATTCGGTCCACCAGCACAAAACAGCAGAGCACTCGTCTGGTCCTTATAAAGATGCATTCGCTCGTATGTACATAATAGTCAACCCGTCATTAATTTCACAACACACACGTGATGGGTGTCACACGATACTGTACATAATAAGTACATTTGTTACAAATGAAAGTTTGTTCTTTCTTAATACTTGTCAGCAATTCCACTGTCTTGTAAAAAACGTGTTAATGCTTTTAAAGCGTGTGACTGTAAAACTCCAGTTGGCCACGGGCCCAGAAGTTCATTCATGCTAAATGGTCTGCGGTCCAATGTGAACAGTTCGTACTTAAGACGGCGTCTCGGCGTGTCATGATGTGGACAGTCTATGAGAAGGTGACATGCGTCTTCATCTATAAATCCACCTTCGCATTCGAGAGTTTCAACTCTGCCGATTCTGTGCAAAAAATGTTTTGTGTATGCGTTGCCTAGCCTCAATCGGTGAATTACAGTTTCCATACTTCTATCTAAAGCCAGCGTAATTTTGAATTCAATAAATGGATCGATGTGATATAAATCGCCGCTCTTTGTACTTTGGTCAAACCAAGCAGTTTTGCTCATTCTGAAAGTTGTATTCTTTATAATACTACGCAATTCATTTTTCGAAATTGGTAAAGAAACAGTAACGTCTTTACGATGTGCTTGTCGTGCTGCTTCATCGGCAGCTGTGTTTCCAGGAATGTTGCAGTGGCCAGGTATCCACTGGAATTTGATCTCATGTTGCGCCTTCTTTGCTTTGGTGAGCTCTTTTAGCGTTTCGTATGTCATACTATCACTTATTACTGTCCTGTTTGTACTGGAGAGTGATCTTAATGCGGCCTGTGAGTCACTTAAAAGTACCCATTTTCTAGCGTCTGCTACCGAGTTTATAAACTTTAAAGCATACAGAATAGCGAAGAGCTCAGATGTAGTAGATGACGTCATGCGACATAATTTAAACGATTCCTGAATATTGAGCTGTGGTATGATAAATGCCGATGTTGAAGACGTTGTAGTACTTGAGCCATCTGTGTAAATGTGTATGTACCCTGAATTCCGCATGTGTATCTGATAAAGCGCTTGTTGTTGAGCATACGTTACTAAGTCCAGTATTGCATCCATTGTGCATCTCTGTTTCCTAAAACCTGTTAAGTAGTTGGAAAATACATCAGTTCTGTTGCACCACCATTGAAGTCGCGCATCAATAATTTTTCCATTACCTTACTTAGACAGCTTGTCAGACTGATTTGACGGAAGGATTCAAGGTTCAAGGGCGTCGTAGCCGGTTTTAAGATCGGAATGATGCGAGCAGACTTCCAAGACTCGGGTACAATTTCTTGCATCCATAGATTATTGTAAATATCTGAGAGAATAGTTGTGCCTGTGGGCCCAAGGTTCTTTAGCGTATTGTACGTAATGCCATCCGGTCCAGAGGTCGATTTTTGACGACATGATGCTATAGCACAATGCAGCTCCCTTAACGTAAATACAGGGTCTAGTTGAGGATGCTGGGCCCAAAAGCAAGCATTAATTTTCTGGCTGGCTAACGCGACAGAATTAACAAATAAGGCACATTGTGATGCGGCGGGCTTACTGATAAGTTGACAAAAGCCATCTGCTACCACAGCTTCCGGTTTGTCCAAGGCTACAGCAAGAGCACGAAATGGGAAGCTCTGTGATACAGGGCCACTAAATGCTTGAATTACAAGCCAAATTCTAGGAACAGGTGTGTGGGGAGAGAGAGTGCCACAAAAAAATCACGCCAGCGTCGTTTACCTAAATTTTCTAGCCGTCTGCGCATTACACTGTGGATTTTCTGTGCATTATTGTATGCTTCTAAACTTCCGCTGCGTCGATATGCCCTTTCTGAACGTCGTCTGATGGCTCTTAGATGTTCATACTCTCCAGTTCTTTCGCTGTATATAACAGCTTGCATTGTGCATACGCAATCATCACCATTGTCCCTTTTTCTGTGTGCACATAAGCTGTGTAAGATATATCCGGAAATAAAATTCTCTTAAACGTCTCTCCAATAGTTGAGTACGAAGTACTCTAAATCGTTTCCTACTTTTTCTACCCCCCCTTCCTCTATCTGAACCTGCTTCAGTTCAGGAGATGCTTACGAAACGGCTGTATGCTCTCCCATAGTAGAGTATCTAGTACTCTAAATTGTTAATCACTTTTTTTCTAAGCACGCAGTCTGAATGGTAGTGTATAGGTTTTCAGTGGCATCTGTATGTCGCGCTCTCACGATGGTTTCTATGACGAAAGACACCCCTCAAGCAAAAGGAGCAAGCTCCTAAAAGCTGGTGTTTCCGACGCTTTGTATTCGTGTAGTGCCTAGAGCACACAGGATGTCGTGTCAAATAAACTGCTTCTTCCAAACTTTATTGCTTATATTGTACGTGATGAGAATGCGTCAGGCTGGGCCACGACGGAACAGGGAGGTCGAGCCTCCTGGCCATGTCGTTGGCGTACTGGGCATTCATGCTTTGATCGTCGTAAGCCGGTGATCTGATCAGCGTTTCGGGCCGGTCACGAGTAATACCAGGCCCCAGTGAACCGCAGTCTCAGAGAATGTGTTCTGATGTGCACGAATGCTTCTTGCAGGCTTTGCGCGTAATTTTTATTCCTTCAGCTCCGTACCACTTCCTGATTCGAACCGACGAACGATTCTGTTTGTAGTTGTCAAAATATGTGTTATGCCTTGTGCTCTGTTTAAGTTTGCGTGGAGGTGCGGTTAAATTCTTTTGTCCAGAATCCCAAGGTACAGGTGTTTAGTAGATTTCATTGTACGTGGTCACTATAATATTTGTTATTTGTTCCTGTAATTCAACGTAGCTTTCAGTTGCTATTGTGGGATTAATCATAATTTTATCAAGAATGTTCTTGCCTGTTTTAGTTGAAGAAATTCGCTTTAGTTGTGACGTTCTTTGTGCTTGGGCTATTTCAGTTAGTGTATTGTAAATAACCAGGTCTCACAGGCTGCTTGAACTAGTGCGCATAGCTAGGCCAAACTCTTTCTTGACTACTTTCCTGATAGCGTCCAACTTTTGTGCATGGCTTTGCGACGAGTCATACTTTGCCACTGAATATATGACATGACTGCGGACGAAGCAGTTGACAAGCGGCGTATATTGTCTTCCTTCTTCCCTCTATGTTTTCCTCTGATTATATTAACTATTCTGTACGCGTTCTCTGTTTTGAGGATGATCTTTTTAAGTGCTGCGTTGTGTATACCCTCCTTCAGCGTCGATAATATATCCCAAGACTCTAATCTAGTCCACTCTGGGGATTTCGTCCCCATTGGTGGTGCATGATTTCATGTTGCATTCAAAGAGTGGTTGCCTGTAAACTTTTAGTCTCTCCCCCCCCCTTTTTTTTCCGGTGTAATAGAAGCTCCGATTTGTGTTAGGAGCATTTTAGCCCCGTGGGCTTTAGGTATTCCGCCACCATCCTGACTGCTTGATCTAATGCATCCTGTATCTCTTTATTCAATACTGCAGACCTTATACAGCTCCAAGCAGAGTGAGGGCAAAACAACAACAACAACAACAACAACAAAACGAAGCGAACACAAATGTAGTTAATACAATTTTCACTTATCCCAATGTGCTTAAGGCTAAAAAGAATCATTCCAGTCTGTTACGGTGCGTGGAAAAAAATTGTGAATAAATCTGTTCTCGTAATATAAGGTGTCAAAGAATTAGGATGATAGTGGCGAGTAAGTCTTGATGTTGAAGATGAAAGATAAGGTGAGTGGTTTATTGCTAGTTTCCGATTCCAAAGCAGGTAAAAAAATTCTAAGTGTGCAGCTTTCTGTCTTAGTGCAAGGCATGGAATGTTAGCCTGCATTAGTTCAGTGGGTGAGTCATACGGAGAAAAACTTGAATAAATAAACCTGACAGCTTTTCTTTGCACATTTTCTGGACGCGTAATGTGGGTTTTAGTAAAGAGGTCCCAAACAACACATGCGTAATCAAGTTTTGTCCTAACTAGTGTGTCATAAGCAAGAATTTTTACAGATGGAGGAGACTGTTTGAGCTTATGTCTTAATAAGTATAATTTGCGGTATGCAGAAGAACAAATATTATGTATATGTGTATTCCACGATGAGGTATTTGTAAGAGTGAGACCTAACTAATTACACAGCGCTTCCTCATTCAGTGGTAATGAGCCTAGCCTGTATGTAAAAGGGAAGGGGAGCTTTTCGGCGAGAGAAACGAAGATAGGCTGTCTTATCAATATTCAGTTTCATTTCTTATGAGTTACATCATTCGGAATGGTTAGCAAGAGCAGAGTTAAGTTGGTGCTGATCGTTAAGTAAAGTGATTTCGTGGAACAACATGCAGTCGTCTGGAAACAACGTAATTTGAATGCTAAGATCACTGACAGTAACGATATCGTTAACGCAGAGCAGAAACAGTAACGGTCCCAATAAACTTCCTTGAGCGATCCCGGAGCCAACGGGAAGATAGCCAGACCGGCACTCGTTAACTTTCACACACTGGCATCGATTAGTCAAAAGCTCCTAATTCATGTGGTCAAAATTTTCGGAAGTTCACTTTTCCTGCGTTTTAAGATTAGTTTGTCATACGGAACCCTATCAAAGGCTTTGCTAAAGTAGAAAAAAATATTGCATTTGCCTTCCTTTTTCGTGTGAACACCAGATAGTGAAATCGTAAGCATATGTAGTGTGTTAAATATAAAACCACCAACAACTGCGGTTTTAACTTTTTTTCTAAAACATTTGGTGAAGGAACCCATATATCTGTGCTATCCAGACATGTAAGTGCGTGCGTGGGTCGGAGGGTTGTCAAAACGAGAGTGAGGTGTCATATTCACTGCCTCGGTACTCTATTTCCGAGGACGAATAGGCTAATTTCCTCTGCGCGTTCGCATTTCCCAATCTTCCGTTTTTACTTTGGTGAGATAGACCCACTATCAACCCCGTCATATGACCTTTGTAGACGAATACGCGCAGCAGCATTATATGCATCTCATTGATGCCTAGATTTCTGCGGCGTGTGAACCCCAAGTGCGCTTCTTTTGCATTTTATTGTACGTAGGTTAAATTATTAAGATCCTTAAAGGGAGTCCATGAGCATCTCCCAGGAGGTAAGTGTGCAATTGATGCACCTTACCAGTGTTTACATACGGTGTAGAAACGTGGAGGCTAAAAAAAGTTCCAACTTATATTGAAGACAATGTGGCGAGTGATGGAATAGTGGTTTTATAGGAAGAAACGCGTATTAATAATTGAAAAAAATGGACATGGGTAGATATGTAGCGCGAATGCAATGATAACCCCTGATCATTAAGAGTACTAGACTGAATTCCAAGAAAAAGTGAGATTGAAAAGTTTGAGAGTGCAACGTGACAGCAGCAAGCACAGTACAGGGTTTATCGGTGGAACACGGCAGAGGCATTTGCCCGGCAATTGGCGCAGCCACTTAATCCGTTAATCCTAGACCTACATACGTCCCCCGGGCAGAGTTCTTTCTCTCCCCTGAATAGTGGTTCCACTCTGCCCTTCCGTTTGCACTCGGTGCAATCTCAGTAGGGAGATATTTTCCAGCTGCACAATTTGTCCCCTCTTTACATGTTTTATCGTCAGTCGTGTCCAAGCATAAAGCACCGGTAATAAGCTTTCGGTGAGATCGGACTTTCGAAGGGCAAGTGTTTAGTCGCATGTGTGATAACTTTGATAAACTCTTCTGTAAAGTGTAGACGTTCTGTGTGTGTGAACATTTAGGTCGCGTGCCCATCGATTTTCCGTGGACAAATACACAGCAATAACAATATTTTTGTCGACAGCTTCTCGATAGAAACCACTGGGTAAAAAAAAGAGTTGTTGGGGCCATAGGCAGAAATTATGGTGTCCTTAAACGCACTTAATAAAAAATAAATGTTTTAAACTTTCCACCCAATTGAAAGACGTTTTCCGAAGCATGTGCGCATGCGTCTACTACCTTGATACATTCCGCTACGCGTGTTACCAAAGTTGACGCGCATGCATGTGGTCTCCTGACGCAAACAGCACTCCGTTCTGACGGAGCTGTCAAATACCCGATGCAGCGTTTGACTCTTCTCTACGCAATTAATGGCGAGAGTGAGAACAATATGTCAACGAGTGCTCGCGATGCCATAGAGTTGCATCAACTGCGTAGCCGACGCAGGTGGTTTCCGAATGTCGAAAGAGCAACAAAGAGAAGTTTATTGACTTCCAACCAAGGATAAAGTACATGACAAAAACATCGAGCTTCACGACTACAAAGGGTGCATGTACAATCAGGAAAGCACCACTACCGAGGTACAATGTATGTGGGGGGAATGTACCCCTCTATTTACTGTACAGCGCGTGGTGCTCCAGCAGGCTTAATCATGCGCGGCGGTAGGTCTTCTCAACACGCGGTGGGAACAAGTAGCGACTTAGCGCTGTACAACTCTAGGTATTATTTCTTTTTTGTCGCCTAAAACAATGCTGCTTTCGTACACAGTAAGTGCATGCCCGGAAGTATAAAAGAGGCCTTGAGGCTGGGGGGCACCGGGGAGGGGGGTACAAGGGAGTGGGGGGGGGGGCTTTTGTCTCCCCCCAAATAAGGCATCAGCAACAATCTTTCGCGTAAAAAACTGACTGAAGGCGCCAATCAATGAAGAAGGCGCTATACAAAATTTAACTCAAGTGTCGACCAGCACACTTTGCCCGAATCGGTTACAAATAACAACGACAATGGGGTGATGAAATGAAAAAAGGTGATACAGATATACATATAAATATATATATATACAAGTCCCCTTCTGCATGTGCTAGACAGCGGGAGGGGGGTCACCAGGTAGGGATTGGGGCGGCTAGCTTGCCATTCCTCAGAAAAAAGAATTTGGTATGCCAGCGACGAAGGAAGTTTTCCTCGCCGCTGGCCTCGAGTTATGCAGCCGTCCAACATGATGCAACGCAGAAAAAAAGTTTGCTGAGCTGAAGGTTCCCGTATGCGGCGGAATGCGAGCAGCATATACAGGCAGAGTGAGCGTAATTGTGGCGATGTCCTAAGCGTTCACCACGACATCTCGCACGTTTTGTTGCGACGACACTGAGGCAAACACGCGTTAATTCAACCCCCGTTAATTCGGACAGGTTTGTTTTTTGTTCTGGCAGCCATATTTACGGTTTAACGGCATCAAAATATCTTCAATGCGGTCATAATTGGCTGCAAACTGGTCAATTCGGACGATGCTTGGAGCACACTATGGCGTGAAGAGCTGATTATGCGACGCTGGGGAGCAACCATGGCATCCGAGGTGGCCGGGTAAACCCACCGTGGTTGAGAGCATCATCACACATGTTTTTTTTTTCACTTTTAACAACATTTGCAGCGACAAAAGTTTCCACTTTACGAGATGACATAGGTGGGCAAAACTCTATTGAGGAGCTCACTCAGATTCACTCATGAAGCATATTCTGACCTTTGGGTTTACTCGGACCCAGGCTCACGAAAAATTTCCGGAGCTGAATGTACTCGAACTCACACTCACGGAAATTTTCGTAAGCCGAACTAACTCAGACTTACTCAAACATTACTCACTCCAACTAAATCGGACTCACGGCTCGATCCGAGGCTGAGTGAGCCTGAGGTAGTCGACTCATAGAGTCCGTCAGCCTAGAATTAGCTTCTTCGACCAGGGTGTAAATGAAGGCTTAACCACCAATATCTGGCGCAATCAGTGCTATTTCTGGTGCCGTTTGACATTAGTATCTTTGAAAACGACTTTTGAGTGTTTTTACAGCAGTAAGACCATTTTTCTCGGAAGATATAACAGCACAAAATGTAATAATCGAGAAATTCCCTGGAAGAGTTTGCGGGGGGAGATCAAGGCACCCCCCTCCCCCAACCTATTTCACGCCTCTGATTAATGAATAGTGATACTATCGGGGATACCTGTCAGTAGGCGTGAGTGTAAACGGGAATTCAGGTAAGGCTGGTAGTATAATGCTGAAGATGACTAGATAAGACCATAGGTCGGCAAAAGCAAGTGGAACTCAGTCAGACTCACTCAAGAAACATATTGTATGCTTTGGACTCACTAGAACTCAGAGCCACCAGAATTTTCCTCAGCCGAACTCACTCGCACTCGTACTGACGGGAATATTTTTCAACCGGACTCATGCCTTCATCTGAGTTTGAGTGAGTCGACTTATGTGTGATTTCGCCAAACTGTGCAAGAGGATACGCTTAAGCATATAATAAACACTCTTATATATTTTTATCGCAATGGCCTTGATGCCTTACTTACGAGTGAACATCTCAAAATAGTCATTTTTGTCAATTGTGCAACCATTTCTTTTTCAACTAAACTTTGTTTGCATATAGGTTGAAAATATTTTCGGGCGATATTATTTCGACTTGTAAAAGAGCTCAAAACTTTTTGCGACTGAAACAATGTTGCTGTTAGTACAAAAATTGCCTCAATGCGCGTGTTTTTTTTTTCTTTCAAAGGCCTATTTAAATGCGAAAATTAATATAAGGCTTTACTCGTGGCTTCACGTGAAAGAACAGCGACAATAGAATGCTTGAAAACAGAATTGTGTTCTGGTACCCAGTATCAACATTGAATACGCACAGCTCATTCGCACCTAACATTTCCTCCTTGTCGAAATACTCAAAGGGTGATCATGCGAGCACAACTTTTTTTTTGAACGACAATACTTCATTGAACTCACTCGGGCATAGTCACATTCCAGCTCAATTTTATGCCAATAGAATCACCAGTGGTCGAATTTTGCGCCGAGACGTTTCTTTTGTTTTAACTATACATGGACATTCGCATTTCGTGGGGAGTAGTGCTGGGACGTCGAAATATAATGCTAGTTATGTTATTTAGTTTAATTTTTCTAGAGGCAAGGTACTCTTCCGTTTTCTAAGGACAACAGGCTTACGTGTGAACGCCTTTGATTTGCACATAATACCAAGGCAGCATACGCGTCAGCCCATGTACTGACAATTTTTTCCTCCCTTTCCCTTTAATTTCCTCTCCCTCCCTCTCTTTTTCATCTTTGTGCTCCCATTTCCCCCGCCGTATAGGGCAGCAAACCAGGCATGTGCCTGGTTAACCTGTCCGCCTTCTCTCTTGTTGTTCTTTTGCTCTTCTAGAGGCCCGGCGCACCAAGCAGTATTTCGCCACGACCCTGAATGCTCGCATATTACGTGTGATCTGGCGCGTCACGGTTCACTACACGCAAATCGTCCAAAGTTTACCTCATGTTCATGTCGACGCTGACGTTGGCCACGCCGCGTAGCGTGAGGAGCGCAAATGTGCTGACCACGTCGACTAGGCTGGCCGAGAAACTCCCCTGCATAGTTCCAAGGTTATTGACGATGTTCTCGTTGACCGTGAGTTCCGCGGTGCATTTTCCATCCGCCGCCGAAACGACGCGGACCTGTTGAGAACAGAAACGCGTCCTTCACACAGGCCCCACAATACAACGTCTAATATCGCAGTAATGTAGAGTGGTACAGGTGCTCGGGCTTCAAAACATGTGATTATCAAAACGGCTTCACGTATAGTTTAAAGCCGGCCATCCAATGTGAAATGCACGCACGTTACTACACGTATGCCCTTAAAACCACGTAGTGGGTGTCTATAGCAAGCTTGAAAAGATTTCACGCGCATAATCAATCGTCGTACAAAGCATGCTATCCGTTACACATAATCCAGCCATACGCTAAAGATTCACTGACACAAGCCACTTTCGACTTTACCTATTACATTGTAACAATTCACGATTTACTTCTCGGGTGACATCATGTAATAAAAAGTGTGCCCTAAATGATTGAAGTTCACACTATGGACGTGATATCGAAGCATAAGGGGCCCCCAATTTTTCACCATGTTCAGGCCACATACTTAATCAACTAGAAAGGTAAACGCGTAAAATGCGCAAATGTATTCACCGCTTCCAAGTGTCTCGTAAATGTCCCGCTGCTTACGACACGCTGCAGGAGTTGCCGCACTGCGCCCAGAGTGTACGCTGCCATGTTGTTTACTACCGTCTGTTGCTGGAGGTACTTAATTATAGCGGTGGTTAGCAAAGTTTATCGCCCCGAGATCGGGCTACACGTGGCCACACTTTAATCGCAGCGCGCGTGCATATGTACGCAGCGGCGATTTTTATTTTTTTTTCTCTCCGCGAGCTGTGCGAGCGGCTTGTCGGAGAATAGAATGCGTTGGCCGCAGCCTGCTTGTAAAAAAATTCTGTGCTGGCGGTAACGCGTTGGAAGTAACGTTGTTACCAGTAACGCATTACTTTTTTCGGTAACTTAGTTACGCATTCATTACCATATCAGAACTGTAACGGGTAATGTACTTCCGTGAACATTTTTTCGGTAACATGACATGCCACGTTACTCGCTACAGTTTCATTCCGAAGATGTCACATTCCTAGAACTCGTCCCGACGAATTCCTGGGTTGCAGCGTCGGACCGCTGTCGCCTACCAGGCATTGACAAAGAAAGCGTGGATCGAATTTAGTTTGAGGAGTTTGGGGGGGGGGGTATCTTTAGCAGGCACCAATTCCCTGCACGGACATAAGGCGGTATAGCACACTGTGGCTCGTCTTAAAAAGGCTGGCTATCCTGAGACGTTGCATGGTTGTTGTGACCGAAAGCATCTACAGAGCTCGGGGGCACCTACGACGTGTCGAAGATAATGGCGCACAGGAAAGCATGGAAAGACGCGAAAAAGTCACGGTTGTTTCTTACAAACATCAGATTTCTCTACACAGATTGAAAAAGATCGGCCGGCACGTTGGTGAAGAGGTGGTTTTTTCGTACCCACACAAGTTAGCCTCGTTCTCACAGAGGGAAAAGCCCGGTCACGAGACGCGAAGTTGGATGCCAGGTAAGGCATGTAATCGGTTTCAGGAATGTGTGCGGTTGGTAGTCTATATATAGAATCCCCTTGTCTTGTGGAGCCTGCCACATCGGCCAGACAAGCAGGTGTCTCAATGACCGTCTCCGAGAGCACGACGATAATGTTCGGAGCAAGACCAGCGGCTTTCTGGCTATTCATTGTGGTCGCTGCGGCTGCCGCCCTGCGCTCGACAACACCACATATCCGTACCGGCACAGAGACGAAAGAAATCGCGTCATTGTACAAGTTGCTCACATGAAACGTGAGGGTCGCTTCTGCGTGAGCAAGTCCTCAGCTTCACCAGAGAGTTTTATTGCTGGGTACGCAGGCGGCCAGCGTACCCAGGAGGTTGGGGTGGTGGTACTGCACATGCGTGAAGCCCCAAGCACCCTAAAGCGAGCTGTTGGGACTTTCTCGGCTTACGGACAACGAGACTCTATGTACAGCGACACGCCTGAGCTCCAGCTCGACGGAGGAGGATTTCTTTCGTAGTGGCTGTACGACGTCATAACCGACTGACGAAGAACTCTCTGGGTACCATTTAGCACCCCGGGACATGGCGCGGGGGGAACTCAAGTCAAACTTTTCACGCATTCATCAGCTCTTAATAAAAGTGAACATAAGAGTTCTATCTATAGTGCGTCCGTCGAGCGCCTATTCAGTGTATGTAGGTGCAGACGTATTCACTAAGAAGCGAGCCAAGCTGTCCGATGACAACTTTGAAATGCATCTGTTGCTTAAATTCAATGTCAAGTTGTAAATACCATGTGTCTTATCAACATTGTTTGGAAAATAAGTTTTGCTTCTTTCTCTCTGAAAGTGAAGCTACGTTTCCAATTTAAAAAATCTCCTGAGCGAGCGAGGCTGATCTTGAACACGTTCACATAAATGCTCCAAATTTTTGCGGTAAGCAAACCGGATAAGAAGAAGAAGAAATGCTTATGCACAAATATATTCTTAGGTGACTGGGCCATTCAAACAATTTTTACTACTACAAATTTAGCGCGTTTATTTTGCCACGAAAAGCATGCTGAAAAAATTGCCATAAATTTGTTGAGAGTCTGGTAATACGTCCTCAGCGGAGCGAGCACAGATAACTGGTCTAGTTTGTGGGAATTCATGTTAAGGCTTTAATGATAGAATCTCGTATTGCGTATGATGTGACGTTGAAACAAACAGCTTCACCGTGTGCTAGAGTCTCAAGCCATCGAACGCAACTATAGAGGCAACTAACTTTAAGCTCTATGGCATTGCTAAGGTTCAGTGCATTTCTAGAAACAATTCTAGTTAAATCATCATTTTGGTTAAATCAATGCTTGGCTTAGAAGTTTTGTGTTAAAAATAAGTGAGACCTCTAAAATATTCTTACTGAAAGTTTCTGCAGCAAAAACAAAGTGATTAATATTTATTATTGCTGAGTAACGGCAGAGGTAACGTCCTTTACTTTTTTCGGTAACTGTAACAGTAACGCGTTACATTTTTTGTTGGTAACGTGCCGGTAACGCGTTTTTTTTGTTGATGTAACTAGTAACGTATTTAGTTACCTTTTTTGGTATCGGATACAACACTGCTTGTAATACATATGTCGTTAATTGCCCAATCGACTGGATGGATGGACGAATGGATGGATTGATATGGCTGTACCCTTTAGATCGGACAGCGGATAACGCCACCGCAGCCGTAGTACTTAAAGAACAAATAAGTAGTACTTAAAGTATTATAATAGATTCTTTCCTTGGCAATTTCCTGCTTAAAAGTTCGATAGATCTCTATCTAGTGCGGACTTCTTAGTCACGCCAATTCTCCACATGTCGGTCTCCGTTTCCTTAACTTCTTCTTAACCGAGAGTTTTTTTTTTGTTTGGCCCCCTGCCCTTTTCCAAGTATTTACCCGTCAATTTTCTGGTTCGCTTTCTCCATTTTGTATCGACATTCTTCATGTACAAGTATCTGAATACCTTCCTAGCCCAACGCTCCTCCCCCATTTCTCTCAATCGCTTCTCAAATTTTATGTTGCTGCTAGCTTCTCTGCCTTCAATTGATGTCCATCCCATATCACCTTGTACTCCCTGATTTGGTGTATTCCCGTGAGCTCCTAAGGCAAGCCTACCTATTCCACGTTGCTTAATTTCTAATCTTGCTTGAACTTCTGATCTCATGCACAAGACCGCATTGCCGAACGTCAGACCAGGAACCATGACTAGTTTCCATATTCCTCTCACAACATCATACCTATTGTAATTCCACAGCGCCTTATTTTTCACCACAGCTGCATTCCTGTTACATTCAGTCGTCACGTATATATTGTGTTCTTTTAGGTACTCAGTCCCATTGCTTATCCATACGCCCAGATATTTGTATTCACCTGTTTGATTTATCCGTTTATTCGTTTATATGGTTGGACTAAGAGAAGCTTCGCCCCTAAAACACAAACGCACACTGGAATCCCGTTCTCTCTGTTCTCTGTCGCGGTCTCCGCCATGGCCGGAATCTCCGCCCTCACGCGGTAGCCGGGCGCGCGAGGCGATGCTCTTTCGATTTGGAGCAGAGATTGGGACGGCCGGAAATAAACATGCTGCGCGCTCGCCATCTCGGGGGCCATGGTTCGACAATTAAGAATACGATGTACTCTACTATGGGAGAGCAACATATTGTCCCAGTCATATGCGCTAATGTGTTTAAAAAAAAATGCCAGGCCTGCGTGCAAGGCGCAGCACAGTCACAGCGAAAGCTAGAAGAGCTGCTTTCAGAGCCTTTTCTAAGCACTCATTGGCTAACCAATGCAAGCGCACTTGCTTGATGCCCACTACGGCAGTAATAATAATAAAAAAATATTAGGGTAGTAGGCCAGCATTCGCTATGCTACTTTTTGTCATTCTTGTGAGAAGCGTGGTACCCGCTAAACAATTGCGATTAATTTTGTGCCAATTGTGCATGCAGTGGCTGACGACGATGAGGAATTATGCCTTAAGTGGATATGCGCCACAGTTAATAGCTGAAAAAAAAATCACAGCATATCCATAGAGTGAGTGATGATGAGTGGAGCGAAGTGCTGTAGGGTTTTATCGATAAACCGTGAACCATTCGCGAATATCGCCCACTACATCATCAAAGACGTGACAAACACTGTATGTGTTTATACAAGAAATTGAATTATTTTTAAGTGGTAGCCATACGTCGCTTCTGTTCCCTCTTCGTTATAACGGCTTCATGGTCGGGGAAGTGGTGGATCGGTGATGAAGCGTTATGGGAAGTTTGCAAGGACGAAGTAGATTTAGCGTATCCAGATGTGTTTAGAAAAAGTTGTTAACAATTTAGAGTACGAGGTACTGTACTATGGGACAGCACAAAGCCGGCCCTCTTCGCCAGCGGGGCTAAATAAATGTGTTTAGAAAAAATAGTTCATGATTTAGAGTACTAGGTACTCTACTATGGGAGAACATAATGCCGACCCGTAGGCCGCAGTAACTCATTGCATGAATTGTTGCACAACAACGACGAGTTCAGAATAAATTGCTAAAGTACTTAGTTCTTTACGATGGGAGAGCATCTATAGCCGTCCCGTGAACTGAGGTCGGGGGCTCCGTCCGTAGCGATTTGCGGCTTTTCCTGGCGCTACGACGCGGTTTTGAAGCTATATCCGAGTCCGGCATATCGCTCAGGAAGCATCCCCCGACCTCGACCGAGGTCGAGGAATGCCTTCAGCCGAGGTCGGGGGATTCTCTCTGAGCGGCAAGCCTGACTCGGATATAGATTCAAAACGGCGTCATGGCACCAGGCAAAGCTATAGCCGCGCAAGAAAATTATGATTCGCAAAGCCTTCCTAGCGGTGACGGCCGGGCTCTGGCTTTCCTCAAAACTTTGCATGTAAAGACTTTACGCTTAAATTGCGAGTCGTTATCTTTTTTTTGTAACGTATTCTTTTTAAGCAAATGCAGACAAAGGAAACAAATATTTCATACTCTGGCACCTAGGATTCAAGGCGACTGTAAAATAAAGGCAGTGTGTGTTAGGTAACCGTGGAGTGCGGTTGTGTGCTTTCTTTCGGCGCTGGCGCCAACCCGCGTGTTCGGGCTGGTCGGTGTCCTCGCCGGCCGCGTACGTTTTCGTCGGCCGTCTTCTTCTTCTGCTTCGTCGGGACCAGCCAGCCCCCAACACAGCAACGGCGACGAGGACCTGTAAGAACCCGTTTCGTTCCCCGTGTTCGTGCTAACCCTAGACGCTCTTTGTTCCCAGCAAGGTGGCTACTGCGTGCTGCGTCGCTTCATTTCTTCATTCAGCTACGCCGCCTCTGCATTCGTCTTCAAACAGTGCACTGGCGTCATTTTTTTCTCATCTGCGCCTCTCCATTCTTCTTGCTTGAAATGGCGTCTCCTATTCCACCTCCCCTATTTCTTCATTCGCCCGGAAAGCCGCCACTTCCGTGGGCGGACTGGAAGTTGGTGTTTCAGGCCTACGCAGACGCGGTCGGGGAAGAGGCCAGCAAGCCCGAGCGTCGCAAGGCCCTGCTGCTCAACGCGTTGGGCCCTGCCGGGTTAAAGCTTTTCTATACTTTGGTAACACCAACGCGTCGCTGACGCCAGCGTCGGGCGATGCCTTCAAGAATGTTGTTGCTCTTTTCGATGAGCATTTTAAAGATGTCTCGTGCGATTATCTCGCACGCGTGAAATTCCAAGAAAGGCGACAATTGCCTGGTGAGCCAGTCGCCGAATTCCTTACTTCTCTTCGAACGCTCGCCGCGTCGTGCGGCTTCGGTGCGCTCGAGGACGATATGATCCGCCATCAGCTTTTCATCGGGGTAGCCTCGCAAAACGTCCGCTGCCGCATGCTTCAGAAGGGCTCCTCGATTTCATTATCCGAAGCCCTCTTGATTGCGCGAGAGCACGAGTTTATTCGCTCCCAGTTGGAGCAATTCGCTCCGCATTCAGTGCAGCAACTTTCTGCTGCGGGGGGCCAAGGCGGCGGCTCGTTTCACGGGACGCGTCAACATGGCGGCCCTTCACCTTCGTCTCGGCGCGGCGGCCAACATGGACGCTCGCCTGCACAGTCCTTCCGTGGCGGCCAACATGGCGACCTCTCTGCGTCGCGGGGGCGAGGAAGCCGACAATATGGCGACCCCATTCCGCCAAATTCGGGTTTTCAAGAACAGCACCGAGCTTCTAATTCGCGTTCGCAATTTTCTTCTCCAAGCGCAACCACGCATTGCTTTCGTTGTGGATCGGCTCGGCATTTAGCCAATTTTGCGCAGTGTCCCGCGAGAAACCGCACTTGTCTTGCGTGCGGAAAAATCGGACATTTTCAGTCCGTATGCAATTCCCGTCCAGCAAATCTTCCTGAACCAGTTTCTTCGTCCGCTCCTTCGAGCGCTGCACAGACAAATACGGTCACTGTTTTAAATGTGGATGGCCTCCACATTACGTCCGAGCCCAGCATCGTAGTTTCAGTGGGCCTTGTGCCCTTGTCATTTCTCGTGGACACTGGTGCCTCAGTCTCTTTATTCAGTGCCGCTAACTTTCACAGTCATTTTTCCAACATTCGGCTTTTGCCTTCACACGTCGTTCTACAAACATATTCCAAGGGAACGATTGATAATTTAGGTCAATTTACAGCTCAGGTCTCCTATTGCAGTCGCACTGCTTCCATTACTTTTTATGTAACAGCCAATGGCAGCTCACTTTCGGGACGTGATGCCATCAGGGCTTTGTCCATCAACATCGTCAGTGCGTCTATGACGTGTGCTCAAGTCGACGTCCAAGATGATCTTCCAGCCAACGCGCCTTCTGAATTCCACCACCTGTTCACCCGTGAACTGGGTTGTGTGCGCGGTTTTGTGCATAAAGTGATGCGTCGACCAGGTGTGTGCCCTGTGCGTGCCAAGCTGCGCCGCATTCCTCTTCTTCTCTGTGAGCAAGTCTCTGCGGAACTGTCTCGCCTTCAAGCCAGCGGAATCATCGAGCCTGTCTCTGCTTCTGACTGGGTTTCTCGACTGGTCGTCGTCAAGAAAAAAGATGGATCCCTTCGACTATGCGTCGACTTACGAGAACCGAACAAGGCGATCGTCGTAGACGGGTTTCCACTTCCTCACATTGAAGAACTGCTTCATCAGCTTTCCGGAGCGGTGTGTTTCTCCAAGCTGGACCTCGCGTCCGCTTATCACCAAGTTGAACTTTCTTAGTACAGTAAAGACTTAACCACATTTGTATCGCACGAAGGCTTGCTTCGGTTTCCCCGCGTGTGTTTCGGGCTTGCATCTGCCCCTGCAGTGTTTCAGAAAATGATGTCAAATATTCTTAAGGGTTGTAATGGCGCCCTTTGTTACTTGGATGATATTTTGGTGTGGGGACGTACTCGCGAAGAGCACAATGCTAACTTGCATACTGTTCTCCACCGCATCATTGAATGTGGTATGAAACTTAATAACAAGTGCATTTTTTCTGTGAATGAGTTACAATTTCTAGGACATAATGTCAGTTCCCGCGGCTTGACACCTGTTGAATCTAAAGTTCAGGCCATTGTCAATGCCCCACGGCCTACTTATGTTAAAACCTTGCAATCTTTTTTAGGTCTTGTTGCTTATTATGCCAAGTTTGTTCCTCACTATGCTGATGTTGTTGAACCACTGCGTACTCTACTTCGTCAAGCATAGCCTTTGAACTGGTCAGCTGAAGCTGAGCAGAGCTTCATTCGAGTTAAGTCAATACTGGCCTCAAAGCCAGCTGTTAGTATTTTCAATGAGAAGCTTCCCATCGTCATCACGACGGATGCGTCCGATGTTGGACTGGGAGCAGTGTTTCAACAACTCAGAGATGGTCAGCTGATTACTATTGCTTTTGCATCTCGTACATTGACCCCTGCTGAACGCAGATATTCAGTAGGAGAGCATGAAGCTCTCGCTTGTCTTTTAACCTGTGAGAAATGACATGTTTACTTGTGGGGCTGGCACTTCACATTACGTACAGATCACCAAGCCTTAGTTGCTCTTCTTTCTGCAGGATCCGAAGGCCACCGCCCCATTCGCATTTCCTGTTGGTATGCCAAACTCATGTATTATAATTTCAGTGTTCAATATTGTAAGGGTTCTAATAACGTGGTTGCTGATGCACTGTCGCGCCTTCCTCTTCAGATACCGGTTACTGCAGAGCGGGATGAGGAAGTTGTTTCATTAGTTACTTCCTGCATTACTAAAGCTGAGCTTCAGGCAGCTACAGCTGCAGATTCCGCTTTGTCTCAAGTTCTCAAATATTTACGTGAAGGATGGCCTTCCAATTGTGCTCTTGCTTCTGAATTCTTGCCTTACTTCGCAGTTCGACAGGAACTGTCTTGTGTCGAGGACTTGCTTTTCCGCGATGAACGCGTGATACCCCTGCTTCTTTCCGTAACAAGCTGATACAGCTTGCCCATGAGACCCATCCAGGCATTGTCCGCACCAAACAGAATCTCCTAGACAGGTACTGGTGGCCAGCCTTAGACAAACAGGTCAAGCATGCAGTTTACAACTGCCATATATGTCAGGCAGCTGACAAGTCAGCCAAACCTGCATTTTCTCCGTTGCAGCCAGTCCAGTGGCCTGATCGGCCTTGGCAGAAACTCGGCATGGACATCATCGGTCCTTTTCATAATGTTTTACAAAATGCCCGGTTCATTGTTTCTCTCATCGACTACCATTCCAAATGGCCAGAAATTTGTTTCACACATACGGTTACTTCTGAGGTCATTATTGAATTTCTGTCTCCAATCTTCAGCCGGGAAGGGTTTCCTGATGCCATAGTTACGGACAATGGTCCACAGTTTCAACCCCAACATTTCCAGGCTTTTCTTTCACAACGAGGAATTTAGCACTTGAGGTCATCAGTTTTCTATCCCCAATCAAATGGGCAAATCAAGCACTTTATTCGCGTTCTGAAGGAACATATCCAGATCGCCCAATTAGAGCACCGTCCCCTCAAGCAAGTCTTAACTGAATGTTTAGCTTCGTACAGGTTCACACCACAAGGCACCACTGGAGTGTCTCCTGCTCAACTTCTCCACGGTAGGCAACCGCGAGTTGCTCTCGACATAGTCTCTTTGCCTCGTAACATAGCAGTGTCTTCTCCTGATCAAATCCGCACCAGGGTTTTTTCTCAGCAACAAGCAATGAAAAAGTATGTCGACACCCGTCGAGGTGCAAAGCAGTCCAAATTTCGCACTGGCGATCTAGTCAAGGTTCGTGTGCCAGGCCAGCGCCCCAAGTATCGGGGTCCTTACAAAGTCTTGGGCCAGGTTAACCCCACTTCTTTTCGCTTAAGTGATGGAAACATCTGGAATGCTTCGTGCCTTGTTATTTTTCATACGGATTTGCCTTCAACACCTAAATGTCTTCCTCATCACGTTCCGTCCATGCCTTTCAACTACGCATCAGACTGTTACATGTGGCCTCCATATACGGGCATTTCTTCTTCAAGGGGGGAGAAGTTACCAGGCGGTGTCGCTGGTTCAAGTACACCAAGTCATACGGTTCACTTCGAACCTTCAGATACGGCTGAGACCGTTGAACCAGACTCCGGTCCTCAAAATTCTTCCGAAGCTCATGCTGCGAGCTCTGATGAGACCCAAAATTTTAAAGCTCGTTCAGAGCCTTCACAATTTTCCACTGAAGGTGCAGAGTCACCTGATTCTACACCCAAAAGGGCCCGCCCTAAGCGGAAGCGGCAGAAGCCGCGTCGGTTCGAAGACTATGTGATGTAGAACTCTTGTTGCGAACAGTTGTGTACATGTTTTTGTTTGTCAGTGCATTTTCAGGAGTTGTAGTGTGTGTGAGTTCGGTGTGCCGCGTTTTGAATTTTCATATGTTCTAGTGTACATACCTTGTAAAATATGTTGGTATCGAGCATGTATAAATATAAACAGTGTATAGGTGTGCTTTTTTCGAGGAGGGGCCAGCGCCTTAATCGGAGGTTACGCAAACGCATATCTCAGCTGAACAAGACCATGATGGATCACTGCCGCATCCTTTCAAAACAGCAGTGGGACGAAATTTGTAATTCGATTGATGGTCAGGTTCGAAATGGCAAAACGTGGAACTTACTCAAACACCTCCTCAATGAAACGAACACCCGCACAAATCAGCGTCATTCGATCGCGAAGATACTTCATAAGGCTAAACGGACAGTGTCACCGGAAGATGTTGTCAAGAACCTCGTGGAAAAATATCTCCCGCTTCACACGGGCCCTGTGACCCCTCACCCTGATTACTCTGGCAGCGACAGCACTAACTTAGACGCCGACTTCTCAATTGAAGATGTGCGCCGAGCTCTCCATGAGCTCAGTGGCCGCTCAGCCCCTGGCCCCGATGGCATCACCAACAAGCTCCTACGCAACCTGGACGATTCCTCCGTCACTTACCTCACAGACACTATCAAGGAGATATGGAAAAAGGGTGAGATACCCGATGCTTGGAAACTAGCTCACACGGTTCTCATACCCAAACCGGGAAAGGCGCCGAGCCTAGATAACCTACGCCCCATATCTCTCACGTCGTGCGTGGGCAAAGTGGCTGAGCACGTCGTCCTCAACAGGGTTGGTCGATACCTCGAAGATAACGACTGCATCCCGCACCACATGATTGGCTTCCGACTAGGGTTATCCACTCAAGACGCCATGTTACTTCTTAAGCATCAAATTCTAGATGGCGGAAACACTCGGGACACTCGTGCAATACTCGGTATCGATTTAGAAAAGGCCTTCGATACAATAACGCACTCGTCCATCTTGAAAGCGATCGCAGCCCTCGGCCTAGGTCATCAATTTTACTACTTTATCCGCTCTTTTCTCACTCGACGCAGAGCCGTCCTCCACGTAGGAGACCTAGTGTCGGAAGAAGTGGAGCTCAAACAGCGGGGCACTCCTCAAGGATCCGTCCTCTCACCAACGCTCTTCAACCTCGTGATGATCGGGCTTTCCGATCGACTTTCAAAAATAGACGGGCTAAATCACACTAACTATGCGGATGATGTAACCATATGGTGCTCCACAGTGTCGGATGGCTTCATTTAGTCCGCCCTGCAAGAGGCTATCGGCACCACCGAGTCTTACCTCGACCACACCGGTCTCAGGTGCTCACCTGCGAAGTCGGAGCTGTTGATATATTTGCCCAAACGCCGGGGCCAAAGGGTGGAAACCTCCGGCGGAACGCAATATCACCCTCCACACCAGAGATGGTCGAAATGTACCCAGGGTAGACACCATCAAGGTCCTCGGCATGATCATCGAGTCCCGCGGAACCAACACCCAAACAGTACACAAGCTCAGGACTAAGACTGAGAATGCCATACGACTCGTACGTAGAGTAGCCAACAGGCACCATGGCCTCAAAGAAGACAACCTGCTGCGTCTCGTACACGCGTTTATTTTGTGCCATTTTACCTACGTTGCCGCTATACACAAGTGGCTACGTGCTGAGCGCGATCAACTCAATGCGCTTATTCGCAAGGTGGTCAAACGAGCCCTTGGCCTCCCTATCACCACTCCAACGTACAAACTCCTCGAGCTTGGCGTACATAACACGCTAGAAGAGATCGCCGAAGCTCAGGAACGCATGCAATTGACCCGACTCACTACCACCAAGGCGGGCCGCCATATTCTGCGCGAGCTCGGCTTCTCCTCGAGGGCCAGGGACCCCCCAGGGTTGACTCTAATTCCCCGTGAACTCCGCGACCTTATCACGATCGCTCCCATACCACGAAATGTACACCCCGAATACAACAGAGTCAGGCGCCTTGCGCGGGCGACAGCCATTCTCAAGCGCATAGACATGGAAGCGGACAACGTCTCGTTCGTGGACGCCGCTGCCTATCGCAACAACCAAGCCTTCGCCACGGTCGCGGTATCATCCACGCAGCAGACTCTTAACTCAGCCACAATCCTCACCCGAAACCTCGAAGTAGCGGAGCAAGTAGCTATAGCTATAGCTATGCTCGACAGCAAACGGGAATTCATCTACAGCGACTCCAGGCCGGTCATCAAAGCCTTCGAACGCGGAGTCATCTCCGACCAGGCGCTACGTATCCTGCGCAATGCGGACCCGAGTGCCCTGAAGCACCACACTGTCATCTGGTTCCCCGCCCATCTCGGCCAGGTGCCGGGTGCCCTATCCAACCTCAACGAGGTCGCCCATGATGCAGCGCGCGCACTTACCGATCGCGCTGCCACAGGGCAACCTCATCTTGCTGGTTTGGTACAAATCGGGATGCATCAATTACGTACAATGAAATTACAAAGCACTTTTACCTGGAACGCCGCATTTTTCCACCTCCACATCCGAAACTTCGCCGACCGCAGGCATTAAACCTAGGCCTATTACAGACACACACGTACCCAAACCTTTCCACGCCTCACGTTTATTATCCCGATGCATACCCCAGCGACACATGCCCATCATGTGGACACACAGCGACACTCGCACACATGCTCTGGGAGTGTAGAACAACTCCTCCTGACTCTACCTCAAGCAAGTGGGAGAGGTCCCTCAGGAGCTCACTTCTCGCCGACCAGCAATGGGCCGTCCAGCAGGCCCACGAAGCGGCCGCCAGGTACTCCCTGTCGGTCCCTACGTAGGAGACGCCCGCTACGCGCTAAGCGCGTCCTGCAGGACTGAAATAAAGTTTTTTCATTCCATTCATTCCATCAGGTGGAGCTTGTCAGAATGGATGCCGGCTTGATCCTTTCAATGCTGGCTGTGTCTTCATGCCCATTACGCAGGATTGTAAAATGATGTTCCGAACGCTTGACGACTGGGAAAGGACCGTTATAGCGAGGCTGAAGAGCACGGCGAGACGGATCGACACGAACAAGAATGTGTGAAGATGTCTGTAGGTTTTCCGGCAGAAAAACGTCGTTCTTAGTGTGAGCTGAAGTTTGTTATGGGCGCAAGTTTTGCATGAAGATCCGCAGACGCTGGACGAAAGAAGATGGATCCGAAACACTCTGCGTAGTAACGGGGCCGACGAGGTCACCAGGCAAACGGAGTGTGCAGCCATAAACCATCTCGGCTACAGAGCAGGCAAGTTCTGGCCGAAGTGTTGAACGCAGGCTGAGAAGCACGTTGGGGAGGTGTGATACACATACTTCGGTGTGAGGCTGCGAGGCGAATGCTGCTTTTAGATGACAATGGAGTCTCTCCACTAAGCCATTTGATGCTGGATGATATGCAGTTGTGCGAATACGCGCACAACCCAGTAGATATATGACAGAGGTGAAAAGCGCTGACTCAAACTGTCTGTCTCGATCAGTAGTCACCGTTGATGGTACACCGAAACGGCTAATCCAGGTAGCAAGAAAGGTACGAGCAACTGTTTCTGCCATGATGTCAGGCATTGGAGCTGCTTCAGGCCACCTAGTGTACCTGTCAATACACGTAAGCAAATATTTATTTTCCCGACATGGAGGTAATGGCCCGACAATGTCCAAATGAATGGTGTCGAAACGTGCATCAGGGAGAGGGAATTTTCCTCATGGAGGCTTGGTGTGCCGTTGCACCTTGATACGCTGACATGCTCTGCAAGTGCGAACCCAGTCACGAATGTTAGCACGTATGTGCGGCCAGACATAGCGTTCAGTGACCAGATGTTGCGTAGCTCTTACGCCTGGATGGCAGATGGAGTGGAGGGTGTCAAAAACAGCACGACGAAGCTGTGAAGGAACATAGATACGAGTGCAGTTGTGTGAAACATCGCACCAGAGCGTAACGTCGTCGTCGGGAAAGTTGACTTGTTCCAGTCGGAGAGAAGTAGAGGATTGGAGTCGTGGAAGCTCATCTTCTAATGCCTGTGGCTCCGCGAGCGAGGACAATGAAAGGTCGGTGGTGCCTGTCGTGGCATTGATGGTAATACGACTGAGAGCATGCGCTGCACTGTTAAAGCTGCCTTTTACATAACGCATGTCTGTGGTGAATACGGCAATGAAGGCAAGGTGTCGAAGTTCTCTAGTAGTGTGCGTGGCACTGCAGGAACGTAAAGCCGAAACAAGGGGCTTGTGGTCGGTAAGAATGGCAAATTGTCGCCCTTCAAGGAAGTACCTGAAATGCTTCACCGCCAGGTAGGCCGCGAGGAGCTCCCATACGAAAGTACTATATCGGCGCTCAGTGTCACGTAACTTGCGGGGAAAGAAGGAAATTGGAGCCCATGCACCATTGATCCATTGATGAAGAGCGGCCCCATTCCAAGGTAGTTGACCGCACGCGTGTAATCCTGAAGTTGTAGGTCCAGCTACTGCCAGTGGCAAGTTGCTTTTTCGTTTGCTTTCACTTTTCTTCATCTCGTGATTTCTGCGGCCAGTTCTGCGTAAGTTCCTTCTTGATACTTCCCCGTGTGTTTTTATGTATGTCAGCTTCATATATTTCAAGTATGTGATGTGACACTTTTGCTGGTGCGTCGGCAATTTCATTTCCCTCTCGACCTTGACCCATTGATCTTTTTTGTACCGCAGGTGTGAACCGCTTTTGCGCCGATCTGAAGCTCATGCTGGGGCACGACATCGGCTTGTACTGGAAGGCAAGCTGGCTCGTCTTCTCGCCCTGCATCCTCGGGGTGAGTGAACTGCATTGCATAATATCCTTTTCTTTGCTGAAAGCTGGCGCAATCTCGCTGCTATGCTGCGAGATTTGCAGTATATCCCCTGGCAAAAAAGTATTCGCAGCCCAAAGATCCACAGCGCAAACATTCGAAGTGCGGAAGGGTTGCTAATCGGGTGAGTTAGTCATCCATGAAGGTAGCGTGAATTAGCGCAGTACTCTACGTCTGTGTTGTGTTCCTTTGTTTTAAGTACTGCGCTAATACATGCTACATTCGAAGTGCGAAAATCTGAAGTGTTAAAATCCGCACTTTAAAGGTTCACACCGTACATATCCGAGCAGTAATATCCGCAGCGTAAACATTCGACATTCGTAGCTAGTATTCCGTCTACTACATAGCAGCCTTGTGAAGTAGCAGTGACACATTTTTCTTTGGTCAATTTCTACACCAGATACGAGTCCGCTTTCTCAGAACCATTAGAAAATTTCCATAAACCTCGAAGCAACCCAACATTTCATACAACCAACACCGGTATTGGTTCGAGGGGAGGTCACACTGTTGTGCTGTCGTGACAGAGAATAGATGCATGCAAGAGCAGCGTAATAAACGATCAAGAGAGCCTCCGCGACAAAACATTGTAATGTCCTATAGTGTAGTTTCATGGAGCAATACCATTATGCCACACGAAAACCTTCTGTGTCGTGACAACCGCGTTCGTGACGTCACTGCGTGGTATTCTTTCAGAAGAGAAGGCGAAGCTCGATGAATAAATGTATCTAGCGCAAATTAAAATTTAAGACGCTTTTCGTCATGTCAGAATATTTTTTTCTTTTTACTCAGCTTCTGGAGCCTCCATCTATGGAAGAAAATTAAAAATGAAGAAAAGATGTCATAATTGTTAGAACCCCTTGAAAGCTGACCATTACTGCTGAGACCAAGTATGCCATGCGCATCCTCATCCGCGCAGTGCTTTTGAAGGGTCCCGCTGTCTTCGAAGTAGTTTCTTCGATTCGTTTTACGCGTATTTTTTTCCCTATCAGTTTCTGTTCATCTACGGTCTAATCAAGCACAAGCCAATCACGTACGACGACATCGTGTCCTACCCGAGGAGGGCCGACCGCATCGGCTGGCTCCTGGCCATGCTGTCCATGCCACAGATCCCCATCTGGGGCACAATCATGCTGCTCAAGAACTGGAAGGTGCGTTTATGCGATATGCGCGCTTTATTGCCCATTTCCGGTAAAAATACACTTTAACAAAAGAAAGACAGAACTGAAATACGGAACGAGTAACTGAATTTTGTCATACGTGCAAAAATGAAAAAAAAAATTGCCGAGGGTTTTTTTTTTCAAAATAGTAATAAGCTGCTCCGCAGTGGTGCATTCTGGGTTAATTTTTTACCACTTTCACTTCCTTCTCGCGCATCTCTATAGCGCAAGCGCGTTTACGCATATATCTTTCATCGCAATGCGGCCATAGCTTGCTATAGAACCCGTGACCTCGATTGGCAGGACTCGTTGGCTTTAAACTGACACGGTGACATAAATGAACTATATGTAGACAAACTACCAAAAAAAGTGTATTCCGCTTACATACGTTCAAAGTGCGTCGCATATGACTACCGTTTCTGAAAATCAATGTAGGCATTTCGAATAGAGCTGCTCAAATAAATGCGGTCCACTGAAGCTGGTGACACACAAGGCATTGCATGAAAAAAAAGAAAACGCTCACACTAGCCGATCTACCAGCTAATATTATGGACAATTCGTGTGAACCTGAATGATAACGGAGAAGTGCAAATCGTATAGATAAGGAAAGCAATGGGGGAAATATACGTAACGCGCATATTAGTCTCAAAACTACCAATCGTGGTTTATGAACGCCCCACTGAAATCCAAGCACATGGGAAGCACATGGTATCACTCTGCCGATGCGGTACCATAAGCTGTGCACAAGGCGATGCCTCCCGGGAAATCGAGATAACAACGTATATATGTGCTGAACGTCAAGCTGCGAAAAACTCTCCTACCATTATGGTGGTGGTGATAGATGCTGATCGAAGTTACATAGATTAATACTAGCTGCTAAATTTATTTTCTATACGCTCTACATAGGAATCTTGTCATACGCAACGCAAAAAAAGGTATTTTGGTTTTATACAATTTCTGTTTTACAGTGGTGGTCATAACGTGATAGTATTTGCGAGTAGTAGTCGGCAATCGCTGCGATATATCGAAGAATTCGTTGTGTTTGTGTTCGTTATACCAAGGCTGAAATATTTCTTATATATTCCTCTTCTCTTTTCACAGAATCCCAGAAAGGCATTCCAGCCAGAGCGTAAGTGGGGCCCCGGAGATCCCGTCGAGATGCAGCTCGACCACGCCCATAACGGTGGTGTCATGAACTTCGGCTTCCAGGGAAGCGACACCTACCGCTACTGATGAACCAAAGACATCCTTCATATGCCACTGGCACGCTCCCACTAATGCGGCACTGGCTGCGGCAATAACCATGTAGGCTCAAACACGCGACGTCCATTTGTAGGCTGGGCTCCCGACAGGGTACAGTTTTGCCACACAGCGATAATCTTCGGCATTCTTGTGTAATGATGAAGATTATCACATTCACGACTGCGGTAGGAATATTACCAGAAACGCCAGTTTCGTGATTCGTGCGTTCTGTATAGCGTTCCTGGCACAAAAAAGCATCGGGTACGAAGCACTCAAGTGATCTTACACACTCACCAGATTTATTAGAATATTGGATACAAGAGATCACATTTGATTTCATTACCTCAGAACGTTCGAACAATACGAGAGACTATGGTCATGCAGTAGCGTTCCTGGCGCAAAGGTAGTGAGCACTGAGTGCGCATCATCAAAGTATTAGCACATGCTCACAAAGCATTCTTTAGGAAAAATAGTGGTCGCAGTATTAATGCGCATTACTAATGAAGATTGCCACTTTGCGACAAAATTCCTCTCAAACGAAGGTGTAATTTATAAGAGCGAAGGAAACGGTAATCGGAAAGACATGTAATCAACACCACTGTCTCAATGTTGTTCACATCGGATATTGCACAGATATCATTCACAAAAACTCGCACATTCATTGAAGGTGACGTCAGAGACTGTGCTTGTGTAACATAACTCTGACGAACACGTGGCACGTTCGTATGTGTCTGTCGCAGGCTTTCTGTACATAGTCTACAGAACGACATAGTTTGCACTTGTCTGCAGTGTAGAGCACCTCCGTGAGGTGTTCCACGTTAAGCAGAAAAGAGAGGAAGAGGCGCGGTGATTCCGTCCCTATAGTGTACCTGACTTCACGGTAAATGCACGTCGCTTTGCGGTGCTTTCAACGGCCAAGTAGCGTGCGAGTATTTTGTCGGGGTCCCACTCTGAAAGCCCATCATGTGCGACTTCGGGCGCAAACAAAATGTGTAAAAGGTGTGAACGTTTCCCTGCTCTGACTTCACGCACTCGCATTCTTAAAAAAAAAACATATTGCGCCACGTTGTACATTTTACGGTCAACGTTTTGCATAAATTTTCAACGTGAAAACGATTCCGTGAAACGTTTCCGTGAACCATCCACGTAAAAGCTGCTTCTTTGAAACTTGCCGTAAAACTCTTGCAATACCACTTCGGTGCGGTTGCCCTTCTGTCACTTGATTGTGCATGTCAGCTACGACGTTTATTGGGCCGAACGCGCAGTGACTTCCTGTTAGGAGGCAACAAATGTGATTCTTGAGGGCACCATAGTGATTGAGACATAGTTCTGCACTTGGGCAGTGGAATCAACGTAAGCTTTCCAATCGATGCCATCACTTGTACCACTTGATCACTTTTCATCGCCGAGTGATGTTCAATCAAGTGCCCATCGTCAATAAGTCACGTTTCCCTTCTGTGCGAGCGCATTGTTTGTACGTTATACTTAATTATGCACGGTGCGCCTCATTATGACGAATCATTTGCATTTCACGTATTTCAATCGCTTCATCCATGTCACTTGTACTAATTGCGATAATTAGTCTGCGCTGCTCGGAGCACGGAGTGGCAAGGGCTCGTACAGTGCTGCTCCAACGCCGCAGGAGTACTCTCTTGCCCGTTCTGTACTAGTCTGTGCGTTTCGCGGCTGAAACCAAAGCCAAAGCCAGCGCTTGAAGCGGTTATTATACCGACTCTGCGCTCCCCTGGCCATATTAGTTTTCGGTGTATTTCTATATGTTTTTACCCATGCGAATCGAGATAATTTTTAGCCTTTGAGTGATATTTTACCTCAATCATTAGAGACCTCACTGTTCGACAGACGTTGTCGTCCCTAAAGATAAGCAGGGAATCGGAAACCTACACATATAAAATGGACTGCTGTGTTTATGTACTAATGAGTGACAAAGCACATCACCCTTATAACGGCACCTTATTTAACTTAAGTTTCAGTGCAATGAATCATGTGTTCGATGTGTTCCAAACCGAAGTCCTCTTGCAATTTGACATTGAAATTCAGTGCACGCGTAATGTTGCCTTGCGAAAATTGCCGCACAATCGTTTCTCTTGAGGCAAAAGCAACGTTCATTCTCTGGTAACGAACACGTTTCTTGTTTAAAGGATTCTTCGCATTTCGCCAACACGTACGCTGTTTTCACAAGTTTTCCGATGTCCTGTCGCACGCAAGTTCGCACGACTAAGCAGCTAGGAAACACAAGTTTGTTGTATGTACATAGATGTAAGATATGCATGTCTATTGACCTATTTATTTCTGGTGTTTGATTGTCTTATTGAATCAATTTTAATGGCAAATAAGTAGTGTTCCTAAATAAACTACTGCGTTTGTCTTGTTTTCTTGGGTTGTATGCGTCTAGAGATTGCAGGCGATAAGGTGTCGCTCCGAAATGAGGCAAGCGCAGCAAGTCATTCATAGGAAGGCAACAAAGAATAAATACATTCTTTTCGGTGCTTTCACGGGGCGTCCTGGAGATCCATGTTTAGACACATCACACAAATCCGAAGTGTTTGTCTTGTGGCGGGTTTTCTTGCATTAGCATTCATATGGGCACACCAGACTTCTTTTTGCCGTCGTCGTGAGGATCCGCATTAAATTTCAAAGGGTGATAAAAGCGCCTCGCGCGTTGTGTGTTCCGCACGAGAGAAAGCTTGCGATGACAGCCGACAGTCGCGGCTCAGTTAGGGAAACGTGACAGCCGTCCTCCATATAGCATGAAAGGACCATGAGAGCGTTTCGGGGAGGTCTGCATGGTTATGTCACGCTGAGCACATAGGTTCGTGGAAAATCTCTACGAAGCGTGAAGCTTCTCATTAAACATAGCATTCTTCCTCTTTTTCTTCTTCGAGAGTGCTTACAAACCGGGCGTCATCGGAAGAGCTGTCCGACCTTGACGGTGCTCTCGCCGAACTACCGAAACGCTACAACACTTACCATCAAAGCCGTACGTATGTACTTCGCACCACCACACAAATCACTCAACCGACAAGGTCCTGTTGTTTAGTAGCAGCTACAGGGTGATTCATTCTCCTGCCTTTACATCCTTCATCTCTTCACCCCCCCACACAATAACCCCCATACTGACCGTATTGTGGAACGAAGCATACTTTTTCCGTTCACGCTGTAACACCACCACGGTTCGAATGGCATTGGTCGCCCAGACTGCCATTTTAATCTAGTGACATTAACACCTCCAGTCTTATTAGTCCGCTTCCACTCTTTATTATGCCGTATTTCCGTAAGAAAGTGTTCGTACGCTCCGTATAACATCCTTAAGGAAGTTTCCATGTACTCCGTAAAGCTTTCCATACTTCCTTATCTTTCCATATTTTCCGTAAGGCGCTTTCCGTATATACGACATGACTTCCGTATCCTTCTATATTTTCCTTAAAAAGTTTTCGGTATACGTCATACAACTTCTATATGCTTCCATAAAAATCCATATATTTTTTTTCGTATACTTCATAACGAAAGTTTACGGAGTGCTTAGTATTGAGGGCGAAGCTCCTAGGGCGTGGGTCTGTCCATCCCTTTTATGTACGTGACCACCTATAGTTCTACCTTTGCAATCTGCCCACTACTTTATCTTTGCAAACATCCCAATACTCCTTATCAAGGATCCACCACTTCACCGACCATAAATCAAATACTGTTGAGAAGTAGCCAATATAAAATGCAATATGATCGTGTTCTTGTATCCTGATGCGCATCAAAGAACCATATGTTGTCCCACTGTGTCCATCCCACATTTGTACGTGACCGCCATTAGTTTCATTTTTTGCAAACTGCCCCATCAAAGATCCCCCACTCTACCCACCATAAAGCCGCTATAATGAAGGTTGAACTGAAGCGATGCATAGCCACCAATTACGAATAATCAAATTTCTTGTGTAAATATATACAGTGTTTGTCACGTCCTTGAGAATGTGATGGCCGATATTCGCAGATGGTTTCACAGTTTAGCGATGAATCTCTCCAGCACTTCGTCCCATTCATCATCATTCACTTCAAGGATATGCTGTGATTTTTTTCCGGAAGATTTCAGTAGGGTCAGTTGCACGGTTAATTTCTCGACCATAAAAATCCCTTCCTGAACCCAAGCTAAAATGTAGAAAGAATGTTGTTGTCGGTTAAGAATTCATCTATGTAATCGGCAGCAATATGTTTCAGAATCTTGCAGCATGAACTAGTTAGCGAGTTTGGACGACAGCTTGTAATCGGTGCAGTGACTCCTTCCTTGCGTGCGGACACCATACGAGCCATTGAACCGTCAACCGGTAGATCTGAAGATGATAAAGAAATAAATATGCACGAAAAATATACGCGATGAATAAGGCAAGTGCTTGAGAATATCGCCGAAGAAACGCATTTGTAAGGGCATCAGGACCAGATGATGCCTTTGTCTTCCGGTTAAGAAGCATAGCGACAGTACCTATAGGAGCGATACAATATAACCGTAGTCTGAGCTAGATACAGGCTCAAGATTAACCGTTTTCAAAGGAATTGAAGATACACTGTAAAAATACGCATTAAAATGTTCAGCAATGGCATCCTTGTCATCAAATACGAACACCATGATTCAAATCTCGTTACCATACTTTTTGGGAAGGCGGGGCGAAGCTCTCTTAGTCTAACCTCAATTGTCATAACCTTGTCAGAAAAGAAGGCACTATCTCTCGAACAGTATAATAGTCGGCACTGCCTCATAGACGTGCATACAAACTGCATGCAGTTTAGTGAGGATATTCTAGATGGCGTTGTACCGCTACTCTCCGATTGATTGTTGCACGGGCTGTGCCTGGGTACACGGAAAACGAGTGCCCGGGTGTTCACTGAAAGAAGCCCTCCGTGGAGTGCCTCTCTCAGTCTCCTGGATAGTCGCCGTACGTGGCGGATCGTTGGTGGGCCATGGACGAAGCAGAGCGCCGGTCGCGTTGAAGATGCTTGCGCTCGGCTTCCTTGGCTCGCGTCTCGTCGGTGTTTCCACGCGCCGTCTGCATTCTTGAACGCGATCGAACGCACGGGCACATGCACGGACGTTCGGACGGACGAACGCTTCGCCTCACTCATCATCATTCACTCCAAGGATATGCTTATTATAAAATAGTTTCATTATAAAAATTTATTACAAGATTGCTGATTATAAAAATAGTTGGCGTACTGATGTGAACCTACCCACCGCGGTGGTCCAGAGGCAATGGTACTCGGCTTCCGACCTGCAGGTCGCGAGATCGAATCCCGGCCACGGTGGCCGCAATTTCGATTGAGACGTAAACGATTGAGACCCGTGTACCTGTAGATTTAGGGACACGTTAAGGAACAAGTGGTCGAAATTTTCCAGAGTGGTCCACTACACTGCGTATGTCATAATAATATCGTGGTTTTGGGACGTTAAACCACTTAAATTATTATTACAGATTTTGACGTGGACCTCCCTACATCATCGTATCGACTGATAATCTATGAAAGGTTGTGTTTCAAAGACTGCGGTTAATAAAAAGTGCAGAAAAGTGGTATTAGCCTTCAGTGATTGGGACGTGTGTGAGGATTACTGTATTGCTGAAGATATGTAAATGATGTGATAAAATGCTTAATGGCGGGCGAGGACGCGTAAAATGTACGCATAACGTGAAATGCGCACGTGTGATATATTTTTATTATGTCGTAAGACTCTAAATATTATTCTGTGTAAGGACGCGTAATCAACATTGGCGACGTTGCGAAAGACGTTATTTTTCAATAACTAAATTCTCTTAATGTTTTATTGTGTAGCAGTTAACCATACCAAACTACAATAATTAATAAGCGATGCGAATATAGCATGATCAATTTACATTTTCACTTGCAGCAGTAAAATAGTGTGACAACGCTACATATCTCCTGCGCTCATTTGGTTTGGGACGTTAAATCCCACATATCAATCAATCGTCCTATGCTCATCACTCTTTTTTTTCGCAAATGGTCGATGTGAGTGTCCCATGAGATTCGAGTTAAATGTGACGCTAGGAATTTTACATTTATTAACAACTTCAATCCCGTGTGCACCGCAGTAAATATCTTGCTCCGAGCGAACTGATTTGTTTTCGGCTCGAAAAAAACAAAGAAGTACCTTGATATTAGTCGTAATACTTTTAAGGAAGTTATAATGTGAGCATAATACTAGTTTTGCGAGGATGCGATCACACTTTGACGGTCGAGCTTCTTCGTCAGGGCGGAGAACAGCATAGTGCTGTCAGCCGAGTAGACAATAAATTTTGAGCTTGCATCAATATCGACTATATCGTGACACACTGGCTATATGTATAGGTTACAAAAAAAGGAGGACCCAAAGTCCAATCTCGGGGCTATGGAGCTCAACTGCGGACCCTATATGGTCGTGGGTGCGATGGCAGCCGTGGCGGTCGCATTTCGGAGGAGGCGACGTGGTGGAAGAACGTGTACTGTGAGGTGTCAGTACACGTTCAAGAACAACAGACGATCAACATTTTCCGGAGCCCTTCACCACGGCGTCTCTTAGGAACATATCGTCGTTTAGGGATGTAGAACCCCCATGGTAATAATTAACCTTAGGGCACGGGCGTAGTCTGAACTTTTTTCAGCGGTGGGGGGGGGGGGGGAAGTATTTTTGCTTGCCGAGTGCCATTATATGATCGGTATGCCATGGCAAAAAGAAACGAAAGGAGGGGGCAGGGGCCCTTCGTGCCACCCCCTGGATACGCCACTGCCTTTGAGGATGCCGCATCTATTAAAAGGAAGTGTATTGCAGATCATTTCAATCACTTTTTTTCGGTCCGTATTTACCGCAACCGATATTGACGTCGACGCAAGTTCGGATTGTACCACTCATTGAATGACGTTGAAATAACCCAGGAGGGGCGTATTTGAGCTGGTATTAAACTTAGATGCGAAGAAAGCGAATAAACCAGATGACCGTCCGACCTAGTTTCTTCGAAGATATTTTGAATGGGTGTCGCATTACCTAAAACTTAATTATATTTAAAAAATATTACTGAGTACACATTGTGTGCCACAAGACTGGCGCAGTGCACTAGTGATTCCAGTGTTCAAAGAAAGAATCCAAACGAAGTGAATAATTAACAGCCTACATCTCTCACATCCATCTCTTGTAAGGTTTCGGAACGCACAATAGCTAAGCATATCTTTGTTAACTAAAAGATAACTCTTTACTTTACCCCCACCAGCATCGATTCAGAACGGGCCTTTTCAATATCACACAACTTATATATACAGACGTTTCACGATTTCACTGAGGCAATCGATACCAGGGTTGATGTAATAGCCATAGATTTTGCCTAAGCGTTCGATAAGGGTGCCCCACAATGAGCTAATTTACAAGCTGGAAAGAGTCGGACTTAATGCCACTGCTATAAAGTGGATTAAGGCATACTTGACTAATCGCAACTAGCAGGTAAGAATAGATGGTCATGTGTCCGACTGACTGGCAGTTCTCTCTGGAATCACGCAGGGACTTTTTGATGTGTATCAATGACATTTCTGCTATCACGAAGCCAGGTGAACAACTTAAACTGCTCGCAGATTACTGTTTATTTTATTCCACTGTGCGAAACGAAGAGTATCAAGTTAAAATTAACCGATCTTTACAGGCGTTGAGCAAATGGTGCAGAAAATACGGAATATGAAAATTAATTATTCTAAATTGACATACACACATAATACAACAAAGAAGGACCGTCTTTTATTTTCATATGCCATCGGAGACGAGTGTTTATTAAACACTTGCATTTTAAATAGTTAGGATCAACGCTAACGCAAAATCTGTCCTGGGACGTAAGCATTGACAATATTTG
Organism: Rhipicephalus annulatus; assembly: GCA_013436015.1. Classification (NCBI taxonomy): domain Eukaryota; kingdom Metazoa; phylum Arthropoda; class Arachnida; order Ixodida; family Ixodidae; genus Rhipicephalus; species Rhipicephalus annulatus. Next base: position 257,327 of record WOVY01003795.1, read on the forward strand.
TTCAAATGCATAAGGAAGGCTATGTTTCTTACGAAAAAGAGTAGAAGGTGCGAAAGTCGATGTGAAACTTGCTGCTTACAAAACCTTTGTAAGACCTCTTCTTGAGTACTCGTCGGTGGTATGGAGTCCTCATCAATATTATTTAAAGAAACAAATTTTAAAAACATTCAGAGCTATGCGGTGCGATTTACAGAGTCACATACGAAAATGCTCCACTCTTTTGGCCTACAATTGTTAGAAACGCGCAGGCAGAAAATTCGTCTCAAGCTATTATTCCAAATATCAAATGGACCATTAAATATTAGCTACTACCACTTACTGCCGCCAAGTAAACAGAGCTCAAGGAGCAACCACAACGGGGCCATTCAAGCGTACAGGACTTGTATTGATAGGTTCAAATACTCATTTTTTTCCTAACGCAATCATAATGTGGAATGAATTGCCGGTGTGTGTTGTTGATCAGAATTATTTGTCAAAGTGTTATCAGACCTTCGATGACTATCTCTACAAGTGTACCCCTTGATCTTGACCTAACCTGTACTTGTGTATTTGCTAATGATGCTCATTTTTACTATAATATTTGTTATGTTACCTCTCTGCAAGGACCCTCGCACGAGAGTTGACAGTATTGCGAAATCAGTTAAATAATTAAAAAAAAATCAATTCACGACAATGGACAATACAAACACACTGACTCCGGCTGTTGATGAGATGTGAACGGAAGAATTCTATCTGCTTCCCACGAACCACACAGTTTCCTATGCCACAAACCAACGTTTTGGGCCGCAGCGACGATCACCGCAATCTTGTGTTCAAAACCACGGTAGAACGTGGAATTGTCGAACACTGTAGCCACGCTGGCTGGAACAACGTCTGCTAAGCGTTGGGCTGGCAGTCGCGCGCGCCGTCGGATGCCGCCCGCGCCGATGGCCTCGCAGCTGACGGCAGCGCCACCGCGTCCGCCTCGCTCGAATCACGTTTAAGGACGGCGCTCGGCAGATATATTTCGCTTTTAAAAGTCACTTCGTGCAAATCTACAAAGTCTACTATAAAAGTTATTTTTAGTCTACACCACCCGAATCGACAGGAATGATCCTACTTGTTTATGTGAATTTATAACGCAATATTCTTGTCTCTAAAATTGATCTTCACCAGTTCCACGTCTGAGGTTGTATGGGAGACGGTCAAACTGAGCAACACCTCTAGGCATCGCTTCTCGGCCCATCTGGCCGAGCGTAAGAAACTATTTTCGTGTGTTGCTGGTTCACGGGACGGCCATAGATGATTTAGGCTCTTCCATAGCAGAGTACAACATGCTCTAAATCGTTAGCAAATTTTTCTAAACGCATGTCCTCTCATGATAATATGCGGGACGGGTTCATTCCCTCTTATAGTTGAGTACCTAGTCACAGAACGCTTACCAGTTTAGAGAACGGAGTACCTTTGGGCTTTTGTATCAAAATAACACGCGAATACGTAGTGGCGGCGTACTGAACTGCAATAGCCCGAGGCGAGATGGCGCTAGTAGTACTATCATCATCAATAAACAGACGCATATTTTTGCGGCAGGTGGGGGGGGGGGCATGGCTGGTTCGCGCTGCTCGCTTCCTTTTTTTTTTCGTTGTCCAATCACGTTTTGCTTCTGTAATTATCGCCAGGGGACCTAGCTGGCCTCGACTGGCAAAAACAACGTCAACCAAGTAAGCTTTGCATCGTTTATTGCGTGTCCAGGCCGGTACAATCAATGTGTACGGTCAGGTCCGAACAAAACAAGTCAATCATACGTATCGAAAGCTTTCAACCCATGAGTAAAGACTCTTGAAAGCTAAGAAGCATATGCATATAACGAAACATCGAAATCGCTGAATGAACGTCGCTCTCATTGTGTTGCGGCACTCGAGTTTAAGAGCGTGGCTTCAGGACAAAGGTCTGATTCTGCCGCCAAATGCGGCGCTTGCCCCGTAGTGTTGATATTGAAGCGAGTGCATGATGTGGAACCGGGAAGAAAACTTGCACATTGCGGATAGATAGCTCGTGCAGTTAGAGCAATGTAGTTTTGCTAAATTTTTGGAAAAAGCAATTGCGGATGCGTGCATTTCTGAATCATTCTTGCTCTGCAATGCTACATTGTGTGCTTCACAATTCTGCGATGTCGCATCGTGTCGAGAGGGTAGGCACTAGTTTTAATACTCAGCCATGAGCCCATATCATAGGTATTATGTATTTAGGGCTTGGGCCTAAAATATTTCAGGCTTGCTACATTTATTGTTAGAGTTAAGTACAAAGTTACCACAGCTAGAATTTCTCGCCCCAGGTAATGAGCAGTCTGCTAATTATGCAGCGAACATGTATGCTAAAGGGACACTTGTGAGGTGTGTGCTTACAGATAGAGAAGGCCCAATTTTAAGAAAATAAGCTTCTGGTACGCATTGTACAATTTTGTTGTCTGTACATATTTGTTGGTACTATTACACCACAATATATGCTCAGCCCTGAACACAATCTTTTTTTTTTTTTGCATAGACATATCCACAGAACTTAGGTACTCTCTTGCAAGCAAGCACTCCTGAAATCAATTGGTGGTACATGATGTGAGTCTGTCCGAATACTGGATCAATAAAGGTCACATTTATTACACACTTGTTATTTTGTTTGCTTTTTCAGTATACTTGTGCTTGAAAATGAAGTTGTTTTCTCCCAGCTACTTTTAGAAGTTAGGACTTGAAATACGTACTATCTTGCAGTGTGGCTGTAGATAAGTGAAGATCATGTATGTTTCAGCTACCTGTGCAATTTCCTAGATTTTTTTTCATGACCGTAGTGCACAGAAATTCAATTTGTAGTGGTAGACACTGAAGTTATGACAGCCTAATTTAAACAGAAGCAGGTGTGCACAAAGAAATCTGGAACGTTTTTCTGCAAAAAAAAACAGTACCACATTCAATGAACACAATCTTGCTCTTCATTACAGCATTCACATCTTTGAGGAAGTTGTGCTGCAACTGCTCATCACCTTTATGATTTATTATTTTAGGAGCCCATTGAACATATGTGCAAAGCTGAAGCAATTGAGTGCAGTCTTATGAGCTTTGGTGCATATTTTTGTAAACTTGTATTAGCTAAATACAGTTAATTAAGACAAAACAATCCTGGCTGTTGTTGGTAAACTGTCACAAGGTACAACTAAATGTCGGAAAGCCTGTTAATGCCCATCACTGTGGGTGTGTTCATTATGTAGTGCAATCAATAATTTCCGACGATTCACATGCCAACTATGAAGTGATCGTGAGTCGCACAGTAGTGGGCAAATTTAGATTGATTCTGGCTTTCAGGGGTTCAAACAAATGACTTTGTAGCCTAACAGGAGACAAGACTGCTTGTCGAAAAATTTGCTTTGACCCCTTATGTTAACATATTTTGCATATTTTCATGCTTCCATCGTTTAAGGGTCAGCTAAGTTCACCCGCACCAATCCGAACTGGTTCACAGCTGTGCACAAGAAGTTCAGAACTTGTGCGGCAAGAGTTCAGCGGTGTGGCATCACAAGTGAATGACAAGGTACCAACAAGGTGGAATCCTTATTTTTGTTCGCTTAATTTAATGAGGTGCAAACATCTTGGCAAAACACGCCGCATTTATAGGGGTTTGTACAGCACCTACGTCGAATGCTACATTGTTTGTTAAGCTATGCGAGCGGCTGCACCAAACCAGCGCCGCCAGAGCAGAAGGCACAGGAAAGTCATGAAATAGTTTTGGTGCTGTACCTCTCCTGCGCTTTTTGAAATGAATGGCGAGATTTAGAAGATGCCATTGCTGCGCAGGCTGAAACGAATGGCGAGGTGCAGCACTTTGTAAAATGGATCATGTGGTGCAGGCGAATTGAACAAACCCTTCAGCACACAAGCGTCTTAGCGTTTCACCCCCATCGAAATGTGGCTACAGTGGCTGGGACCAAACAGTGTGTTGTTGAGCTCAGCAGCGCCACACAATGAAACTCATAGTGCTACAGTTTCAACATTATTGAAGTGTAGATTCCATGTCACGGTAGGCAGGCAATGCTTGTAGCCAATCTAAAGCACCTCTCCACGATATGCGCGGTAAAACATTCACAAATATAGCATTACATGTGTGAGGTTAGAAATGACCTGTTGTAGTGGACAATCAGATGTTTCAAAGTGCTTGCAGAGTGGGCATTTGGGGGTAGTCATCCTGTCATTGCATGGCAGTCTGGAAAAACAAGTAACATCACGAGATATCAATGCATGAAATCAATGCATAATCAATGCATGAAAAGTTTTGTAACTTAATTTTGATTTGAAATACCGGTATCAAGTTTGCAGAAAAAAAAGAAGAAAAATAGTGAGACAGCAATTTAGCAAGAAAATCGTTTAGTCGCAGTGATGTATTCTTGAACGGCAACCGTTGTCTGCTGCAAACTTTGAAATGAGGATAATGATGTCGATAGGCTGCTAGTGACATTGAGTCAGCTGGAGCAAAAACTATTTAAAAACGTTGATGACGCAGCACATGTTTACAAAAAACTACTTGCTAGAAGAAAAAAATGTTTTTTTATGTGTAGCGGTACGCAAACTTGTAGTGTTTGATCATTTTAAAATAAAACTTGGCCTCGACGAAGGCGTCTCTACAAGAAAGTGCAATAGCGCGAGTGGCGAGAGAGGTTAGTGGATGCACTCTGGGTGTTTGAAGCAGAAACGCGCCGCGGTTGAATTTTTCGTCCCCTACAGGTGAGCACTTGAACTTGAGAGTTTCCGGGGCCTGGCGCCAGGACAGAGCTTTACCACTGGTGCCACCGGTCGTCCTGGCATTACACTGCTGCAGGGTTCGGCCCAAAATGATCAATTCGAAATAAGTCCGACCTATTGCGGATGAGGGAGGAGCGCAAACTGCACAGGTGCAGTATATACAACGATTGAAAATATGTCTACAATCAATTAATATATGAAACCTTAAGCTGAAATATTCATGTCTTCTAGCACAGCGTGCTTACAATTTTTAACTTTATATATTACGCACTATCGGCCTGTTTGGCGCCAAACAGGCCGTTTATGTAAGGCGATAAACCACGCTATCACCTTAGGAATGTCGTTAAATATTGTTATCTATTTTTTCAATGAAGCAGCCGGCTTCTACCGCACATTTTTCATTTGCTATTTATGTAGATTTGGCAATCATAACACTGTAATACGTTATTCACAGCCAAATAGATTTCCCTTTCGTGAATCCATATTATAGGAACTTTTGTCAGCACTTTAGCTTAAATTTAGTATTAATTTAGGCATTTTAAACAGTGTAGCAGAATTTTTATTACTTTTGTTAAGGCGTTTATTAGCCAGAAACGAGCGAGAATATACAATAGGTCCGTTCGATTCACCTGCACCGGTCGGAACCGGTTCACGGCTGTGCACGCGAAGTTCAGAAATTGTGCAGCGTGAGTTCAGCGGTGCAGGCACAGCACGACACCCGAAACGAATGACGATGTGCCGACCAGGTGTTGGCCTTATTTCTTTTCGGTTAATTTACACCGTTCAGCAAACACCGACCTATGACGAAACGCACATGCGGACAGTTTATGAGGCGCAAACATCTTGGCAAAACACACCGCATTTGTAGAGGCGGGTACGGCGCCTAAGCCACCTACGTCTAAAGTGCTGCGTCGTCTGCTCAGCTGCACGCGCACCTGCACCAAGCCGGCACCGTCAGCAAAAAAGGTGCAGGAAAATCGTGAACCGGTGCTGCACCTCTTCTGCACCTTTCGAAACGAATGGCAGGGTTCAGCGGTCGTCAATGCTGCACTGCTGAAACGAATGGCAAGGTGCAGCACCTCGTGAATTGGTTCACATAGTGCAGGCGAATCGAACGGACCTAATGGCGACAGTCACTGCCAAGCACGGGCTCTCAGCGCGAGCGGCGTCCATGTTGGGTGGCCCCACTAGAAGGTACTCAAGAGTTCGACCCATTTTAGAGTTCGGAGGCTTCGCTGCAATTACCCCGGGATCGAACAGGGAACCGCCTGGCGACCTAACAGCCTGTTACTATGAGCGGGTCATAAGAAGCCTTCAGGCGCTCCACGTTGACGATGTCTCGCCCACGGCGGCTCATGCCCGAAGATTGTTCAACGGGTTCGATCAGATAGTTGACGGGTGAGGTGCGCTCGACGACACGGTAGGAGCTTTCGTATTTGGGACGTAGTTTGGAAGAGCGGCCAGCTACAGAGGTCGGGATCGAGAGCCATACAAGCGCACCAGGAAGGAACGTGGGCTCAGAAGTGGTGGAGCAATCACGAATACTCTTCTGCTGCTCTTGCTCTTGCGTCGTAAAAGTCTTGGCAAGCTCGCGACACTGTTCAGCAAGCCTGGCTGTATCGGAAATAGGTGTACACTCAGACGGATCCGGCGTGTACGGGAGTATCGTGTCCATGGTGTGCGATGGGTGCCTTCCGTACAGCAAGTAGAAAGGTGATAAACTAGTCGTGCTCTGAGGGGCGGTGTTGTTGGCGTGGGTGACGAAGGGCAGTATATTATCCCAATTAGTGTGGTTGGCAGCGACGTACATAGAAAGCATGTCGCCGAGGGTGCAGTTAAAGCGTTCTGTGAGGCCATTCGTCTGTGGGTGGTAAGCAGTAGTTTTGTGGTGGACAGAATGGCACTCCATCAGAAGGGCTTCGACGACTTCCGACAAGAAGACACGGCCTCGATCGCTGAGAATCTCTTGGGGTGGGCCGTGGCGCCGTATGAATCGATGCAGCAGGAAGGACGCAACATCGCGTGCAGTAGCCGCAGGGATAGCGGCGGTTTCGGCGTATCGCGGTACTGGTCTACGGCAACGATGACCCAGCGGTTACCAGCCGACGTCAGAGGAAGTGGTCCATACAAATCGATACCTACGCGCCCAAAGGGACGGCAGGGCAAGGTAACGGTTGCAAACTGGCGTGCGACATGTGGGCTGACGGTTTACGGCGTTGGCAAGTGAGGCAAGAGCGAACGAACTGCTGCACATAGCGGTACATCCCGCGCCAGAAGTAGCGTTGTCGAATGCGGTGGTAAGTTCTGAATACGCCAAAGTGCACACATTGCGGATCAGAATGGAAAGATTCACATATCTCCAACCTCAGACTGCGGGGTATGACAAGTAACCACTGCCGGCCATCAGAGTCGTAATTGCGTAATTGGAGGCCGTCACGGATGGCGAAATGGTGAGCTCGACGACGCAAGGCACGCGTGGATGGTGTTACGGACGGATCAGAGAGCAAGTCAATCAGCGGGGCGATCCAATTATCCTTTCGCTGTTCGGTAGCGAGGATGTCAACATCGATGGCAGATACAGCGATTGAGGTTACTGAGCAGGGCACGCCGTCTTGAGGTAGAGGGGAGCGTGAGAGGGCATCAGCGTCAGCATGCTGGCGTCCGTTGCGGTACAGCACACGGTTGTCGTAGTCTTGTAAGTGCAGAGCCCAACGGGCGAGACGGCCTGAGGGATCCTTCAATGATGAAAGTCAGCATAGTGCATGATGGTCGGTGACGACATCGAATGGGCGACCATACAAATAAGGTCGAAACTTTGTAAGAGCCCAAACGATCGCCAGGCACTCTTTATCCGTGACGGTGTAGTTTGTCTCGGCTCTCGTGAGCGTACGGCTTGCATATGCTACGACATATTCAGGGTATCCGGGTTTTCGCTGCGCCAGGACAGCGCCGAGGCCTACACCACTGGCATCCGCGTGCACCTCCGTTGGGGCTGTAGGGTCGTAGTGACGTAGAATAGGAGGCGACGTCAACAAATGGCGGAGCTTCGCGAACGCGTCGTCGCACTCGGATGACCACGAATTGAGGGTCCCGTTACTTCCAAGGAGCTTCTTCAGCGGTGATATGATCGTGGCAAAGTGTGGTATGAAGCGTCGTAAGTATGAGCACAGGCCCACGAAACTATGCAGTTCTTTGATAGATGCAGGTTTGGAGAATTCGGCCACAACCTGAAGCTTGGCAGGATCAGGAAGAATGCCGTCTTTGAACACGACATACCCCAGTATGGTGAGTTGCCGTGCTGCAAAGCGGCACTTTTTCAGATTTTCTTGCAAGCCGGCATTGCTCACACGTGCGAAAACTTCTTTCAGAAGTTGAAGATGCGTGGAGAAATCCGGAGCAAAGACAATGACATCGTCGAGGTAACACAAGCAGGTGTCCCATTTCAAGTTGCGTAGAACGGTGTTCGTCATGCGCTCAAAGGCCGCAGGTGCATCACATAGACCATACGGCATGACGTTGAACTCGTACAAGCCGTCTGGCGTGACGAAGGCGGTCTTTGGTTGAGCGTCGTCAGCCATGGGTACTTGCCAGTACCCCGAGCGCAGAACGAGAGACGAAAAAAATCGGCTCCATGAAGGCTGTCAATCGCGTCATCAATGCGTGGCAGTGGATAAACATCCTTGCGAGTGATCTTATTGAGCCGTCTGTAGTCCACACAAAACCGTCTTTCTTCGCAACAACAACAACAGGAGACGCCCATGGACTGTCCGATTGCCGAATAACGTCGCGTCGGAGCATGTCGTCAACCTGATCATTAATTACTCGACGTTCAGCAGGCTACACGCGATATGGACGTTGCCGTAAAGGTGGATGGGCACCGTGTCGATGCGATGCGTAACAACGGACGTGCGATTGAGAGAACTTCGCCCGCCATCGAAAGAACGATATTCTTGCAACAGGTCCAGAAGTTGAAAACGCTCTACGGCCGTAAGGTTGTCGGCGAAGGAGGGGCCAGATACATCAGCAGATGACGACTCAGAAGTGGAAACAGCATTGATGGTACACGACCTGGGACAGCGCGTGTCATCGGGTACGTCCAGGACTTGTGCGTCGTCGACTGGTTCCACTCTGCCGAGACATTCCCCTCGAAGCAAGGTAACAGCATACGGGGACGGGTTGGTTACAAAAATAGCAGCGTTGCCCTGGTTGACCTGCACGGTCGCGAAAGGTACTAGCAGCCCTTTTTTGCTGCAAGCGCGGTCAGATGGCGAAACAAGTGCAATGGTGTCGGAGAGACCAGCGCAGTAGACAGACACAGCCGTCGTCGAGTTTGGAGGCACTGTTGTATCGTCTTTCGTTAGAATCTTGCTCAGTGTCGAGGGACTGTCTTCTGGCGTCAAATGCGAGAAGGATGAGAGCTCAATTTCGGCGGCGGCACAATGGATGCCGGCGTCATGGCGGGAGACAAAGTCCCATCCCAGGAGGACGTCATGGGAGCATGCTGGAATGATGATGAACTGGGCGACATACAGAACGTCCTGGATGACAACGCGAGCATTGCACCCTGCTGTAGGATGAATACGGTGAAAACTTGCAGTACGGAGGGATAAGCCATAAAGTGGCGTCGTCCCTTTTCGAAGTAAGCGGCAGAGTTTTTCGTCCATAACTGATATGGCAGCTCCAGTGTCAATAAGAGCGGATGCACAAACACCGTCCACAAGCACTTCAGTGACATTCGAGGGGCTGCTCTGAGGGCTTTCACGTTGCAATAGCGTCGCAGTCCTTGCCTCGGGGACGGCGACGACTAGTTTTCCCGCTCATGAGCAGCCGCACTTGGCCGCATGGGGGACAGGGAACGACGTCGTGGCGACGGCGATCTTCGAGATGGACCTGGGCGAGATCGAGGTGGCATAGACGGCGGTTGTTCGTGATAAGGACGGCTGAGTTGGCCAGCAACCGGTGAAGAAATTGGAGCCGGCTGTACGCGATGGCAATAACGGGCCACTTGACCGGCGTAACCACAGACAAAGCAGACGGGCCGGTTGTCGGGTGTGCGCCATCTGGGTAGGTCTCACCCATGTCGCAAGGGCCGATGGAAGGAACGGTGGCTGCATGGTGGACTGAAGCTGAGGGTGAGGGGTTACGTCAACATACGTAGCGGGCACACCCACTGCAAAGGACGGAGGTCGAGCGGCAGCTTCGGCGTAAGTCAGAGGGGCGGGTGCTGGAACGACTTGGGGCGGCCTGGCGACAACTTGCGCGTAACTCAGGGGCGCAGAAGCCGGAGGCTGTGGGGGTGGTGCTGTGTTGGGGGCTGGCTGGTCCCGACGAAGCAGGAGAAGAAGAAGACGGCCGACGAAGACGTACGCGGCCGGCGGGGACACCGACCAGCCCGAACACGCGGGTTGGCGCCAGCGCTGAAAGAAAGCACACAACCGCTCTCCACGGTTACCTAACACACACTGCCTTTATTTTACAGTCGCCTTGAATCCTAGGTATGGTGGCTAGAATTGGGAGGTGACGCCAACGGGAGCTCGGAGCCGCTCCTTCGTTTCGAGCAGCGCGGCGGTGGCGCTGTCGGCGGAATGGTGATGCTAGTTACGCGCGCGCGCCTTGAGCGCGCGGACCTTTCAAAGATGCTGTTGCTGAAGCATGATTCAGATAAATTGGCGATTCAGATAACTCACTGTGACGATGGCTGATAGAACGCCATTTCAAGCATTAAAAGAAATTGGCTGCCGCTGCAAGACTTCTGTGACGTTGAATCTGCGCAAATTAAAGCTTTCGTTCGCATATCCCTGCAGTGTTTTGGAGTGCAAGGCGACGGCGTTTTTTAAAAAAAAATATTACCAAAGTTCTGGGCGAGGAAAATAAAACAAATATTTATTGCACATCATATTATTAGGAAGATCTATTGCACATCATGGAATACAGGGTAAAATAAAATAAAATGAAAAAATACGCACATTTACATACGCTCGGGAGTAGTTAAAAACATTGAAACATTGCACACAGACAGCGCATCGCTTGGCACTAAGTAATAAGAGGCATACAATCACTTTCCACTCGGCAAAAAAAAAATCGAGCTTAAAGTTACAATATCAAACTCAGAGCACGCGTCTAAGCTTCAGCAATTTCATTCTTTCCTGCTTAGCGTTTCGTTTGCTGTTCTGGGCTTTGACATGAAAGTGGAGCCTAGTAAGAACATAAAACTTGATAATTTTGTTTGTGAGGGACATACTGTGGTCAGGGCAGCCAACAAGTGTAAGCTTTCTTAACTGCAAGAAGGAAACCAAGTCCATGATGCTGTCAGGTTTGACTTCTGTAACACTGAAGCAGTGGGTAAAAGTGTTCTCGAGAGTGGTCACGAGTTCATTGAGCTTGACTGATGGGTACAGCAGGCCTCCTCGGTCAACAGCAGCCGTGAGGGATGCTGCAGCTGGAGATGGATCGTTCTCGCCTTGTAGGAGCTGCTGGCTGCACTCTGCACATTTGGTGCTTGCAACGCTTTTTCTTGCCACATATCCAGCCATGTAGAATATGAGTCTGGCATCGCTGCTTTGCACGACCATGTCTGCATGCTCGGTGCCGTGGCCGTATTCATTGAGCACTTCATGTGCTTCGGCAAGGTTTCCTACGTCAAGAAGCTCGTCTAATTTCCTCCGAGGAGTGAGGTCCTTTCCGTTGTCAGCTCCCAGCAGACTTCTCAGCAGTCCTAAGGACACATTGCTTCCTTTCGGTGGTTTTGCCAAATTCTGGAAGCTCAAAGTGTTGACCGAGATTAGGAACTGGGAGGCAGTCGGATGATCATTGCATCCAGACATTTGTCGGACGATTCCAAACAGCCTCTCCAGGGGGTCCTGACTCAAGCGGCATGTCATCATATAGCTGAAGTTCAACTTCATCGTCAGGTAGCGGAGAAGGTGTAGCGTGCTTGATAAGGTAACACGAAGCCCCTCGGCTGTACTGCGGCTTAGGAAACCTCCGAAGCCAGCAGCTGTTTCCCAATCGTCCAGGTAAGTCAAGAAGTTTTGAATGCACTTCTCGTGCATCCCTCCAGGCTTAAGTGCACCCGAACTGCACCTTGAAGTCATGGCCTCAATGAGCCTTCTCATTCTTTCCACAAAGCTGACTGTCGCCGCTGTGCTCCCATGCTTTTCTTCGATGGTTGCATTGTACAAGAAAAGGCCTCTGAGGACTTCATCACTGTAAAGCCGCACTGCATAATTTACCCTCATTTTCTCAAAGCCATTGGGATGCACAACCGATTTGCTAATATGAGGCATGGCTTTGAGAGTCGTGTCATGCTGTTCATCAAGCTTCCGGGCACAGTCAATAGGGTCAACACTGGCATGGCCTTCTGGAAGTTTCACGCCCGTTCGAACAAAGGTGTTCCTCACACATTTAAGAAAGTGTGGGAAGTCCGAGATGAAGTGCAGAAAACGTTCTGGGTCTGTAGGGTGCTGCCTTCTACATACTGTGTTTTCTTTCCTGCCGTGTATGCCGAATGAGTGCCACATGCTTCTGTTCCACGCAGCTCCATCAGTGGTGATAAAGTCTACGTGCAGACCGGCGTTTTCGCTCATGACTACTGCTTCGAGGATTATTTTGCCTAACGTCTCGGACTTCACATTGCTGCGTGATGCGAACACACCAATAATCTGGTGCCACGTGCCTGTAAAAGGCACGAACAATACTACAAGGCCATGGTCACATGCTACGGAGCGCTCACTCTCTGGTGTGAACTTCCCAAGGTCCACAAAACCTTCGATGGTGCCATCGGTTCCCAAGCTCAAGTGTTCAGATAGCTTAATCTCATCAATTAACAGCCCACCATGGCGCTGGAACAAGTCCATAGATTTTGTTTTTTCCGCCACAGCAGCAAACACTTTTTCGCTCAGGCCGAATCCACTCCTGTAACGCTTGAGATATCGACGTAGTGATGTTCGAGAAGGCAACGCCATGATGTTGTTTTTGCGTATATGCTCATAGAGGCGTGGGCTTTTCATGGACATAATAAGGCACTCTAGAGCCCATTCACTTTCATACTTCATCCCTTTCGTGGATTTTCTTTTAGCCGCAGCAAAGCACGCCTTGACTTGTTGCTGCTGCTTAATGGGTAGGGCCTTCACCGCTTCTTCAAATGCTGTAGAATCATTCCGTGCATTCTTTTCTTTCATTTGTTTGATGAGTGATTTAGCCTGCAGGACACTCAGGCGACTCCTTTTCGCTTGCGCTGTTCGCAGCTTAAGCCTGTATGAAAGCTTTTGGGACTGGGCCACATTTTTGCCTTTTCTTCGCCTGTAGGACTCACGATTCAGGAGTAGTCTTCTGAGGTGCTTGCATTGTGGGCAGGCTTTTTCTGGCGTTGGAGCAACCCCACGGCAAGATGGGCTGAAGGTTCTGCCATCAAAAGTCTTCTCCTTGTACTTTAAATTCACTCCAAATTCACCAGTTTTACCAAACCCTCTGCATGGTATCATGGAGTCGACGTCGCGAAGCAACTCTTCTGCCATTTCGATGTCGGTAATGTCAAGGGTCTTTATTTTTGTGGCTTGCACAAAAGCTGTCGCTTGAAGTTTGTTTTCATCTGATGTCATTAGCACATACTTGTCAATAGTCAACTTGTCACCATCTAGTGCGCAAACTGTAAACACCGTGGCGTTGTCGGCTCCAGCAATTAGATGTCGAGCCCAGTAAGCGCTGGGAAGACCACACTTGCGGACGTCGGGAATTGCGGGCACATTCGGAACAGGTATTTGGTTACTGTCGCTTTCTGTGCTGTACGAGCCAGCTGTCTCCTCGCAAGCAGACGTGCTTGGTTCCTGACGCCGAATTTTCGATGGTAGGCCGCAAGTGGATGTTCTTGACGTCCTTTTCTTCGGCACTTTCTTTGAAAGATACGCAGGAACATTTGGGAATATGGTTGGCACCGCGTCAGATTTCAGCACCGGTTTCCCTCGGGGAATCTGAACAGTTTCGCCGTTTATCACATGCGTGTAAAAACGCTCAATAAACTGCTCGTCGAACTGAAGCTCACATAGCGCCGACTTCACGTCCAACGACTTGTCGGCACGGGGTACGGCTCGTTGCCAGGCTTCGAAGAGGGCAGGGTCTTTGGGAACAGAGAAAAGAGAAGCACGCTGGCCTTGCTCCCTCGATGACACATAGCCGCTCGTGCAGCCAGGAGCAAAGCAGTGGCGTTGCCTCGCTTTCGTAGTGCTGGAGTTCATCCTAAGGTCGGCACTCACACTGTCATGTCAGCAACTAAATACATTTTGCCATAAGCGAGACATCAACGCGGAAAACTGCACACACCCAGACACGCTTCCAGAGGCGAACCAGCGAACCCAGCGGCGAGTCGACGAGAGAGCGCGGAGCGCGCGCTTCGCCCGCATCACTATGCCGACAGGAGCGCCGTGGTGGCCGTCGCGGCGGCGCTTGAAAACGAGGATCGCGCGCGCTCGGCGAATATGCGGGCGCTGGCGTCACCTCCCAATTCTAGCCACCATATCCTAGGTGCCAGAGCGGCGCCCCCTAGCATCCTCACATGTCAATCCGAAACCGAAACTGAAAACCCAAAACACAACAATCATGCCCTCCTCGAAAAAAGCACACCTATACACTGTTTATATTTATACATGCTCGATACCAACATATTTTACAAGGTATGCACATTAGAACATATGAAAATTCAGAACGCGGCACACCGAACTCACACACACTACAAGTCCTGAAAATGCACTGACAAACAAAAACATGTACACAACTGTTCGGAACAAGAGTTCTACATCACATAGTCTTCGAACCGACGCGGCTTCTGCCGCTTCCGCTTAGGGCGGGCCCTTTTGGGTGTAGAATCAGGTGACTCTGCACCTTCAGTGGAAAATTGTGAAGGCTCTGAACGAGCTTTAAAATTTTGGGTCTCATCAGAGCTCGCAGCATGAGCTTCGGAAGAATTTTGAGGACCGGAGTCTGGTTCAACGGTCTCAGCCGTATCTGAAGGTTCGAAGTGAACCGTATGACTTGGTGTACTTGAACCAGCGACACCGCCTGGTAACTCCTCCCCCCTTGAAGAAGAAATGCCCGTATATGGAGGCCACATGTAACAGTCTGATGCGTAGTTGAAGGGCATGGACGGAACGTGATGAGGAAGACTTTTAGGTGTTGAAGGCAAATCCGTATGAAAAATAACAAGGTACGAAGCATTCCAGATGTTTCCATCACTTAAGCGAAAAGAAGTGGGGTTAACCTGGCCCAAGACTTTGTAAGGACCCCGATACTTGGGGCGCTGGCCTGGCACACGAACCTTGACTAGATCGCCAGTGCGAAATTTGGACTGCTTTGCACCTCGACGGGTGTCGACATACTTTTTCATTGCTTGTTGCTGAGAAAAAACCCTGGTGCGGATTTGATCAGGAGAAGACACTGCTATGTTACGAGGCAAAGAGACTATGTCGAGAGCAACTCGCGGTTGCCTACCGTGGAGAAGTTGAGCAGGAGACACTCCAGTGGTGCCTTGTGGTGTGAACCTGTACGAAGCTAAACATTCAGTTAAGACTTGCTTGAGGGGACGGTGCTCTAATTGGGCGATCTGGATATGTTCCTTCAGAACGCGATTAAAGTGCTTGATTTGCCCATTTGATTGGGGATAGAAAACTGATGACCTCAAGTGCTGAATTCCTCGTTGTGAAAGAAAAGCCTGGAAATGTTGGGGTTGAAACTGTGGACCATTGTCCGTAACTATGGCATCAGGAAACCCTTCCCGGCTGAAGATTGGAGACAGAAATTCAATAATGACCTCAGAAGTAACCGTATGTGTGAAACAAATTTCTGGCCATTTGGAATGGTAGTCGATGAGAGAAACAATGAACCGGGCATTTTGTAAAACATTATGAAAAGGACCAATGATGTCCATGCCGAGTTTCTGCCAAGGCCGATCAGGCCACTGGACTGGCTGCAACGGAGAAAATGCAGGTTTGGCCGACTTGTCAGCTGCCTGACATATATGGCAGTTGTAAACTGCATGCTTACATCGCTCACAGATACTCCACATTGCTCCAAACTATTTCATCCACCCCACACCTATGGCCGTCCATTATGTTGTATATACTTGACGGGACTACAGTGCTATGTCCATTTCATTAAGAACAAGGAATCGGAAGGGGTTCCCAAATGTTGAAAGATGTTGCCTTGTGACTTGGTCAACGACTGCAATTTTCGTTACTCTAAACAACCTACCTGACCAGGTAGGTTGTTTAGTCATGGATCCTGACCAGGATCCTTGACTATTATTTTTAGCCTTGTTTGGAGGGTAGTCAAAAAGAGGAACAGGATTCAATATGACTTGCCATGGAAACTGCACATGTAAACCTTTATAACAAGTTTCATGTCTCACATGCTAACTGTGCAACAGCTGTACTATCTGAAAAATTCAATTAAATAGTAAATTAACTTGTCATGTAGGAATGCAACATAACTAATTCTGTCAACAACAAGCACTTCAGGTGTATTTTAGTTTCACTATTCGAACCAGTATTGGTATGAGGGGAACTTGAATGCCGCCAGGACAGCTCTTGAGGCGTACTAAGGCTAATTTCGTATCATGCAAGAGAGTGCTCTTGCATGATACGAAAGCGGCGATGCAACGGATTTTTACAGCTGCATCATAAAACCCAACTGGGCACTGCGGTATTATACTGCTTCCCTATCACTGTGGCCTGGTTGCGCTTACTGTAACACCAGAGCCCTTAAGGACTGTAGTAACGCTTGTTTGATTCCTTTATGCGAGCCTAAAGCAAAAGACTAAATGGGTTTAGATAGCGCTGAAATCTCTATGCATAACGTCACAGAATTCAAGGAGTATTTTTTTGTATCTTCAAGACATTGGCACAACGAAATTCGCCGAAACTTGGTATGCCAAGTCTCGGGACCACTCAGAGGACAGTCTGCTTCCTTTTTACTGATCAGCAACCATGCAGGCACTAGCATACATCTTCGAAATCTGTGAATTACAGCTATTTATACAGGAAGATTGATGTGGTGTCGCCACCCGCATTTTTTTTCTTGCACCTTTTCTCGCTTACTGTGACTATTCTCGCGGTAATTTTGATATTCTGAAACAGTAGTTTAACAGTACGAGAATTTTTTTTAGCGTCTTAAGTGCAGCTTGAGCAGCATGAAATGACCAAGCAATTACGTACGCAGTCACCTTTCACTTCCGGCATTCAAGAATAACAGGGGCTTCCCAAAAACTATTTCTGGCATGTATATTACAACAGCTGACCTAACTTTTAGATACTCGCTACAAATCTTAGATTCTGCATTCAAGTGCCTCCTCCTTCCTTTTACTGATATTGTAATCTATGTGGAGTATCTATTCATAAAAATGCTGGTCTAAATGGCACCAGTGCAGCTGTAGAGGCTAAACAGTAACAAGAGCGCGAAAAATCAAACTGTGCTTTTTTTCTTTACGCAGCCGACTCTTGGCCACAGGTGTTCGACGAGAGCAATGCACGTCGAGACTGGGGCTGGAAGCCAACCTACGACCTGGCTCAGATGTGCAAAGTTATGGTTGACAATCTTCGACCCATCTATAAACGCTGACCTGGGATGCCAGTTTAGGAAAAATATTCATTTCGTTTCTTCTTCCTGAAACAGGTAATCTTACTCAGGCATAATTTGGGCACAATAGAAGACAGCATGACTATAGTTAAGACTTTTTTCTTAGGCTGTTCTTGTTTACTGCTAGCTTTTTATTGTAGTTTGCAATGTACGGCACTGTCACTTGAATCGTCTATAGGCCGGTGAGAAGCAATTTAGCACTGATACGAGGAAGTAAAAACTGAACGCTAAGGCATTCAAGGGGTCCTTAATACACTTTTTCATCATCGTCAAAAAACGGGCCGATCGGTAGTCGAGGCTCTCGAGAACATCTAAGCCAAACAAAGCATAGCACGCGGCACGGAATTTACAATGAATTCTCAAGGCCTGCTAGAAATTGTTGCCTCTGCTTTTTGCGAATGATGCCGTTTATCTAAATGATTGCACCATATACCCAAGTTTATGGCAGTAAGTCGATTTGTAGGCTTGTGTGAATAATCGAATGGTTCGAATATTACAACGAATAGTTAAGTATTCGAATTCGCTTCGATACGAATTTAATTTATCCAATATTTTCGAAGTATTCGCAATGAACGAATATTGTATGTTAGTCTGCATGTAACCGCCTGTAAAGGTAGTTTGGCTAAAATGTAGGTGCGCTAAGCCATGAAAACACCTATTCGGAGAAAACACCTATTCGGAGAAAATTCGCTTTGCCGCGAAGCCCTCTTCAAATTGAAGGCTGCAACACTTACTATTGCAACACTTACTGAGCATGGTCAGAAAACGCTGCCGATCGGTAGTCGAGGCTACCGAGAACACGCGAGGCAAATATTATAGTGCAGCACGCGGCCCGTAATTCACAATAAACTTTCAAAGCTAAAAATTTCTTTCTTGCCTCGGCAAATGACACAAGCTCAAAAATCACTTGTCACAGCCAAGAAGGAATATACGGCTCTGGTCACGGCCATTGGTTGATTTGAGCATGGTGCGCTCGTCGTTACTGTGGCCGCCACGGGAGGCCGCCGCTTGTCTACGAGTACATGCGCGATCGCACTGAAAAGCCGCGTATCCGAACAAAAAAAAAAGAGAGGTGCTCAAGGTCACGAGGTGCCTGTGACGTATTTTTTTTCGCCGTGCCATTCGTCCCTGCTTAGCTTCCAGCTATTTCATCTGGACGAGAAGAGAGAATGCAATTGCAGCGTGCGACAAATTTTTGGAATTCCGTTCTTACTAGACTGATTCTAGAAGTTTTGCGGCGGTAAATTTGTGAGGCAACAAGCATGTTTACTGGCTCTATGGCTACTTGAAAAAGTGTTGCAGGGCCTCTTTAAGAAAACATGGTATCCTCAAATCAATTCATTTTATTAAGCTTGTTATGATGGCTTGTATGCTTCAAGTATAATAAATTTTAAAACATTAAGTATCTTACAGGTTATCACTTGCATCCTACCGAAACTACTACTCAAGGTTGTTTTGACTTCCTTTGAAAGAAAAAAAAATGGCATTTGCATACAGACCTATTTCAATTCAAAAGAAATATTGTGCGGTTTAGTTAGGTCATGAGAAATATTCCCCCTTTTTTATGTCATACATACCATTCGAATTCGATTTGAAATTATTCCATCAAAATCACTATTCGCTTCGAATCTAAAATTCACTATTCGCACAAGCCTACTGATTTGAATATTGTGAACAGTGCAGTTACCGTGGCCACTGTGGGAGGCTGCCACGTGCCTACACGCGTGCTCGTGATCACACTGAAACTAATCCGTGCGTTTGAAGGAAAAAAATGCAATCGACGGTATGACACGCACACGATGTAACTTTTTTCACCCTTGCCGTTCCACCTGCTTCGCTTCCAGCGTACTTACCGGCACGAGAAATAGAATGCAGTTACAGTGTGCGGCAAGTCTCTGTAACTCCACTCGTACTTGACGGATTCTAATAGTTTTCGCTGCAGTCGATTCGTCCGGCAATAAACTCCTTTATTAAACCATTGAATGGTTGATTGGAAAAGTGTTGCAGGGCCCTTTTAAAGAAAAGTGGCAGACAAACAGACTCTTAAACGTAACACGGTCACCCAACAATTTGTAGTTTACAGCAAAAAGTATAGAAGTACAGATTCTATTATGCCTGTACGCGCAAGAAGGGTGGTCTGTAAAAGAACATTTCAGTGCAAAACAGGCCGTCGAAGTAGCTGGCTGTAAGTCCAGCCAACCGCCGGCGACGGCTATATTGCCAGGGCGCCTGTGACGTAGCGTGCGGCAAGGAGCGGTTCTGTCGTCTTCTACCCTGGTTCCAGCTACTGCGAATTGGTCAATATCACTGCTAAGCGTAAGAAAGCTCGAATATCTCGATTTCACACACAGCTGACGGAACAGTACTGCTCGCCACTATCAACACGCTCGCACAGCCAACTGCTCATTACGTCAGGAACTCACAAAAGCACTAGTGTTGCCAGATTCTAAGGCCACTCGCGTGTTTGTAGAAACATTAAAGAATAAATTAAGCGGTCGACCGAATGCGCTAGAATTTCGCCAGCTTATTCGTGAATGCTCAATGATTAACCCACATCTGTGGTATTACGATTGAAAATTGGATGTCATGGCCCGTTTAACTGTGCTTCGAACAACAGCTTCAGACTAAGTTTCTGCATTTCTTTTAATGAAGTGCATTAACTATGAAGCCGATCACTTCCACTTTCAATTTGCTTGTGTTAGTTTCACTGAAATCATGATGGCCATTTCTCCAATTCTAATGCCTAATTTCCTTTTGTACGTTTGCTTGAATTACAGCACAAGCCAAGAACAAGAAAAAGGGAGTTCACATATTCTGGGTGTGCGCTGTTTCTGATGCGACCTTCGTGCGTCATCCGTCCAGCCCCGTCGACAGATTTGAACTGCACTCATGACTGGCCGCAAATTAGAATTTTCATTCAGTACAGCGCTTTCAAGTAAGCAGCTTGAATAGCTGCATGTTGTCTTAAATGCCCTCTTCATCACCATTTCGAAGTTCCGACCAGATCTGTCACCGACTTTAGTTACTGGGGGGCAAATTGTGTCCGCGAAGCAATTGCGTCGGGGGCTTTGGCCCGTGCACTTGGGATGAAGAAGTTGTGAATCTGTACTACCGCCAAGACCTCTCAGTTGTGCCTGTGAGTAAACGAGCATTACAAAACGAAAAGCCTCTATGATGGCTGCTTGACATGACGCTATCGCGAGGTTTATGCATTGTAACAAGGCCATCGAAGTATGCATGTTCTTGTGCTAACTGTTTGAGTGTATACTGATCACGTTGCATGAACATTTTTAGAAATGGTTAGAGTGCCCGAACCATGTTTTGTCATTTCATTAAAACACAAATGACTAAAGAAAATTAGTGTCTTCATAGCACGATCTGCTTAACTCATAGCAATTCCCTCTCATGTCTTTTATCAGCCATGGATGCCCCTTGTTTAACCATTGTGCATGCAGCAAGAATCATCAGGGTTCATGCGGGTCCTCGAAATCCTTAAAAACCCTTGAATATGAAAAGTTTGTTTTCAAGGCCTTGAAAGCGTTCGAATTTTCGCAAATCCTTGAACTTTGTTTTTTTTATAAAATAAACATTGTGGCACATATCACGGTGTATTATTTGTGATGCCACAAATGTAGCAGGTGGCATATGTAATGTGCCCATCATAAAAGAATCGAGAGCATCAGTAGGTTCTGCACGGAACCGATACCGGGCATTCATGGAAACTCGGAAAAGGCAGAAGCAGGGTGATGATAAACAGAAAAACAATTGTTGCATCGATGAGGAGGTCGAAATGCTTACAAAAAAAGAAAAATCTTCGGCATTCTTGTGTAATGATGAAGATGATAATCTTCATCATTACACAAGAATGCCGAAGATTATCGCTGTGTGGCAAAACTGTACCCTGTCGGGAGCCCAGCTTACAAATGGACGTCACGTGTTTGAGCCTACATGGTTATTGCCGCAGCCAGTGCCGCATTAGTGGGAGCGTGCCAGTGGCATATGAAGGATGTCTTCGGTTCATCAGTAGCGGTAGGGGTCGCTTTCCTGGAAGCCGAAGTTCATGACACCACCGTTATGGGCGTGGTCGAGCTGCATCTCGACGGGATCACCGGGGCCCCACTTACGCTCTGGCTGGAATGCCTTTCTGGGATTCTGTGAAAAAAGAAGAGGAATATATAAGAAATATTTCAGCCTTGGTATAACGAACACAAACACAACGAATTCTTCGATATATCGCAGCGATTGCCGACTACTACTCGCAAATACTATCACGTTATGACCACCACTGTAAAACAGAAATGGGATAAAACCAAAATACCTTTTTTTTGCGTTGCGTATGACAAGATTCCTATGTAGAGCGTATAGAAAATAAATTTAGCAGCTAGTATTAATCTACGTAACTTCGATCAGCATCTATCACCACCACCATAATGGTAGGAGAGTTTTTCGCAGCTTGACGTTCAGCACATATATACGTTGTTATCTCGATTTCCCGGGAGGCATCGCCTTGTGCACAGCTTATGGTACCGCATCGGCAGAGTGATACCATGTGCTTCCCATGTGCTTGGATTTCAGTGGGGCGTTCATAAACCACGATTGGTAGTTTTGAGACTAAGATAGAATAAAATGAGGGAAAGGCAGGGAGGTTAACCAGAAAATGGAGCATCCGGTTTGCTACCCTGCACTAGGGGAAGGGGGAATGGGGAAGAAAGATTGGAAAGAAAGCGAAGAGGGAAATAGACGCGCGCGAGAAAAAAATAAAAAAAAGGGGGAGGGGGGGAGCTGGGGTGCTACAGTCTATACAATAGGCCGCTGCCATGCAAAAAGTTCAGTAGGGCCTTCACTGATTTTCTATGAGCACACAAATCATGTCGTCTTTCCAGCACTGATTGTTCAGACAAAGGTCTGTCGTCAAGGCGAGCTAACGCAGCAGCTAGTAGCCGTCTTTGCACGCTGTAACGAGGGCAGTGACAGAGAACGTGCTCTATAGTTTCATCGCTGCCGCAATGACCGCAAGCAGCACTGTCTTCCATGCCGATTCGGAAGGCGAAAGCTTTGGTGAAGGCGTTTTGAGACTAATATGCGCGTTACGCATATTTCCCCCATTGCTTTCCTTATCTATACGATTTGCACTTCTCCGTTATCATTCAGGTTCACACGAATTGTCCATAATATTAGCTGGTAGATCGGCTAGTGTGAGCGTTTTCTTTTTTTTCATGCAATGCCTTGTGTGTCACCAGCTTCAGTGGACCGCATTTATTTGAGCAGCTCTATTCGAAATGCCTACATTGATTTTCAGAAACGGTAGTCATATGCGACGCACTTTGAACGTATGTAAGCGGAATACACTTTTTTGGTAGTTTGTCTACATATAGTTCATTTATGTCACCGTGTCAGTTTAAAGCCAACGAGTCCTGCCAATCGAGGTCACGGGTTCTATAGCAAGCTATGGCCGCATTGCGATGAAAGATATATGCGTAAACGCGCTTGCGCTATAGAGATGCGCGAGAAGGAAGTGAAAGTGGTAAAAAATTAACCCAGAATGCACCACTGCGGAGCAGCTTATTACTATTTTGAAAAAAAAAACCCTCGGCAATTTTTTTTTTCATTTTTGCACGTATGACAAAATTCAGTTACTCGTTCCGTATTTCAGTTCTGTCTTTCTTTTGTTAAAGTGTATTTTTACCGGAAATGGGCAATAAAGCGCGCATATCGCATAAACGCACCTTCCAGTTCTTGAGCAGCATGATTGTGCCCCAGATGGGGATCTGTGGCATGGACAGCATGGCCAGGAGCCAGCCGATGCGGTCGGCCCTCCTCGGGTAAGACGCGATCTCGTCGTACGTGATTGGCTTGTGCTTGATTAGACCGTAGATGAACAGAAATTGATAGGGAAAAAAATACGCGGAAAACGAATCGAAGAAACTACTTCGAAGACAGCGGGACCCTTCAAAAGCACTGCGCGGATGAGGATGCGCATGGCATACTTGGTCTCAGCAGTAATGGTCAGCTTTCAAGGGGTTCTAACAATTAACACATCTTTCCTTCAAATTTAATTTTCTGAAACGGGTTGTTGAACAAGCAGGAGTTTACTCGGCGAAGGAGAGCTTTATTTAGCGCAAGGGCTAACTGAACGCAAGCCTGCGATCACAGCAAGTCTTCTTCCTTTTCTATACTCGAGCTCCATGCCCACTGCCCTCGTTACAATCACCCCCGGCCGATGAGGGAGCCATCCTGGCGACCTAAGGACAGGTGTACACAGAAGGGTCATGGTATGGCTTGAGCCGATAGATGGGTACGATTTCTTTTCCGCGACGGCGCTTGTCCGGAGATGCATCCAGCGGCTCGACAAGGTAGTTAACAGGGGATGTCTGGCCTACAACTCGATAAGGGCCATGGTACCTGGACGAAAGCTTGTGGGAGAGTCCTGGAGGAGTGGAAGGAATCCATAACCACACCAGTGAGTTCGGAGCAAAGCTCATATGCGTGGTTGACGCGTCGTGGCGATGTTTTTGACGCGTCTGGTCATGTGACGTGAACGCACGAGCAAGCTTCCGACATTCTTCAGCGTGTGCTGCTGCTCGAGAAACGGTAGTCATCTCTGAAGGGTCCGGTCGATAAGGAAGAATGGTATCCATTGTTGATGATGGCTCACGTCCATAAAGAAGGAAGAAAGGCGAAAATCCAGTCGTGCTTTGCGTTGCAGTGTTGTAAGCATATGTCACAAAAGGGAGTATGCTATCCCAATTTGACTGGTCGGATGAAGCGTACTTGGCCAGCATATCCCCAAGTGTACGATTAAAACGCTCTGTCATCCCATTAGTTTGCGGGTGATAGGCTGTGGTAGTGCGGTGTATGATGCGACACTCGCTCAACAACGCTTTGATGGCATCGGAGAGAAAAACGTGGCCACGGTCGCTTAGTAACTCCCGAGGTGCTCCATGCCTTAAAACCAGGTTTTGCAGTATAAAACACGCAACGTCTTTTGCGGTAGCAGAAGGTAACGCAGCTGTTTGCAAAGATAGGTCGGTAAGTTGTGTGGTCACTTTCTTCAAGTTTCGGCACAGTTTCTCGCTAATTACAGATACGGCAGCTCCAGTGTCAACAAGTCCGTGCACCTTAATGCCATCAATATAGAGTTCGATTTCGTTCGGGGGACAGCAGTTAGGTCTTGAAATTTTCGCTGCCAACGCAGTTCTTGCCTCCGGAACTGCGCCCGTCAGTTTTCCCCTCGCGGTGGGCTGTTGCGACGTAACATCGGAGAAATAGATCGACGACAAGGAGAAGGTGAACGGCTTGCGCCGGATGGTCGGCGACCGGGATGTACGTCTAGAGGTGGATCGGCAGGAACGGGATATCGCGGCTGAGTGGGCATGGTGGGCATGTAATGTGAGGCCCCTGCAATGTCGTGAGAAGGAAAGCTGCGACGACGGCAGTGACGAGCTACGTGGCCTGGGATGCCACATGAAAAACATATTGGCCGATTATCCGGAGTGCGCCATTGGCTGACGATAGGGGCAGTGTTCGCTGAATAAGGTACCGTAAATGGTCGTGCAGGCGGCGGCGTCATATAAACATTCCGAGTTGTTTCGTATACAGCCGGAGAAGGGACAGTCAACGGGCGGGCAGGTGGCGTCGACGAATAAACGTGGCGAGTAGCTTCGTAGATGACTGGAGACGCTGGCGCACGTGGCCGAGCAACTGCGGCTGCATACGTTAGTGGTGCGGTAACAGTTGATGGAGCCTGAGTTGGCGGCAATGCTTCGGCAACTTGCGATTGAATGAGCTGGCGAAGCGAAGGCGACAAGGGTGCCATCGTAGTTCTTGTGATTATAGATAGCTGCCGGGTGACCTCCTAGCGTATGAATTGCTTTATGACTGGCATCAACGCGGAGTGGTCGGCGGTGTCATGGCGATAGTCGAGGGATGAGATGTCCGCGGTGTCTTGAGCAGCGCAACGTGTAGAAGCGCGCTGCCTACGCAGCTCATCATAGCTTTGGCAGAGCTGAATCACCTCGGCGACCGTCTGGGGACTCTTCGCAGCCAGCATTTGGAAGGCACCGTCGTCGATTCCTTTCATAATGTTCTTGATCTTGCCTGCCTCGTCCAGAGTCGAATCGACGAGCTTGCAGAGAAATAGCACATCTTCGATGTAGCTCGTGAAAGTTTCATCTGCTCTCTGTACTCTGCCCCGCAAGCGCTGTTCAGCACGAAGGCGGCGGACAGCAGGACGGCCAAAGACTTCCGTGAGGGTTTTTGCCAATTCCGACCAGGTACTGAAATCACTTTGATGATTTCTGTACCATAGTTTTGCCACGTCGGTCAGGTAAAAACTCACATTTGTGAGCTTATCGGCTGCGTTCCACTTATTGACGGCGCTCACCAGTTCATACTCGGCAATCCAGTTGTCCACATCTTGGTCCTCTGTGCCACCAAATATGGGGGGGTTGTGCTGCCGGAGAGCGCCAGCGCAGGAGACAGGCATGTTGTGTTCAGTTTCGGTTTCGAATTGACATGTGAGGATGCCAGGGGGCGCCGCTCTGGCATCCGGGACTTCAAGGCGACTGTAAAATAAAACCAGTGTGTGTTGGGTAACCGTAGAGTGCGGTTGTGTGCTTTTCTTTCGGCGCTGCGCGCCAACCCGCGTGTTTGGGCTGGTCGATGTCCCCGCCGGCCGCGTACGTCTCCGTCGGCCGTCTTCTTCTTCTGCTTCGTCGGGACCAGCCAGCCCCCAACACAGCAATGGCGACGAGGACATGTAAGAACCCGTTTCGTTCTCCGTGTTCTTTTTCTTGCTTCTAATCGACCTACCCGGCTAACCCTAGACGCTCTTTGTTCTTAGCAAGGTGGCTACTGCGTGCTGCGTCGCTTCATTTCTTCATTCAGCTACTCTGCCTTCGTCTTCAAACAGTGTACTGGCGTCATTTTCTTCTCATCTGCACCTCTTCATTCTTCTTGCTTGAAATGGCGTCTCCTATTCCACCTCCGCTATTTCTTCATTCGCCCGGAGACCCGCCTCTTCCGTGGGCGGACTGGAAGTTGGTATTTCAGGCTTACGCAGACGCGGTCGGGGAGGACGCCAGCAAGCCCGAGCGTCGCAAGGCCCTGCTGCTCAACGCGTTGGGCCCTGCCGGGTTAAAGCTTTTCTATACTTTGGTAACACCAACGCGTCGCCGACGCCAGCGTCGGGCGATGCCTTCAAGACTGCAGTCGCTCTTTTCGATGAGCATTTTAAAGATGTCTCGTGCGATTATCTCGCACGCGTGAAATTCCAAGAAAGGCGAGAATTGCCTGGTGAGCCAGTCGCCGAGTTCATTACTTCTCTTCGAACGCTCGCCGCGTCTTGCGGCTTCCGCGCGCTCGAGGACGATATGATCCGCCATCAGCTTTTCATCGGGGTAGCCTCGCAAAACGTCCGCTGCCGCATGCTTCAGAAGGGCTCCTCGATTTCATTATCCGAAGCCCTCTCGATTGTGCGAGAGGACGAGCTTATTCGCTCCCAGTTGGAGCAATTCGCTCCGCATTCAGTGCAGCAACTTTCTGCTGCGGGGGGCCAAGGCGGCGGCTCGTTTCACGGGACGCGTCAACATGGCGGCCCTTCACCTTCGTCTCGGCGCGGCGGCCAACATGGACGCTCGCCTGCACAGTCCTTCCGTGGCGGCCAACATGGCGACCTCTCTGCGTCGCGGGGGCGAGGAAGCCGACAATATGGCGACATCATTCCGCCAAATTCGGGTTTTCAAGAACAGCACCGAGCTTCTAATTCGCGTTCGCAATTTTCTTCTCCAAGCGCAACCACGCATTGCTTTCGTTGTGGATCGGCTCGGCATTTAGCCAATTTTGCGCAGTGTCCCGCGAGAAACCGCACTTGTCTTGCGTGCGGAAAAATCGGACATTTTCAGTCCGTATGCAATTCCCGGGAGTCCAGCAAATCTTCCGGAACCAGTTTCTTCGTCCGCTCCTTCAAGCACTGCACAAACCAATACGGTCACTGTTTTAAATGTGGATGGCCTCCACACTACGCCCGAGCCCAGCATCATAGTTTCAGTGGCCCATGTGCCCTTGTCATTTCTCGTGGACACTGGTGCCTCAGTCTCTTTAATCAGTGCCGCTGACTTCCATAGTCATTTTTCCAACATTCGGCTTTTGCCTTCACACGTCGTTCTACAGACATATTCCAAGGGAACGATTGATAATTTAGGTCAATTTACAGCTCAGGTTTCTTATCGCAGTCGCACTGCTTTCATTACTTTTTATGTAACAGCCAATGGCAGCTCACTTTTGGGACGTGATGCAATCAGGGCTTTGTCCATCAACATCATTGGTGCGTCTATGACGTGTGCTCAAGTCGACGTCCAAGATGATCTTCCGGCCAACGCGCCTTCTGAATTCCATCACCTGTTCACCCGTGAACTGGGTTGTGTGCGTGGTTTTGTGCATAAAGTGATGCTTCGACCAGGTGTGTGCCCTGTGCGTGCCAAGCTGCGCCGCATTCCTCTTCTTCTCCGTGAGCAAGTCTCTGCGGAACTGTCTCGCCTTCAAGCCAGTGGAATCATCGAGCCTGTCTCTGCTTCCGACTGGGTTTCTCCACTGGTCATCGTCAAGAAGAAAGATGGATCCCTTCGACTCTGCGTCGACTTACGAGAACCTAACAAGGCGATCGTCGTAGACGGGTTTCCACTTCCTCACATTGAAGAACTGCTTCATCAGCTCTCCGGAGCGGTGTGTTTCTCCAAGCTGGACCTCGCGTCCGCTTATCACCAAGTTGAACTTTCTGAGTACAGTAGAGACTTAACCACATTTGTATCGCACGAAGGCTTATTTCGGTTTCGCCGCGTGTGTTTCGGGCTTGTATCTGCCCCTGCAGTGTTTCAGAAAATGATGTCAATTATTCTTAAGGGTTGTAATGGTGCCCTTTGTTACTTGGATGATATTTTGGTGTCGGGACGTACTCGCGAAGAGCACGATGCTAACTTGCATACTGTTCTCAACCGCATCAGTGAATGTGGTATGAAACTTAATAACAAGTGCATTTTTTCTGTGAATGAGTTACAATTTCTAGGACATAATGTCAGTTCCCGCGGCTTAACACCTGTTGAATCTAAAGTTCAGGCCATTGTCAATGCCCCACGGCCTACTGATGTTAAAACCTTGCAATCGTTTTTAGGTCTTGTTGGTTATTATGCCAAGTTTGTTCCTCACTATGCTGATGTTGTTGAACCACTGCGTACCCTACTTCGTCAAGCACAGCCTTTTAACTGGTCAGCTGAAGCTGAGCAGAGCTTCATTCAAGTTAAATCAATACTGGCCTCAAAGCCAGCTGTTAGTATTTTCAATGAGAAGCTTCCCATCGTCATCACGACGGATGCGTCCGATGTTGGACTGGGAGCAGTGTTTCAACAACTTAGAGATGATCAGCTGATCACTATTGCTTTTGCATCTCGTACATTGACCCCTGCTGAACGCAGATATTCAGTAGGAGAGCGTGAAGCTCTCGCTTGTCTTTTTGCCTGTGAGAAATGGCATGTTTACTTGTGGGGCCGGCACTTCACATGACGTACAGATCACCAAGCACTAGTTGCTCTTTTTTCTGCAGGATCCGAAGGCCGCCGCCCCATTCGCATTTCCCGTTGGTGTGCCAAACTCATGTATTATAATTTCAGTGTTCAATATTGTAAGGGTTCTAATAACGTGGTTGCTGATGCTCTGTCGCGCCTTCCTCTTCAGATACCGGTTACTGAAGAGCGGGATGAGGAAGTTGTTTCATTAGTTACTTCCTGCATTACTAAAGCTGAGCTTCAGGCAGCTACAGCTGCAGATTCCACTTTGTCTCAAGTTCTCAAATATTTACTTGAAGGATGGCCTTCCAAAGGTGCTCTTGCTTCTGAATTCTTGCCTTACTTCACAGTCCGACAGGAATTGTCTTGTGTCGAGGACTTGCTTTTCCGCGATGAACGCGTGATTCCCCCTGCTTCTTTCCGGAACAAGCTAATACAGCTTGCCCATGAGGCCCATCCTGGCATTGTCCGCACCAAACAGAATCTCAGAGACAGGTACTGGTGGCCAGCCTTAGATAAGCAGGTCGAGCATGCAGTTTACAACTGCCATATATGTCAGGCAGCTGACAAGTCTGCTAAACCTGCATTTTCTCCGTTGCAGCCAGTCGAGTGGCCTGATCGGCCTTGGCAGAAACTCGGCATGGACATCATCGGTCCTTTGCATAATGTTCCGCAAAATGCCCGGTTCATTGTTTCTCTCATCGACTACCATTCCAAATGGCCAGAAATTTGTTTCCCACATACGGTTACTTCTGAGGTCATCATTGAATTTCTGTCTTCAATCTTCAGCCGGGAAGGTTTTCCTGATGCCATAGTTACGGACAATGGTCCACAGTTTCAGTCCCAACAATTCGAGGCTTTTCTTTCACAACGAGGAATTCAGCACTTGAAGTCATCAGTTTTCTATCCCCTATCAAATGGGCAAATCGAGCGCTTTAATCGCGTTCTGAAGGAACATATCCAGATCGCCCAATTAGAGCACCGTCCCCTCAAGCAAGTCTTGACGGAGTGTTTAGCTTCGTACAGGTTCACACTACAAGGCACCACTGGAGTGTCTCCTGCTCAACTTCTCCACGGTAGGCAACCGCGAGTTGCTCTCGACATAGTCTCTTTGCCTCGCAACATAGCAGTGTCTTCTCCTGATCAAATCCGCACCAGGATTTTTTCTCGTCAACAAGCAATGAAAAAGTATGTCGACACCCGTCGAGGTGCAAAGCAGTCCAAAGTTCGCACTGGCGATCTAGTCAAGGTTCGTGTGCCAGGCAAGCGCCCCAAGTATCGGGGTCCTTACAAAGTCTTGGGCCAGGTTAGCCCCACTTCTTTCCGCTTAAGTGATGGTAACATCTGGAATGCTTCGCGCCTTGTTATTTTTCATACGGATTCGCCTTCAACACCTAAAAGTCTTCCTCATCACGTTCCGTCCACGCCTTTTAACTACGCATCAGATTATTACCTGTGGCCTCCATGTACAGGCATTTCTTCTTCAAGGGGGGAGGAGTTACCAGTCGGTGTCGCTGGTTCAAGTACACCAAGTCACACGGTTTACTTCGAACCTTCAGATACGGCTGAGACCGTTGAACCAGACTCCGGCCCACAAAATTCTTCCGGAGCTCATGCTGCGAGCTCTGATCAATCTTCCACTCAAGGTGCAGAGACACCTCATTCTACACCCAAAAGGGCCCGCCCTAAGCGGAAGCGGCAGAAGCCGCGTGGGTTCGAAGACTACGTCACGTAGCACTACAAATCTATATTGTACTGAGTTGTATAGAATTTTTTAGTGAATTTTCAGGACTTCCAATGTACATATTTCAATGCATTTTCAAGACTCGTAGTGTGTGAGTTCAGTGTGCCGTGTTTTGAATTTTCATGTGTTCTAACGTTCATACCTTGTATATACTTTTGTATCGATTATGTATAAATATAAACAGTGTATAGGTGTGCTTTTTTCGAGGAGGGGATGGTTGTTGTGTTCAGTTTCGGTTTCGAATTGACATGTGAGGATGCCAGGGGGCGCCGCTCTGGCATCCGGGACTTCAAGGCGACTGTAAAATAAAACCAGTGTGTGTTGGGTAACCGTAGAGTGCGGTTGTGTGCTTTTCTTTCGGCGCTGCGCGCCAACCCGCGTGTTTGGGCTGGTCGATGTCCCCGCCGGCCGCGTACGTCTCCGTCGGCCGTCTTCTTCTTCTGCTTCGTCGGGACCAGCCAGCCCCCAACACAGCAAGGCACAGGTGCGAGATCTGGAGTAGCAGCATGAGATGGCCCCGGATCAGTCATTGTAGGAGGTCGTTGGAGTGTGCGGCTGCGAAGTTCCAGCGTGAGGACCAGATGTTCCCCGCACTTCCACCACTTGAAACGGGTTGTTGAACAAGCAGGAGTTTACTCGGCGAAGGAGAGCTTTATTTAGCGCAAGGACTAACTGAACGCAAGCCTGCGATCACAGCAAGTCTTCTTCCTTTTCTATACTCGAGCTCCATGCCCACTGCCCTCGTTACATTTCTTTCATAGATGGAGGCTCCAGAAGCTGAGTAAAACTGAAAAAAAAGTTCTGACATGACAAAAAGCATCTTAAATTTTAATTTGCGCTAGATACATTTATTCATCGAGCTTCGCCTTCTATTCTGAGAGAATGCCACGCAGTGACGCCACGAGTGCGGTGGTCACGACTTAGAAGGTTTTCATGTGGCAGCAGGGTATTGCTCTATGAAACTACTTTATAGGACATTACAATGTTTTGTCGCGGAGGCTCTATTGATCGTTTATTACGCTGCTCTTGCATGAATCTATTCTCTGTCACGACAGCACAGCAGTGTGACCTCCCCTCGAACCAATACCGGTGTTGGTTGTAGGGTATGTTGGGTTGCTTCGAGGTTTATGGAAATTTTCTAATGGTTCTGAGAAAGCGGACTCGTATCTGGTGTAGAAATTGACCAAAGAAAAATGTGTCACTGCTACTTCACAAGGCTGCTATGTTGTAGACGGAATACTTGCTAGAAATGTCGAATGTTTACGCTGCGGATATTATACGGCGCGGGTATGTACGGTGTAAACCTTTAAAGTGCGGATTTTAACGCTTCGGATGTTCGCACTTCGGATGTTTGCGCTGGGGATTTTCGGGCTGCGAATAAATAAATAAATAAATAAATAAATAATATATATATATATATATATATATATATATATATATATATATATATACATATATATATTTGCAAGGGGATGTTAACACTACAAATCTCGCAGCATAACAGCGAGATTGCGCCAGCTTTCAGTAAAGAAAGGAAGATTACCCAACACAGTTCACTTACACCGAGGATGCAGGGCGAGAAGACGAGCCAGCTTGCCTTCCAGTACAAGCCGATGTCGTGCCCCAGCGTGAGCTTCAGATCGGCGCAAAAGTGGTTCACACCTGCGGTACAAAAAGATCCATGGGTCAAGGTTGAGAGGGACATGCAATTGTCGACGCACCAGCAAAAGTGTCACATCACATACTTCAAGGACATGAAGGTGTCATATATAATAACATACAGAGGAAGTGTCAAGGGGGAAGTTACGCGAGACTGACCATAGATATTGTGAGATTTTTTATTTATTATTTATTTTGTTATGGCGTTTATATCCCGTCACACAGCGAGTATACACAATAGCGACAGTAACGGCAGAGCACGGACTCTCCACGCGAGCGGCGTTCTTTTTGGGTAGACCCACTAGAAAGCACTTGAGAGTTCGACCCAATTCAGTGTTCGGCGGCTTCTCTACAATTACCCCGGGGTCGAAGAGGGAGCCGCCTGGCGACCTAACAGCTTGTCACTACGAGCGGGTTATAGAAAGCCTTCAGGCACTCCACGTTGGCTATGTCGCGCCCGCGGCGGCGCATGTCCGAAGATTGTTCAATCGGCTGGATAAAATATGTACTGGAGATGTGCGCTCGATCACACTGTAGGGACATTCATATTTCGGGAGTAGTTTGGAAGAAAGGCCAGCTACAGAGGTCGGGATTGAGAGCCATACAAGGAAACCAGGAAAGAACGTGGGCTCAAAACTGGCGGAGCCATCACGAATACTCTTCTGCTGCTTCTGCTCATGCGTGGTAAAAGTCTTGGCAAGCTCGCGACACTCTTCAGCAAGCCTGGCGGTCTCGGAAATAGGTGTATGCTCAGATGGATCCAGCGTGTACGGGAGTATCGTGTCGATGGTGTGTGAAGGGTGCCTTTCGTACAGCAACAAGAAAGGTGAAAAACCGGTCGTGCTCTGAGGGGCGGTGTTGTAGGCGTAGGTGACGAAGGGCAGTATAGTGTCCCAATTCGTGTGGTTGGCGGCGACGTACATCGACAGCATTTTGCCGAGGGTGCAGTTAGAGCGTTCGGTCAGACCATTCATCTGCGGGCGGTAAGCAGTAGTTTTGCGGTGGACAGAATGGCACTCAGTGAGAATGGCGTCGACGACTTCTGACAAGAAGACACGGCCTTGATCGCTGAGAAGCTCCTGGGGTGGACCATGGCGCAGTATAAATCGATGCAGTAGGAAGGACGCAACATCACGCGCAGTAGCCGCAGGGAGAGGGGCGGTTTCGGCGTATCGCGTTGAATGATCTACGGCGACGATGGCCCAGCGGTTGCCAGTGGACGTCAGAGGAAGTTGTCCATACAAATCGATACCTATGCGCCCAAACGAACGGTCAGGGCAAGGTAACGGTTGCAGACCGGCTGTTGACATGTGTGCAGGCGGTTTGCGGCGTTGGCAAGTGTGACAGGAGTGAACGAACTGCTGGACGTAGCGGTACAACCCGCGCCAGAAGTAGCGTTGTCTATTGCGATGGTAGGTTTTGAATACCCCAGAGTACGCGCATTGTGGATCAGAATGGAAGGATTCACATATCTCCGACCAAAGACTGTGGGGTATCACGAGTAGCCACTGCCGGCCATCGGCGTCGTAATTGCGTCGGTGTAGGAGGCCGTCACGAATGGTGAAATAGTGAGCTCGACGACGCAAGGCACGCGTGGATGGCGTTGCAGACGGATCAGAGAGCAAGTCGATCAGCTGGGCGATCCAATTATCCTTTCGCTGTTCGGTAGAGATGATGTCAACATCAATGGCAGAAACAGCAACCGAGAATACTGAGCAGAGCACGTCAGCTTCAGGCGGAGGGGAGCGCGAGAGGGCGTCGGCGTCAGCATGCTGGCGTCCATTGCGGTAGAGCACGCGGATGTCGTAGTCTTGTAAGCGAAAAGCCCAACGGGTGAGGCGGCCTGAGGGATCCTTCAATGATGACAGCCAGCATAGTGCATGATGGTCGGTGACGACATCGAATAGGCGACCATACAAATAAAGTCGAATCTTTGTAAAGGCCCAGACGATCGCCAGGCACTCTTTTTCCGTGACGGTGTAGTTTATCTCGGCTCTTGTGAGCGTACGGCTTGCATATGCCACGACATAATCAGGGAACCCGGGTTTGCGCTGCGCCAGGACAGCGCCGAGGCCTACACCACTGCGTCCGTGTGCACCTCCGTTGGGGCCGTAGGGTCGTAGTGGCGGAGAATGGAAGGAGACGTCAACAAATGGTGGAGCCTCAAGAACGCGTCCTCGCACTCTGACGACCACGAATTCAGAGGCCCGTTCTTTTCAAGGAGCTTTGTCAGCGGTGATATAATCGTGTCAAAGTTTCGTATGAAGCGTCGGAAGTATGAGCACAGGCCCACGAAACTACGCAGTTCTTTGACGAATGCAGGTTTTGGGAATTCGGCCACAGCCTGAAGCTTGGTTGGGTCAGGAAGAATGCCATCTTTGGACACGACGTACCCTAGGAAGGTGAGTTGGCGTGCTGCAAAGTGGCACTTCTTCAGATTTAGTTGCAAGCTGGCATTGCTCAGACGTGCGAAAACTTTTTTAGACGTTCGAGATGCGTGGAGAAATCTGGAGCGAAGACAACAATAACATCGAGGTAACACAAGCACGTGTGCCATTTCAAGTTGCACAGAGTGGTGTCCATCATGCGCTCAAATGTCGCAGGTTGCATTACACAAACCAAACGGCATGACGTTGAATTCGTACAAGCCGTCGGGTGTGATGAAGGCAGTCTTCGGTCGAGCGTCATCAGCCAGGGGTACTTGCCAGTACCCCGAGCGCAGATCGAGAGAAGAAAAGAATTGGGCTCCGTGAAGGCTGTCAATTGCGTCATCGATGCGCGGCAGTGGGTAGACATCCTTGTGAGGCATCTTATAGAGCCGTCTGTAGTACGCACAGAACCACCCTTCTTCGCAACGAGAACAACAGGAGACGCCCATGGACTCTCCGAGGGCCGAATGACGTCTCGTCGGAGCATACCGTCAACCTGCTCGTTAATTTCCCGGCGTTCAGCAGGCGACACGCGGTATGGACGTTGCCGTAATGGTGGATGGGCACCAGTGTCGATACGATGCGTAACAGTGGACGCGCGACCGAGAGAATTTCGCCCGACATCGAAAGAAGAACGGTATTTTTGCAACAGGTCTAGAAGCTGGGAACGCTGTACTGACGTAAGGTTGTCATCAATGTATGGGCCAAATACATCAGGAGATGACGAATCAGAAGTGGAAACAGCATTGATGGTACACGACCTGGGACCGCGCGTGTCATCGGGTACGTCCAAGACTTGTGCGTCGTCGACAGGTTCCACTCTGCCGAGACATTCCCCTCGAAGCAAGGTAACAGCATACAGAGACGGGTTGGTTACAAAAATAGCAGCGTTGCCCTGGTTGACCTGCATGGTCGCGAAAGGTACTAGCAGCCCTTTTCTGCTGCAAGCGTGGTCAGATGGCGAAACAATTGAAATGGTGTTGGAGAGACCGGCACAGTAGACAGACACAGCCGTCGTCGAGTTTGGAGGCACTGTTGTATGGTCTTTCGTTAGAATCTTTCTCAGTGTCGAGGGACTGTCTTCTGGCGTCAAATGCAAGAAGGGCGATAGTTCAATTTCGGCGGCGGCATAATGAATGACGGCGTCATGGCGGGAGAGAAAATCCCATCCCAGAATGATGTCATGAGAGCATGAAGGAATGATGATGAATTGGGCGACATACAGAACGTCCTGAACGATAACGCGAGCTGTTCAGCCTGCTGTAGGATGAATACGATGTGAGGTAGCGGTACGAAAGGACAACCCAGAAATTGGCGTCAGCACTTTTCGAAGCAAGCGGCAAAAGTTTTCGTTTATAACTGAGGCCGCAGCTTCAGTGTCTTTAAGAGCAGATGCATGAACACCGTCCACAAGCACGTCAATGACATTAGGTGGGCGGCTCTGAGGGCTTTCACAATGCGATAGCGTCGCAGTCCTTGCCTCTGGGACTGCGACGACTAGTTTTCCCGCTCATGAGCAGCCGAACTTGACGCAAGGGGGACAGTGACCGATGTCGTGGAGACGGCGACCTTCGAGAAGACAGACCTGGGCTAGACGACACTGGCACAGACGGCAGTTCGTCGTTATACGAACGGCTAAGGTGGCCAGCAACAGGAGAAGAAATGGGAGCCGGCTGTAGTCGAGAGCAATAACGGGCTACGTGACCGGCGTAACCGCAAGCAAAGCAGATAGGCCGGTTGTTTGGTGTGCGCCATCGGTTTGCCAGGGTGGGTCTCGCCTGGAACGGTGGCTAGAAAGGCTGCATGGTGGGCTGAAAATGAGGATGAGGGGTTGCGCCAACATACGCAGCCGGCATAACCGCTGCAAAGGGCGTAGGTCATGCGGCAGCTTCGGCGTAAGTCAGTGGTGCAGGCGCTTGAACGACAGGAGGCAGCCTGGTGACCACGTGGGCGTAACTTGGGGGCACAGGGGCCGGAAGTTGTGGGTGGTACGCAGGTATGACCTCCGCTATTTCCTGCTCAATCGCTTGGCGGATGGGTGGAAGAATGGTAGTTCCCGATTGTTGAACAGCCGGTGGGTCGGCAAAGGGAAGGAGAGAGAACTGGCGCGCGATTTCCTCACGTATGAAGGACTTGAGGTCTGCCAACAACGCCACCTGATCAAATTTCGCCTCCAAGCCAGCAAGCCCTGCATCTCGCGGTGTGGAGCGACGGGTCATCGAACGCCGCCTGCGGAGCTCCTCGTAGCTCTGGCACAGCGTGATGACCTCAGCTACTGTGCCTGGGTTTTCGGCAAGCAGCATCGTGAAGGCATCATCGTCAATGCCCTTCATGACGTTCCGGATCTTGTCTGATTCGGACATGCTGTCGTTGGATTTCTTGCACAGGTCCAGGACATCTTCATTTTAACAGGTGAATGATTCACCGGCCTGCTGAGCGCGTTCGCGTAAGCGCTGCTTGGTTGGCAGCTTACGAACGGAAGGGCGGCCAAAAACGTTGGTGATAGCAGTCTTGAAATCGGACCACGTTGCTAACTCGGACGCGTGGTTGGTGTACCACAAACTTGCAACGCCCGCAAGGTAGAACACCAAGTTTGTCAACTTGCCGTCCTCGTCCCATTTGTTGGGGACGCTCACGCGCTCGTAAATGGCGAGCCAGTCCTCCACGTCAGTGCCATCGGCGCCCGTGAAGATCGGTGTATCGCGGATCCTGGGGACACCGCGACAAGGGGGTGGCATGGGAGGAGGCGTTTGCTGAGAGACGTCGTGGGACATGGTAGATTGCAGGGTACGTGAGCGTAGTTCCAAGAGCATCGAAGGGGATCGTAGCACTCTCCACCAACTTGTTATGGCGTTTATTAGAAGGCACACAGCGAGTATACACAACGGCGACAGTAACGGCCAAGCACGGACTCTCCGCGCGAGCGGCGTTCTTTTTGGGTAGACCCACTGGAAACACTAACAATGCAAGGGAAAAAACGTAAAGAGATGAATGGACGGGAAAGCGAACGAAAAATCAACTTGCCGTTGGCGGTAGCCGAAGCTACAATATCAGGATTACACGCGTGCAGTCTACTGCCCTGGAGTGTGGCGTAAATAATGTATGTATTTATGCATGTGTCCAGTTCTTCAAGTTTTAAGGTGTCTTTAACGCGCAATATTTTGAAAGAGTTCAATGCATACACGTCTGCATGCAGGTGGGTGCAGACGGATAAGTTGCCATCTTAAAACCACACCAGCACCTTCCCCTCACTCAAGCTACACCAGTGGCTTCTTGCATCCTCTCAGCTGCGATGCAATGTAGGTATGCACCCCTCAAGTTATAATACTGCCAGCGCCTATAGTTGAATATGTCAGATGTCCTACGCAGTAGGCATAGTGGGTGACTTGTATAGCACCGACCTATCGTGTACGCGCTGCCTGCCACGATGAAAATATAGGCCGTCATTGCAGATAGTGAAATTGAGGCTGCGATGGCAAGTTGCCACACCTTGTAGTTTCTACACTGCGAAAAATAAATTAAAATCAGCGAGCTTTATCGCTTGCTTGCAACACAAAAAAATATTTGGCACAGATAGCCTGGCATGACATACTGTTCTAGCATGAGCTGAAACTGTTTTTGTACATACCGTAAAACCACATGAGCCCGACGATTTCACAAATGGCGATGAACAGAACAGCGCCTCCTCCAGCGTAGGTGTCCATAGGATTCAGGACGTACTGCCCACCCTGAAAGTAAAAGCAAACAAAAGAATTACATTCTGCGTGCTTAATTAAACAGCAATGTGGTGGCGTTCGAAAAAGCAGCTCTTTATGCAAAGTGCCTCGGAAAGCAGCGCGCAGGCTTCGCGCTCGTCTCGCGTATTACACATACATGATCTGTCGTCTTGGTACATTAAGTCACGACGAAAACATAATCCTTAGGCAGGTACACAAATAAAGCTTGCGATTTTAAGTTAGTTGATTTCACAGTCCTATGGCAAGGCATCGTTTATGCCTATATTTATGCCTGGTATCTCAAGGCGACGGCATTGCTCAAAAACCCCTCTTTGGTAATGAACGTTCACCGATGATCTCACCAGAGAAGGATTGGCCACCCTGGTGCAGTATCTGGCCACCCCCTCCCGTAGGCATTCGTCAATTAACTCACGGCCCTCAGTCCCCACCAGCTGCGGAGCAACTGACCACGGCGGCGGTCAGATCTGCAAAGCAGCAGAGGGTGCTAGGAATCTCTGGATACGGACAGGCCACCATTGGAACTTCAACTTAGCAACGTTTAACGTTAGAACGTTATCTAGTGAGGGAAGTCTAGCTGTATTATTCGAGGAGCTAGAAGGCATTAAATGGGATATAATAGGGCTGAGTGAGGTTAGGAGGACAGATGAGGCCTATACTGTGCTACAGAATGGGCACGTCATTTGCTATCGGGGCTTGGCAGACAGAAGAGAACTGGGAGTAGGGTTCCTAACTCACAGTGTAGAGAGGAAGAAGAATATGTGCCGCAGTGGGTCACGCTTTTAGGGAAGAGGAGCCGAGCGCGAGCTGTTGCCCCGAGCGTTGTGTATCCTGCGTCGGTTCCTGCCGCCCGGTTCCCGCATCAATAGACCTGCTGTGCAAGCACTACTTGTGCCAATAAACCCCGTTCCAACAAAAACATAGCTGGCAACATAGAGGATTACTATAGCATTAATGAAAGGGTGGTAGGCATTGTAATTAAACCGAATAAAAGATACAAAATGAAGGTAGTACAGGCTTACGCGCCTACATCCAGCCATGATGACGCTTCAGTTGAAAGCTTCTATGAAGACGTGGAATCGGCAATGAGTAAGGTGAAAACACAGTATACTATAGTAATGGGCGACTTTAATGCAAAGGTAGGGAAGAAGCAGGCTGGAGACCAGGCAGTAGGAGATTATGGCATCGGCACTAGAAACGCCAGAGGAGAGCTACTAGTAGAATTCGCAGAACGCAATAATCTGCGTATTTTGAATACCTTCTACCGAAAACGAGAAAACCGCAAGTGGACATGGAGGAGCCCTAATGGCGTAAATAAGAACGAAATAGACTTTATAATGACTGCACACCCAGGAGTCGTGCAGGATGTGGAAGTGGTTGGCAAGGTAAGATGCAGTGACCATAGAATGGTACGGGCTCGAATCCGCCTAGACTTGAAGAAGGAACGACAGAAACTGATACGCAAGAAGCCAATCAATGAGCTAGCACTGAGAGGGAAAGTACAGGAATTCAGAGTGTCACTGCAGAACAGGTACTCTGCTCTTAGCGAGGAAACCAACCTTAGAGTAGATACAATGAATGATAATCTGACGAGTATCATCACGGAGTGTGCAGTGGAAGTTGGAGGCAGGGTAGCTAGACAGGACACTGGAAAGCTTTCCCAGGAAACAAAGAACCTAATTAGGAAGCGTCAAATCATGAAAGTTTCAAGTAGAACAGACAAAATAGAACAGGCAGAGCTTTCGAAGTTGATTATTAGACGTAAAGTATGCGATGTAAGAAGGTATAACATGGAGAGAATTGAGCACGCTCTGAAAAACGGAGGAAGCGTCAAAGCAGTGAAGAGGAAACTTGGGATAGGCAAAAGGCGGATGTATGCACTAAGGGACAAAGAAGGCAAAATAACTACCAATATGGATAGGATAGTTAAAATAGCGGAGGAGTTTTACAGAGATCTGTACAGTAGCCGAGACAACCACGGCCTTAATACTATAAGAACTAGCAGTAACCCAGATGACACCCCTCCGGTAATGATAGGAGAAGTCAGAAAAGCTTTGGAGAGCATGCACAGAGGCAAAGCTGCTGGTGAGGATCGGGTAACATCAGATCTGCTGAAAGATGGAGGACATATTGTGTTAGAAAAACTAGCCACTCTATTTACGAGGTGTCTCCTGACGGGAAAAGTACCAGAGTCTTGGAAGAACGCTAACATCGTCTTAATACATAAAAAAGGAGATTACAAGGACTTGAAGAATTACAGGCCGATCAGCTTGCTCTCTGTAGTATACAGGCTATTTACAAAGGTAGTTGCTAGCAGAGTAAAGAAAATATTACAATTCAATCAACCAAAGAAACAAGCAGGATTTAGAACAGGCTACTCAATAATTGACCACATTCATACCATCAATCAGGTAATAGAGAAATGCTCAGAGTATAACCAACCACTATACATAGCCTTCATAGATTACGAGAAGGCGTTTGATTCAGTAGAAATATCAGCCGTCATGCAGACACTGCGGAATCAGGGCATAGATGAAATATATATAAACATTCTGGAAGAAATCTACAGGGGATCAACTGCTACCATAGTGCTTCATAGAGAAAGCAACAGAATACCAATGAAGAAGGGTGTAAGGCAGGGGGACACAATTTCCCCAATGCTATTCACTGCGTGCTTACAGGACGTTTTCAGAAGCCTAGAATGGGAACAGTTAGGGATAAGAGGTAATGGAGAGTACCTCAGTAACCTGCGCTTCGCCGATGACATTGCATTGCTGAGTAACTCAGGGGACGAATTGCAACTCATGATTACGGAGTTAGACAAGGAGAGCAGAAAGGTGGCTCTTAAAATTAATCTGCAGAAAACGAAAGTAATGTACAACAACCTCGGAAAGGAGCAGCCCTTTGCGATAGGTAATAGTGCACTTGAAGTTGTAAAAGACTATGTCTACTTAGGGCAGGTAATAACCGCAGAGCCTAACCACGAGATTGAAGTAACTAGAAGAATAAGAATGGGGTGGAGCACATTCGGCAGGCACTCT
This sequence comes from Rhipicephalus annulatus, assembly GCA_013436015.1. NCBI lineage: Eukaryota > Metazoa > Arthropoda > Arachnida > Ixodida > Ixodidae > Rhipicephalus > Rhipicephalus annulatus. The sequence continues at coordinate 298,879 of WOVY01003795.1, forward strand.
CAAATTATGACAAGTAGATTGCCACTGTCCCTCAAGAGGAAGGTATATAACAGCTGTATCTTGCCGGTACTTAGCTACGGAGCAGAAACCTGGAGACTCACAAAGAGGGTTCAACTTAAATTGAGGACGATGCAGCGAGCAATGGAAAGAAAAATGGTAGGTGTAACCTTAAGAGACTAGAAGAGAGCAGAGTGGATTAGGGGACAAACGGGAGTTAAGGATATCATAGCTGCAATAAAGAAGAGGAAATGGACATGGGCCGGGCATGTAGCACGTAGACAGGATAACCGCTGGTCATTAAGGGTCACCAACTGGATTCCCAGAGAAGGGAATCGGGGTAGGGGGAGACAGAAGGTTAGGTGGGCAGATGAGATTAAGAAGTTTGCGGGTATAAATTGGCAAAAGCAAGCACAAGACCGGGTTAACTGGCGGAACATGGGAGAGGCCTTTGTCCTGCAGTGGACGTAGACAGGCTGATGATGATGATGATGTTCACCTAGCACCGGATAGACGCTGCCGATACATGTGAAGTCGTTTGGAAGGTGGCCCTAAGCAGTTCTAGTATTCACCTGAACTTCGACCGACAGATTGCTATGACGTCACACAAAATCAGCCATCTGTTGTTTTGTTTACGGCATTCGTGTCTAAGAGATTTTGGTAAAAAGATTTTTAATGTATAGTGGCCCCTAACGCGCAATTTTGGGTTAGGGAAGTAACGTGGCAGAGTTACTGCATCAAAGTGGCACGCCTATAAGCACACACTTTCAGTCTAACATCTGCCTTATTGTCAAACATCGGTATAACGAGGTCAATTATTAAAATGGCTTCTTATAATCTGCTACTCTATCACTACAAACGTAATTTTTCGCACCAGAAGGACAGCGAAGTAAATCTACAGTTTAAATTGTTATACCATGCAATCGTAGTTCGTTCAATCAAGCCTCAACTTGAGTTCGATTTAGTACTTTGGAGCGTGTCTTTAAGCCAGCTGAGAAGTCGGGTTAAGGAAGCATACCTGTGTGACGCAGGGCAGACCAACGAGGAAGCACAGCATGCAGATTCCGAAGGTAAGAGGAACCTTGTACCGCCTGGACCAAGGAAATTCGTCGTAGAATGTGGTCAGGAAGGTCTCCAGCAGCGCGAACTGTCAAGTAAAGAAAAAAAAGTTGTAAAGGGGCTAAAATATATGGCAACGCCTAAAAAAATTATAATGCGATATTGAATGTGGTTCCTCCAACAGCGCCGTCGCCGGGCTGTGACGTTACAGACGGCACTCAGTTGGCCTTTGCGTGAATAATTTGGAAGGCGTCCAAAGACGATGTCACATGGCTACATAAAGACAAAACTTTCTAACTTGGCCTATAAATTAAGCTTAGCACAATTGTATTCGCTGTGGGAACCTGGGCAACATTCTGCTCTCTGCTACATGCATTCGGCATACGTATATATCAGCGCTCCGGCAGAACAGGTATGTGCTTACCACAACGTGGCGAAAACACATGCTCCGAGTGGAACACACAGTATAAGCGAAGAAAGCTACTCATAACAAAAAGAAGCTTACCTAATAATCACTTGAACATCCCATCGAGACGCGGAAAGGGACGCCGGGTAGAATGACGTACCGCTATATATCCGAATCGTACGTTGCTTCAGACACTTGTACGCAGTTAGGACGCGATACTACAAAGGAATGGTTTTAAGACTAGTCGTGTACCATTCCAGAGCTTATTATGAGTTCGAACGAGACCAAGCACGTTTCACTATTCATAACTCTGTCGTTTTACCACAACATAACAAGGACAGAAGGAGCGCTCTTTCTGTCCTTGTTTCTTCTATAGTTACGTCGTAACTACTCGTAGTCTTGCACTGTGCAAATATACTAATTCCCAATCACTACTAGCCCAAGCATCTGTCTTATCAAATTGCGGCAACATGATCGATACCTTTCAAACTTTGGTCCTTGGATACCCATTTTCATTTATTAAAATGCAGGCTACCGAGGTGTCCTAAGACTTGTAAAACTGTGGAAGAATTCATGAAGGCCACAATAATGATGCATCATTGATAGGCATCCACCCTCAGCATTATCTGGTTTTTCGTACCCGTGGATCAACTATACCACACTGAAGGACGTCTAATATTTTTTTGAAATGTGACATTTTCGGTACGACGCATGCTTTATCGTTACAAATTAATGCTAACATGTTCTAGGAAGCCTTTCATTATTCCTTAAGGGTGTAAAGGAGTTCAGGCCAGCTGAATACGTGAACAAATTTTCTGCATGATGAACGTGGTCCATAAATAACACCAAAGCCAACTATACATAACCACAATTACTTGCATAAAATGCCGATGAGTTTATAGCTGCAGTAAAAATATAAATAAGAGTAATAGTAACACACAAAAGCACACTGAATTCTTTGTAGGCACAGTGTTTAATCAAGCAGCGATTCTACAAATTACTGCTGAATGAAGCATTACTTAGCTAAGAAATAACCGAAAATTGTAGACATGAAAACTACACAATTTTCCTCCAGGTAATGTAAAAGTAAGAAGCCCATACCTTTTGAAGTGCCAGCCTCAAGTGCAGTTTTCTGCTTTTGCTCTTCATACATAACGTCCAGAAGTTGTCGTATTGCTTAGAATGCTTACGAGAAACAAACATTGACCGCTTCTGCAAAGCAAGAGGGCATGCAATCTGTGTCAAGGGCAATTTATAAGAGGGAAATTTGGCGCTGCGATCGCTCAGCCACCTCGGGATTGATTGAAATCGCTAAAATTCGCCTAGTCTTTGTGGTTGATGCTTCAAACGCATTTGTGGCCTTGTTTATGGCGGGGTTCTGGTTTTTTTCGAATAAAAGAACGAACCGTTGTGAACTTCAGGAGCTGATTCGGATTAGTGGGTCTAAAAGGTTTAGGTGGTGAAGTGCAACTGCTGAACATTTGCCGATAATTATTTCGTAACAAAGCAACTTCAAGCCTTGTGAGGCCAAATGGAGCTTAAAGAGCAAAGATCAGACAAATTTGTGAACTGCTCATTGTTATTATGCTGGCTGAAATATGTGTGTTGCAGCTGCCATAGGCACCAGTGCCCTCAACCTAGTAACATAATAAGAGTAGGGGTTAAAAGTCAGCCTTATACATTGACATGATAGGGAGGGAGTGGGGGCAAAGCGATCACCTTTGGTGCCCCTGAAGAGGAACCCTGCGCACGCCTATGCCTGTAAATATATTGCCCACTACTGAAAGTCGTTGAACAGGGATTGTGAACACTCTGTTAGTACGAAGGTACAGGCTGATAAAAAGTTCTTCTAGTGGTCAGAGATTTGCGTTGTATAATGCATCTACCAAGACATGACAGTGTGGGTGTACTGTTTGGTCATGGGCCTGACATTTTCTCTAAATGCGAATTATTGAGACGCCAATGAAGGGAACACGTAAATTTGTTGTTAAATCGGTAGTGCCACAACAAGAAATTTGGTGACAAAATGTGCAAAAACGAAAGAAATCTGCTTGCATTGATGCTTAGATATGTTCGCTTTATGACCAGATGTATTTACCCATTCCTGCAAATCCTTCGGGCAATCTGCCAGCAAAGCTAGGTTGTCTGCAAGCACCAGCTGAGGGGCTCTTTTTTGATAAGATTACTTTGAATGAAGATGTTGTTTGTATGATGTAGACTTTTAGAAGTCCAATGACCGAAGTTGACTACTTTTCCGGCTTTCTCAACTGAAGAGTCAGCGCACACTAAAAGCCACGTTGTAGTGGCATCTTTTACACAAATAATGGCTAAGGTCTCTGTTATAAAACTACATCGGTTTCTTTTGAAAACTACGTCCTTTACAGATCTATGAAACACAAAACGTTTTCCAACAATTAACAGAGAGGATACATACTTGCATTAGCACTTCACCAATTTCTCATAGTTCTTTAGCTTCTGTGGCATTACCACATGATTTGCACTAAATTGTCCCTATATATTTCTCTTAGCTGCTCCACAAAAGCCTTCAAGTTTTGTTTCTTGAGAACATCTACTCCTTATTCACAGTCAAAGTTGTAACCTCCTTTAAAATATCTAAACATGCTAACCTAAGGCCTTATTTTGAGCCATGTGCGCTGGTGCGTGCCATATATGATAATCCAAGCACCTGTCTGACCTTAACCCAATAGTAACCTCAATATACAATCTTTCTTGAAGCAATTCAACAGGTTTCGAAATATTACTGACGTTACTGCATACAGTTCATACGAGCTTGTGTTGTCCTTACCACTTTTGTATTTTATAGCAATATTTATGCTGATTCACGGCAATGTAATTGGAGCTTTCACCATTTCTATAGCTTTTGCAATGACGCGTTAGCTGTGACTAGCTCGACCTTCCCAAGTAGTGACAGTATTATGGGCGCGCTTTCTGAGGCGTATCGGCGAAGCACAGACTGTTTCGCAGATGTGGGGGCAACTAGGGACACAATGCAATACGCGCTCCGTGTACTCCCGTAAGAGTGAAAACAGCCTGTTTACTATTGTCAGGCTGAGAGCACGCATTGATACAATTGTTACGATTATAAAAGACGCCCTAGTGAAGGGCTCCGGAAACTTGGACAACATGTTGTGCTGTGGCTATATATATTGTCACGGTTATTAGCCGTAAGCACAAAAAGAGGAAGAAGCCAGCATCACTTGTGGCGGTTTCTGGCAATTTCGAGGAAGACGACGTTGCGTTTCTGCTCTTGCGCTTTGTTTTTGTGTGACAATGGAGTCTTGCTGTTAACGTCGAAAGGAAGCCTTGTGTCCTGTTCTTTGCACGTTGCGACACTGGTGGAGGTCTGGGCTTCTACGAGTGATGCTCGGGACTTCTCCGCGGTCCGGCACTTCAAGTCCGACACTGGAACCCGTTCCTTCAGTGGATACCCCTGTCCACCACTACAGTCGCCGACAGCGAGGCCTTAGTCCTGAGGCGATTCCCCTGGAACTTTCCCAGCATAGCCCTCCGCCTGGAGAAATGGCAACTGCAGGTGCTTCCCAGCTGACTTTTGAGCAGCCTCAGATTCAGGAAACACTCCATTGTGAGGCGTATAAAGACGCTGATTACTGGTTAGCCCAGTATGAGCGAGTCGCTAAGGCAAACCGCTGGACCACCGAGCTAGAGCTTTCACGCGCTTACCTTGCTTTAGAAGGCAGTGCTAGTACGTGGTATGAGAACCACGAAGCAACGCTGTCTTCATGGGATGAATTTCGCCGCCAAATTCTCAGCACCTTCACTAACAACGACCGCCGTGACTTTGCTCAGCAACCCATTGAGTCTCGGGTCCCGAAACCGAACGAGAGTGTCGCCATGTTTGCGGAGGACACGACGCGCATATTTAGTCGGGCTGACCCTGATATGCCTGAAGCCAAGAAACTCCGCCATCTGATGCGAGACGTCAAAGAAGAGCTGTTTGCTGGCCTTCTCCGCAATCCACTGACGACCGTTGCGGAATTCATCAAAGAGGCTACAGCTATCGAGCACGCACTGCAGCAACGGTGTCGCTATTACGACCGACCAAACGATGCCTCAATCAGCGTCTCTGCTCTGACGGACGGCAGGGACGGTTCTCTTCGTGAGCTTATTCGCGAGGTTGTTCGTGAGGAGATCCGCAACTTCCTTGTGACTCCGCAAGAACGGGCGATGGCTTCAGTTGGAGAAGTTGTGCGGCAGAAAATCAGGCAAGCATTTACCCAGCACCTCCACCAGTGTCGCAACGTGCAAAGAACAGGACACAAGGCTTCCTTTCGACGTTAACAGCAAGGCTCTACTGGCACACAAAAACAAAGTGCAAGAGCTTTGTTTGTTTGTTTGTTTGTTTGTTTGTTTGTTTGTATCCTTCAATCCATGGCTCGTACCCACTCTGGGGGATTGGCCAAGAGAACAAATAGTCTCATATGAACGATAACTGCATTATTGCTTACAACGAAAAAAAAGGGGGGGAGTTGTATAGTTAAGACAGTATGTTGGAAAAAAAGAAATAAACCAAAGATTTAGATAGTGAGAAAAAAATCAATAACAAAGTAGATACTAATAGCTACAACTTGATTTTGGGAGCCGACCAGACAGCTGGTTTTGCCAAACCCGATTAATTTGGTATGTCACGGATTTATCCAGAATAGAAAATTACTTTCCGACCCATTTTTTTAGTATTTGTTAACGAGGGCTTTATGTTGAAAAACGTTTAGAGTCTTGAATAAAATTACACACCGCATCGAATGCATCTCTGTGGAAATTTCCCAAAACAGAGGCACCAAAACTTAGAACATTTTCTGTGGTTAAATTTAAACCTAGCTTCGCAAATGGAATATCTAAAAGTCGTTTCCTAATTAATGCATAGTTACGACTTGAGCCAAAATAATGTTCAATAGTTTCTGATTCTTCGCAGAACGGACAAAGGGGGGAAAGTGTCAGACCAGCTCTGTGTAAATAAAAATTTAATGGGGGGACACGGCACCGGAATCTACAATTTATAATTTCAAGTTTTTTTGACGGACTCCACTGGGCTTTCCATGGAAATTTGAGGTGCTGATAATCTGTGATATTTTCTAAACTATCTGTAAAAATAGCGAATTTCCTATATCTAACCCCTGATAAGTATTCTAACTCGGGAAGTAATGAAATTACTGGTCCATCAAGTGATGCTCGTGCCAAAGCATCTGCCAATTCATTTAATTATAATCCGCAGTGACCTGGGACCCACACTAATTTGAGGAGTTTTAAATGCGGCGGTGCTAATGTTTGGAACGCTGCTAGGGCACGAGATTGTTCAGAGTTTGTCAGAGCTGCACACACTGAAAGTGAGTCTGTTAGGATGATTGCACTGGTGTCTGTCGTAGGAATTTTACGAAGGGCTAAAATAATAGCTACTAGCTCAGCTTCAAATATAGGAGTAAAATCCGGAAGCCTTACTGAAAAAGACCAGCCGAGGGAATCAGACGCAATTCCTACACCTGCCTTTTCATTGTTGACAGAAGCATCTGTAGCTATTACATTTTTTGTTTCTGCATGTACCAAGTAATCGTTTAATGTAGTGGTCAAAAATCTCAGAGATTGCAACTTGGCTTGTGGGGGGAAGATTTCATCGTACTTTATTCTAATGTTGATGGTATGAAAATTAGTTTCAATTACTGTGCTAATGTCTACATTTATGCAATCCAGTTTCTTTTTAGCGAAAATTATCTGAGGGGTATGAAATCGAGGCCAATGTGCAAGAAAGAAAGAGTCAGGGTCGCTGATAAATGCGTACTCTGATCTTCGCGCCGGTAAACTGTAGAACTTTAAGAAGGTTTGAACCGTTAAAATGCGGAATCGACAGAGGAGTGTTGGCAATCACGCTTCTTGATACAATACACTATTCGCCACGAACCTGGGAAGTCCCAGGCATATTCGCAGGGCTTCTCGCTCTAACAATACTAGCGGTTTAATTTTATAATCAGCGGCCCCCGAGAATAATACACACCCAAATTCCAATATTGGTCGCACATACATTTTATATATCATTAACATCGTGTGTCTGCGCAGCCCGTATTTTCTGTTGCTGAATCTGCGTAATAAACCTAACGCCCGTTGTGCCTTTGCTGTTATATATTCAATGTGTGGGCTCCAATTTAGTTTTTCATTATAAATCATTCCTAAGTACTTGACTGAATCTACTTGGGGAATAGGTTCCCCATTATACAATACAGAAATTGAAACTGTATCTGCTATAGGAAACACCAAGAGCGCACTTTTACTGATGTTCAATGACAATGAAATGGATTGCAACCAAATTTCTAGTGTATTAATATATCTTTGCAGTTTTTGATGTAGTGAGTAAATGTCGCTCTCTGCAGCGAAGAACGCGATATCATCTGCATAAATGTAGACAGTGACATCGTGAACAATTGGAATAGAGCTCATCAGTATATTGAATAATGCTGGAGATAGGACGGACCCTTGTGGAACACCACGTTTCTGTTTGAATTTATGCGAACAACAGCCATCCTTCACGCCATACAGTTCCCTTGATTTTAGGAATTCCGCTATCCACTCAGTAATATACTGAGGAAACTTTAGACTCTGCAAGGTGGTCAGTAGAATAGAGTGCTCGACACTGTCGTACGCTTTAGCTATGTCGAGAGTTACTAATGCGGCGTACTGTTTCCTTTTACGAGCAAGCTGTATTCGACTCTCTAAATCCGCATGGGCGCACCAAATTGAGCATTCACAACGAAAACCAATTTGATTTGGCTTTAATATGACCTTATTTGTCATCCAGGAGTTTATTCGGCCCTTTAGAACCCTCTCTACAAGTTTCACCATGTTCGAAGTTAGCGAGATGGGTCTGATATTTTCTATGGTAAAACCCACTCCTTGCTTTTTTATTAATGGGATTACCTTAGATATTTTCCAGTCATACGGTATCCAGGCATTCTTTAAAGAGTAGTTTATGAGATTAATGACGTCGCCGGGGGATAGCTTGAATAAAATTTTAATCATAGGAACTGTGATTCCATCTGAACCAGGAGCTGATGATGGTAGATCTCGAATGACTTTTGATGCTTCAGAGAGCGTTACGTTTTCGAAGTCAGTGCTTATGGTAGACTTTTGCCAGTTGAAAGCCATAATCGAAGAAAATCTAATTTCTAGACCTCTGCCAATTGACTCTAAAGAGTTCTTCGTTTCTTCCAATGATAGTTTTTCATAATTAGTATTTAACGTAGACGGCAGGATTTTGCGAGATCGCATATAATGAAATAAAGCTTTCTTATTTTTGGATTTCGAGAGAAAATCGAAATGTCTTTTATCATAATCTTCTTTAGCTTGGGCCACCGTGTGTTTAAATACAGCGGCAAGAAATTTATAATCTGCCCAGTTCTTAGGGGACTGATTATGTATTAGCTTCTTCCAAGCTGCCTGTCTTCGTCTGTGATCTCGTGAACAGTTGGAATTCCACCAGGGGCTATAGGGTATTCGCTTCGCCGATTTAACAGTAAATTCAGCGTTTTTGTATGCCCTTTTGATTACTGCGCTTATTTTCATAGCTTTAGTGTCATCTCCATCCTGAGAAGGAGCGTCTAAAGCAGTTTTTAGGTCGTGTTCAAATTTTGCATAATTTATATAGGTTCGGGCATGGAAGCATGATGGTTTGACGGGGCAAGCGATCTCGAACATTATTGGAAAGTGGTCACTGTTGGAGGCGCAATCAAGGGCCGTCCACGATGTACTAGCAATGGCCGAGCTTACAAAGCTTAAATCTAAGGCGGAGCGTGAATGACCTCGAATAAATGTGGGAGTTCTAGCGTTAAGGCACAATAAGTTGTTGTCTACCGACCAGTCCCACAACCGTTGTCCACACTGATCAGTTCTAAAACCCCAGCAGGTATGGTGAGAGTTGAAGTCACCAACTATAATTTTTTCTTTACAGCCTGAATTAGCAGCCATATCTAACAGTCTCGTGTCTTGAACGCCTACAGTAAAGTAGACGTTTATTAGCGAGAAAGGCAAGTATCCTGGCAAGGTAATATCTAACGCGAAAATTTCGCATTCAGAAGACATACATTTGTATGAGTTTTTGACTTTTAAACTAATTTTATTGTTTATAAAGAAAGCTAAACCTCCACCTTTGGATGGACGGTCTAGACGAAAGGTTTTGAAGTTGGGTAGGTGAAATACATGATGTGTGGATAGCCAAGTTTCTTGTAATGCAATAATAGCCGGATCGAATTTGAAAGACAGGTATAACAGATCTGTTATGGCTGAGTGAAGAGATCGGCAATTCCAATGTATAATTTTAAGAGACCCTATGATTTCGTTAAAATGGTTTCGGCAATCACCTTTTCTAAAATACTTTCTTTTAGAAAATCGGTTTTTGAAAGGTTGTCTTTCTGGTATTTCTTGCTTTTTACTTGTTTCGGCGAGCTAGGTTTTTTCGATGCAGGGGATCTAGAACGCTTTAGGCATTTGAGATCTATGTCGATATCTTGTGTGTCCTGAGAAGTTTCCTGTGCACCCTCGCTTTGCCTCTGAACGCCTTCTCCAGAGGGCTCTGTAGACTGTGCATCTGGTGAAGTTATCTCAGATTCTGCCTCACTTGCCGGGTGTGCAGACTCAGCATTTTTTACAGCCGTACTTATATCTATATGCGCTCCATAGACTTGTGCGATTTGGTTATTCACAATGTGCGACAGCGACTCACATAAGGTGGTAGCAAGGCGTTGCATAGCCTTATCCATAGCCTTCTCAATCATATCCGCAATTGATAGGGACAAGGATGCTTCCATTGCTATGTTATGGCGGGCAGCTGCTCCTGCATACCCTTGAGTTCGGGCTTGGATTTCAGCAATGGCATCCTTTCGGGAGCATCGCCTTCTGTCTACGATTTCAAGTATTTGGATTTCACGTGCCTTGGCTGAGCAGTTTGGGTTATCAGCGCAGTGTGCTTCATGGCAAAGACAGCACTTTTCTTCATTACTTTTACAGTCGTTTGAATTGTGCGTCTCACCACAAATTCTGCATCTAGGTACTGACCTGCACCCTTTCGCTGTGTGCCCATAACGCCAACACTTAATACACTGTAGGGGACGAGGTGATAGTGGCTCCACTCTGTATATTAAAGGCCACGCTTTGATTTCGGTTGGGCGATTCGACCCGGCAAATGTGGCAATCACGCACTCCGTTGGGACCTTGTTCTTGTCCACAACTCGACTACATCTATAGATAGCTATCACACCTGCTTCTGAAAACATATCTAATATCTCAGTTGGGGTGAAGTTGACATCGACACCCCGAACGAGGCCTTTGACGCAAGCTAGGTGAGGTGGAATGAATGCGCTCACCGGGTTGGTAGCAAATACCGAGCATTTTAGTAGGTCTCGAACACAGAGCTGGTCAGACGAGAAGCAAAGAATGCCACCCTTGCCGAACTGCCTGACCTCTGTGATGCTTTGGTAGTGAGTTGTAGCGGCTCTCAACTCCGTCTGAATCATTTTTGGATTCTTCATCCGTATGATACCATCGTTGCTTGGGACCAATGCCACAGGAACGGATGAGATGCCATTGCGTAAAAACAAGTCCACTGGTAATTCCTGCGAAGGAAGAGAAGCAGACCAGAGGAAAGCCCCTGGTCCAGGTGAGGAAAACGGCATCTGCCTGGTCGTACTATCTGAAAATACACTCGCTAATCAATAAGGACACTATAGAAATGCTTACGAAAAAAAGAATAAATAAAATCAATCACAACTATTGAATTCTTGGCCAAACCCTCAGAGCAGGCAAACGTCAGTCGCTGTTCGAAAGCTCGTGGCTGAACGTGCAAGAGCAGACGCGCAACGTCGTCTTCCTCGAAAACGCCAGAGACCGCCACACGTGAGGCTGGCTTCTTCCTCCTTTTGTGCTTACGGCTAATAACCGTGACAATATTAAGTTCACGGGCCTACAACATTCCGCCTCCATTCTAATGAGGCCGCAGCAGCTGGGTTTTGGTGCCGCGACCTTTTGGTCAGCGCAGTCGATCCCCGTACCAACTACATACCGTGGCGGTCGGTGCGTTGACACAGAACACGTTAAAGAACATCGGCCTACCTGTTGATGGGACTGTTGTCACCAAAAACTATTCGAGCAAGTTCATGTTGAAACAGGGACAGATTCTCCCGTTCCCCGGTTTGACTCTTTTTCCGTGCTGTCGGTTGGACGCGGACTGAGTCATTTGGTGAGTGGTCTCATTGAGCACGATTTCTAATCGCACTGGACGGTCATCTGGGTAGTCGCCACTGTCGCGCCTGGTTGAACTGTGCCCTAGGCCGAGCTCTTTGTGGCCACTGTCGCTATCTCCGTGACCGTCACTGCCATACCTCGACGACGAGCTGCATCGTCGTCCGTGTTTGCTGCGATCGCTGTCGCCCCGGTCTTCGCTGTGGTTTCGTTTGTGACTGGACTTGTGATAGTGCCTCCTATCGTGATCTCTACCCATTGTGGTTGGTATTAACGTTCTTCGCAACAAGAACTCGGAGAACGAAACTGCAGCGCGAGACGGCCATGTGATTATGTTTAAGTTGCGCCTGAATGCCGATGTTGATGCTGCTTTTGTTTCTAGACTAATGAACATTTGAGAAGCAATATTGTCACGTTGCTCCAGGGGGTGTCGACAAGGTTTAATGACGTCTGAGCAACAGGGCTATTCAAGCCCGTCGGTTGGGCTTGTTTTCCAGAGCGAGGGCCCATGCATACTTCTTTCTTCTCTGTGGTGTAAGCCTTCACCTTGGCATATGACCCATTACTTAAAGTAGATGGCAATATTGCCCCTCAACAACAACAACAAAAAAGAAAGAGCATCGTCCCGATGCTGTAAAGTCATTGAAAAAAACAACCAAAACAAAGTAGCATAAACAATGAAAAAAGGCACCAATAATCACATGTTAGATGCAATAAGTTCACCAATGATGAGGCAATTGTCGGAGCACATTAAAAAAACACAGGAAAAGTGGTCTTTTAGGAACACGCAAAATAAGGCTTCATGCGAACCACGTGAACTATGTCAGAGGTTGGTTGTTTTCATTGTACCCATCGTGACGACGTAGCGTTCGGAACCACTTCGTAGTTTACGTTGCTCATGCGGCGTAATACTTTATACAGACCGAAGTATCTGCTGAGCAACTTTTCGGAGAGGCCACGGCGTCGAACAGGGGTCCAAACCCATACTTGGTCTCCCGGACTGTAAGATACGTCATTGTGACGCATATTGTAACGTCGTGCATCGACCTGTTGCTGCTGACCAATGTGTAGCCGGGCGAGCTGGCGAGTTTCCTCGGCGCGCTCTGCAAATTCTTCTGTGTCAGTTGTTAATTGGTCGGCGTCTTCACAAGGAAGCATCGCATCCAGCATCGTCTGAACTTCGCGGCCGTAGAGAAGGCAAAACGGTGTAAATCGGGTTGTTTCTTGAACGGCGGTGTTATAAGCGAACGTCACATAAGGCAAAATGCGATCCCATGTTTTGTGTTGGACGTCGATGTACATGAAGATCATGTTTATGACTGTCTTATTTAGTCGCTTGGTTAAGCCATTGCTCTGCGCATGGTAAGCTGTCGTCGTTCGATGCCTAGTGTTACTCAGTCGAAAAACTTCATGAATAAGCTGTGCAGTTAACGCTGTTCCTCTGTTGGTTATCACTGTAGATAGAGCACCGTGGCGCAGAACAATGTGGCACATGAATAACTGTGCTACCTCAGAAGCCGTGGCTCGTGGTATCGCCTGTGTCTCAGCATAGCGGATCAAATAGTCAGTTGCAACAATGACCCATTTGTTGCCGTCGGACGATAAAGGAAATGGGCCGAGAATGTCCATGCCGACTTGGTCAAATGGCTTGTGGGATGAATAAATTGGCTGAAGTAACCCAGCCGGCCAGCTTGGTGGCGACTTTCGACGCTGGCATTCACGACCGCTTTTTTAACGTACTGCTTCACGCTTGCCGAAAGTCCGGGCAAGTAGTACGCCTCACTTACTCTGGCGAGCGTTCGCGAGTAACCTAGATGACCAGATGTGGGCTCGTCATGACACGTGGAGAGGACTTCTGTTGTGTTTTGCGTGTTCGGTTTCGAATTGACATGTAAGGATGCCAGGGGGCGCCGCTCTGGCATCCGGGCTTTCAAGGCGACTGTAAAAATAAAAGGAGTGTGTGTTAGGTAGCCGTGGAGTGCGGTTGGTGTTCCTTCTTCGGCGCATCGCGCCAACCCGCGTGTTCGGGCTGGTGAGTCCCCGCCGGCCGCGTACATCTCCGGCGGTCGTCTACTTCTTCTGCTTCGTCGGGACCAGTCAGCCCCCAACACAGCAACTTCGTCCCTCATGTCCTTCGGAACGACGAGGACGTAAGCGCGGCTCGTAGAACGGGCGTTTTTTTTTGTACAGGACATTATCTCGGAGGCAGAAAGACGTCACGACGCGAGATAGAGGTCGAGGTATAACGGCGCTATGACCCTCCAGATAGTCGATGAGCGGTCGAATCTCTTCATCCTCTCGCTGGCGTCTGCTCAAGTCAGATGAGCTAATTAAGGGCGCCCAGGAAACCGTCATCGTTCTCTTCTTCTTGATTGACTGAAAGTATGTGTGCACGCGACAGCGTATCAGCGCCTTCATGCTTCCATCCAGACTTATATACGATGGTCACATCAAATTCCTGTAGAAGCAAGCTCCATCGGGCCAGTCGTCCAGAGGGATCACGTATGTTTACCAACCAGCAGAGGGCATGGTGGTCAGTCACCACTTTAAATGGACGACCATAGAGGTATTGGCGAAACTTGGTGATCGCCCACACTACTGCGAGACACTCTTTCTCCGTGGTCGCGGAATTCACCTCGTTACGGGACAGTGAGCGGCTGGCATAGGCTATGACTCGTTCTTTGCCGTGTTGATGCTGGACGAGTGTCACAGAACGAGCGCTAAAAAAGAGCGCGCCGCCAAATCCTTGCGACAACGGGCGGTAGAAACGCCGCGAGGTAAAAAGAAAAAAAAAGAAAGCAAACATCCAAGGCTCCCGGGCGCGCGCTCTCCCCGCAGAAGCACGGCTTCGCAGACGAACCTTCTCACCCCACAGCGGCGGCCGGGCAAGCGCTAGAAATTTCCAGAACGAACGGGGCGGGGTCAGACCGAGTGAATCACCCTCAGGAGAGGGCAGTCGAACCGTCTCGTGCCTCTCCCCAGCCTTCGCTGCGCGTCGCGCCGACGAAATGAGGAGAACGTTCTGGAAGGTGGCGCGGAACGTATTTAATCGAGCAGCCGAGACGAGAAAGCAGGAGAAGACGGAAAGTTAGCGCCGGAGCGCGTAGGGATTCCGCCGTGGAGTCGGCGAAGGTTCTGCCCGTAGTGACAGAACAGGAGGAGACGGAAGTGAGCGCCAGAGTGCGTAGAGATTCCGCCGTGTAGTCGGCGAAGTTTTGGTCCGGAGGGACGGCTCGAGCTACAGGCAAGAGCGTGGGTTTACCGCTATCGAGCGAAGACGCGGGCAACAGCTGCGTGTGTGAAGCCGACGGATTTCCGGCGAAGAAGTTTGAAGCTTGAAGAGTGGCCTATTGAAGACGGGAGTTTTCCTGGAAGAGAAACTCCGGCGAGGTTTCCTGGAAGAGAAACTTCAGAGGGCTGCGGAACGACAACAACGCTGGACTTTGAGTGAGTGATTCTCGGAAGAGTATCATCTAGACTCTGGTTCCAAGAACTTTGGACTGAATAGGTTTTCTATCTCTTTAGTCTTTAAGTGTCTTGGTTGTTCAATGCATGCGACTGCATTGTAGTGCGTATTGTTGTCCGTGTCCGTTGTATTAAGTGTGGCTGATTGTGTTGTGTAGTACGTTGATTGATTGGTTTGATTGGTGTCATATTGTATGCAACTATTGTGGAGTGTGCATTCTTATGTATTGTTTTCGATCTGCCATTATTGAGAATATAATTGTTTGTTTATCAACTCTCGGCTCTGACTTGTTCTTTGGGCCACGACCGGCGTCTGCTGGCGCACCAAAAAGGACCACTTCAAAATTGTCCACGCTTTCGTGGTGCGGTTCGGGGGGCCGATACTTCGGCTCTTGGAATTAGCCCGGCGATTGCCTCCCTAATAAACGGGACAGGTGTGACAACGAGCACTGCGCCGAGGCCGATGTTACTGGCGTCACTGTGTACCTCTGTGTCAGCATCATCGTCAAAATGCGCAAGAACAGGAGCTGACTGCATCCGCTGTCGTAGCTCGGCAAAAGCAGCCTGTTGTTCGGTAGCCCATACAAACGGTGTGTCGTCGCGTGTAAGGCGAGTCAAGGGTTCCGCTATCTTCGAAAACCCTCTAATAAATCGTCGATAGTAGGCGCACAAGGCCAGAAAGCGCCGAACAGTCTTGTTGTCTGTGGGATGCGGAAACGCGGCTACAGCGACAAGTTTGTCGGGGTCGAGTCGGACTTCTTTCGCGTTGACTACATGGCCAAGGAATTTGAGCTCTTCATAACCAAAGTGACACTTCCGCGGTTTGAGTGGAAGATCTGCTGATTGAATAGCCTGTAGCACACTCCTGAGGCGGTGAAGATGTTGCTGGAAGGTTTCAGAAAAAACGACAACATCATCAAGGTATACGAGACAAGTTTGCCACTTCAGACCAGTAAGCACAGTGTCCATCATTCGCTGGAAGGTTGCGGGCGCTGAGCACAAACCAAAAGAAAGGGCTCGAAATTCATACAGGCCATCAGGGATCACAAAGGCTGTTTTCTCGCGGTCTCGCTCGTCAACCTCAAACTGCCAGTACCCGCTTTTTATATCCAAAGAGGAAAAATGGTGGGCGTGGCGTAATCTGTCTAACGAGTCATCGATGCGTGGCAGCGGGTACACGTCCTTTTTAAACACGCTGTTCAGCTTCCGGTAATCGACGCAAAAACGTAGCGTTCCGTCTTTTTTCTTGACTAGGACGACCGAAGAGGACCACGCACTGTTGGAAGGCTCGATGTCGCCGTCGTCAAGCATTTATCGAACTTGCGTACGAATGGCTTCTCGTTCCTTCGCTGACACGCGGTATGGCTGTCGGTGTACTGGGCGGGCGTCGTCGTAAGTGATGATTCTGTGCTAGTGATAGAAGTCTGGCGCACCTTAGAGGAAGCAGCGAAGCATGACTTGAATTCAAGCAAGAGTTTTCGCAGTGCTGTCTGGTTTTCTGGTGTGAGGTTAGAATTAATATCGTTATTGTTTAGAGACGTATCGGTGGCCTCCACTGCGTTCGACGAGAAGCAGGTGGGAACGGTTCCTAATTCATCTGCAAACGCTAACGACGTGCCACGGAAAAGGTGTGGGTGTTCGTTGCTGATATTTGTAACGAGCAGTTGACATCGGCCATCACGTAGCTGTATGATACTCCTAGCCATAAAAACACCTTGAGTCAGCAGCTGTTCAAAATTACTTTCTGCAATCGCTTCACCATTTCGCAATATACAGCATTTGACGTCGACTATAACACTGGCTCTTGGAGGAAGCGTTATACTTTCAGCAGAAACACGAAGAACGTCGGTACGTTGTTGGTCGTCCTGTTTTTCGATTGCTCGGTCGGCTGAGAAGGTGATGAGATTCTCTTCAAGATCAATGACAACTCCATACTCCTGCAGGAAGTCAACACCAAAATTAACGTCACGTGAACATTCACTGAGCACAAGGAAACTTGATACAAAAGTATAACCGCAGACCCGAACTCTACTCGTGCAGGTTCCAAGCGAAGATACGGTGTGGCCACCAGCCGTTCGAATCACGGAGCCATGCCAGGGCGTGATTACCTTCTTTAGTAGTCTGGTAATTTTCCCGCTTAGTACCGAATAGTCAGCACCGGTATCAACTAGAGCACCTACTGTATTGCCGTCAATCAGCACCGGTATATCAAGAGAAAACCGCACATATCGTTCAGTCGAATCTACATCTTTTACTGTTAGCGTTGATCGGAGGTCTTCAGCAAGCCGACTGCCAGCGACCTCGCCTCCAAGGGTCTCTTGAGTTTGTTTTCCCGGCGGAGACTGGGGGACCGTGCGACAGCACGGCGCTGTGGCGAAGATGAAAAGAGCCTCGGCGACGGTGAGCGCGACTGCTGTCCAAAAGGCGTTGGCATGCGCTGTTGAGCCAGGTAGTCCTCAATGTCCCGGGGTCACTGGCCATACCGAGGAGGCACTGAATATACTGAAAAGCCGCGCAGCACGAGGCGCCGGTACGGACACTAGCGGTACAAATGGTCCGCTTCACCGCAGTGGAAGCACAGAGGTCGGTGATCAGGAGTGCGCCAAGCATCAGATTTCCGAGGCGAAGCGCGTCTGTCGTCAAGGTAGTTTGCTGGTTGTTCCGCAAGATGCACAGAGCTGGCTTAAACAAGGGGTGGGGGCGTGCGTGTGTTCTCGTAGTACTGTAGAGGCTGCGCCGACTGAAGTGAAACCGCAGGATGTGCCTGAACAAACAGCGGGGAAGAGGAAGCTGGGCGCTTCAACGCTTCCGCATAGGTCGCACGGTGGTAGTCAGCCGGGGCGGGTGTGGCGTTATGCAGACTCACAGGGTCACGAAGGGCATGATGCAGCTCATCCTTGACGATGCTTGCAATGAAACTCACCGTAGGTAGTGGTGGTGTGGCAGCTTTTTGTAGCTCCTCGCGTACTATAGAGTGGATAAGGTCGCGCAGACACTCAGTGTTGCTCCCAATAGTCGTGAGAACTTGAGCAGTGGACGTGTTCACTTGCCGCTTATACAGGGTGGATCGATGCTGAAGCATCTTTTCCATCGTGACGGCTTCGGACAAAAACTCGGCGGCCGTGTTCGGAGGGCTCCGTAAAAGGCCAGCGAAAAGCTGCTCCTTAACTCCCCACATCAGGTGACGCAACTTCTTTTCTTCTGTCATACTCGGATCAGCCCGTCGGAACAGGCGCGTCATATCTTCCACATATGTCATGACAGTTTCAATGGGCATCTGGATGCGGGCCTGGATCGCTCGCTCCGCTCGTTCGTGGCGATCAGCACTTCTGTAAGTATCCAACAGCCGGCGGCGGAATTCGGGCCACGATGTCATCTGTTCCTCGTGATTCATGTACCAGGTACGTGCTCCATCCTCCAAATAGAAGTACACACGCCGTAGTTAGGCCGCGTCGTTCCAGTTGTTCAAAGCAGCCACGCACTCGAAGTCGACCAACCAGTCCTCGACGTCTTCGAGCTCGGTCTCATGAAACGGTGTCGGAACCTGTGGACTTTCGAGGGTGTACCGAGTCACGAGGAAGTTTTCCGTACCTGTTAAAGTGGTTTGAACGGACGTGCTTATTAAACTGGTGTGAACTGTAGGGTCAGCTTCGGGTGGCAATCCCCTGATCCTGCAGCTTGTCCGATGAACGGGAGTGTGGACTCGCACTGGGCTTGCGGTGCCGCTTCCAGGAGGGGTCTGAAACATCCGTGAGGGGCTACCCAGCACCTCCACCAATTGTCACGTTGCTCCAGGGGGTGTCGACAAGGTTTAATCACGTCTGAGAAACAGGGCTCTAACCAATCGCGTCGTTTGGGCTTGTCTTGTCTTGTCTTGTCTCCTAGGATATCTTGGCTCATAACCACATAGGGGATTGGCCACACTGTACCTCATAATAGATAATTTTTTACAACGCTTGCTAAAAAAGAAAGAGAAATTAGATAGGAACAATAATAATGTTCCCCGCTCTTGCTTGTTGGCCAGAGCAGGGGCCAATGCACACTTCTTTCTTCTCTGTGGTGTGAGCCATCACCTTGGCGTACGACCCACTACTAGAAGTAGGTGCCAATATGATGGCTGCTAGATAGCTATATTAACCAATATACTGGCTATTGGAAGCGCTTATAAAACTTACCGGTAAATTGAAACGTTTCACGTAGCTTTTGCAAATTCGGCATGGAGCTTCATTTTAAATGGCGCTCAATTTAAAAGTGCTCAAAATGCTCAGTTTCAAAGATATATATTTATAATAGGCTACACATATTCAGTATTAGCCTGGTGTCCAAGCTTGCAGAGCGAAGTTATTGAGTGTGAACGTTGATATCAACACGTGGTTACACAAATCAGTGGCTTTGTGTAATGTTTTGATTGGACCAGCCATAACGACAATAACACGCCACCCACAATGCTCGAAAAGCGACTATCACACGTACCGGCTTTTTAACGTGCGTGTGGGCGAAAATGCTCCCACGTTGTCCGCAAAACTCGAGTATGGAAAGCCACAGAATTAATATACTGACTCTGTTATATTAACCTAATGTGGAAAGCAGCTCTCGAACACGGTGTAATCACAAAACACCTAAGTGCAATCTTAACGGAACTGTATGACGCAAACCAATTGCAGCCAAGGGCATAGCCAGTAAAGTTTGACAACACACCGGCCCCACTTATACCGAGTGTGTTCTGTGCTGTCTGTGCCGAGTACGGCGTCGACTCTACGGTTAAAGAGTAGTACTAGAACTGTGCTACGGTGAAGCAGCGCTTCGAGGCGAGTGCTTTCCGACTCACCTGAGCGCCGTGGTGTTCGTGGCGTACATCGGCTTCTTCGACAACCAAGGCAAGTGTATGCATATGATAACAGTTTGGATTCGTGCATTGCCGCTGTCCACATAGATAAAAGAACGATACCTAGTGTGTACTCATCGCCGTTTACTTTGAGCCGTGTGATGCACTGCGCCTCGTACTCTGCGATTTAAAAGGCTGTGTGGTCTGCACGCAGCGCGTTTTCTCAGCTGTCAACGAGTGCGCTCCATTCGTGGATGTCTTCCAAGGTGGTCACCTGAGACAACGGTTTAGCTCTAAAACGTGCCGAAGCGAAGGTGGGGTGTAGTTTTGGATTCAGGTTCGCTCGAAGTAGAATGAATTTTCCCGAGCCCACCACTTCAGCGTTATGATAGCGGTTTTAGGAGGCGGGTTGGGATCTCAACTAGAGAAAGGCTGATTCGTCGCACACGTTAATTAATTTCAGTTTGTATGATAATTGCTGCTCTACTACTAAACACAATAATTGTACCTAGAGCTCTCCTTGGTCTAACTGCCCGTTTTGTTCGTTTTACAGTGCGCAGCAGTTGCTTTCTACAGATAGATAGCACTTGTATTTGAGAGTACTGCTCTTAATAATATTTAGTGCTAATGATAATCAGCACACTGTGAGACATGAAAGTAACTCGAGAAGATAACATTAAGAGAGAAAAAAGCGGAAATCCATCATTAATGCGTGAAATTCAGCTAAACCTTTATAAAACTTGGTACACTTATGAATTGTAATTTTAAGTATTAAAATACAATACAGCAGTAAATGAAAAAAAAGAAAGTACGCAATGTAGTGTTCATGCTCTAATGCAAAGTGTAGCGAAGCCTTTGAACTCTGAAATGGGTCGAACTCTTGAGTACCTCCTAGTGGGGCTACCCAACAAGGACGCCGCTCGCGCGGAGAGCCAGTGCATGGCTGTGACTATTGCCGTTGTATATTCTCACTAGTTGCCGGCTAATAAACGCCTTAACAATTTGGTGGAGAGTGCTGCGATCTCGTCTATGCCTTTGGAGCTACGATCACGTACCCTGCCATCTACTATGTACCACGACGCTTCTCAGCAAACGCCTCCTTCAATGCCACCCCCTTGTCCCGGTGTCCCCAGAATCCGCGAGCCACCCATCCTCACTGGCGCTGATGGCACTGACGTTGAGGAATGGCACGCCATTAACGAGCGCGTGAGCGTCCCCAACAATTGGGACGAGGACGGCAAGCTGACCAACTTGGTATTCTACCTTACGGGTGTTGCCAGTTTGTGGTACAACAACCACGCTTCCGATTTTGCCACCTGGTCCGATTTTAAGACCGCAATCATCAACGTCTTCGGCGGCCCCGCTGTTCACGAGCTGCAAGCCGAGCAGCGCTTACGTGAACGTGCTCAGGAGGCTGGTGAGTCATTCACCACCTATATTGAAGACGTCCTGGACCTATGCAACAAATCTAATCCCACCATGTCCGAGTCTGACAAGATCCGAAACATCATGAAAGGCATTGACGATGATGCCTTCACGATGCTGCTCGCCAAAAACCCCGGCACAGTGGCTGAGGTCATCACACTGTGCCAGAGCTACGAGGAGCTCCACCGGCCACGTTCGATGACCCGACGCTCCCCACCACGAGCTGCAACGCTTGCTGGCTTGGAGGCCAGTTGTGACCAAGTGGCGTTGATGGCAGACTTAAAGTCCTCCATCCGTGAGGAAATCGCGCGTCAGTTCTCGCTCCTGCCCTTTGCCCACCAACCGACTGTTCAACAATCGCCTACTACCCTTCTCCCTCCCATCCGTCGAGCGATTGAACAGGAAATAGCGCAAGTAATGCCTGCGTACCACCCGCCACAGCCTCCGGCTCATGCACCCCTGAGTTACGTGCAAGTGGTCGCCAGCCCGCCCCAAGTCGTTCCAGCACCCGCCCCTCTGACTTACTGCCGAAGCTACCGCTCGGCCTCCATCCTTTGCAGCGGGTGTGCCCGCTACGTATGTTGACGTAACCCCTCACCCTCAGCTTCAGTCCGCCATGCAGCCACCGTTCCGTCCATCGGCCCTTGAGACAAGGGTGAGACCTACCCCGGTGAACAGATGGCGCACACCCGACAACCGGCCCATCTGCTTTGCCTGCGGTTACGCCGGTCACGTGGCCCGTTAGTGCCATTGCGTACAGCCGGCTCCAATTTCTTCACCGGTTGCTGGTCAACTCAGCCGTCCTTATCGCGAAAAACCGCCGTCTATGCCACCTCGATCTCGCCCAGGTCCATCTCGAAAATCGCCGTCTCCACGACGTCGTTCCCTGTCCCCCATGCGGCCAAGTGCGGCTGCTCATGAGCGGGAAAACTAGTCGTCGCAGTCCCCGAGGCAAGGACTGCGACGCTATCACAATGTGAAAGCCCTCAGAGCAGCCCCTCGAATGTCATTGACGTGCTTGTGGACGGTGTTTGTGCATCGGCTCTTATTGACACTGGAGCTGCCATATCAGTTATGGACGAAAAACTCTGCCGCTTACTTTGAAAAGTGACGACGCCACTTTCTGGGTTATCCCTCCGTACTCCAAGTTTGCACCGTATTCATCCTACAGCAGGGTGCAGAGCTCGCGTTGTCATCCAGGACGTTTTGTATGTCGCCCAGTTCATCATCATTCCGGCATGCTCTCATGACGTCATCCTGGGGTGGGACTTTCTCTCCCGCCATGACGCTGTCATTCATTGTGCCGCCGCCGAAATTAAGCTCTCACCCTTCTCGCATTTGGCGCCAGAAGACAGTCCCTCGACATTGAGCAAGATTCTAACGAAAGACGATACAACAGTGCCTCCAAACTCGACGACGGCTGTGTCTGTCTATTGCGCCGGTCTCTCCGACACCATTGCATTTGTTTCGCCATCTGACCGCGCTTGCAGCAGGAACGGGCTGCTAGTAACTTTCGCGACCGTGCAGGTCAAACAGGGCAACGCTGCTATTTTTGCAACCAACCCGTCCCCGTACGCTGTTGCCTTCCTTCGAGGGGAATGTCTCGGCAGAGTGGAACCAGTCGACGACGCACAAGTCTTGGACGTACCCGATGACACGCGCGGTCCCAGGTCGTGTACCATCAATGCTGTTTCCACTTCTGATTCGTCATCTGCTGATGTATCTGGCCCCTCCATCGCTGACAACCTTACGGCCGTACAGCGTCCCCAACATCTGGACCTGTTGCAAGAATATAGTTCTTTCGATGTCAGGCGAAGTTCTCTCGGTCGCACGCCCGTTGTTATGCATCGCATCGACACTGGTGCCCATACACCTTTACGGCAAAGTCCATATCGCGTGTCGCCTGCTGAACGTCGAGTGATTAATGATCAGGTTGACGATATGCTCCGACGCGACGTTATTCGGCCCTCGGACAGTCCATGGGCGTCTCCTGTTATTCTTGTTGCGAAGAAAGACGGTTCTGTGCGGTTCTGTGTGGACTACAGACGGCTCAATAAGATAACTCGCAAGGATGTTTATCCATTGCTACGCATCGATGACGTCATGGACAGCCTTCATGGAGCCGATTTTTTTTCTTCTCTCTTTCTGCGCTCGGGGTACTGGCAAGTACCCATGGCTGACGACGCTCGACCAAAGACCGTCTTCGTCACCCCAGACGGCTTGTACGAGTTTAACGACACGCCGTATGGTCTATGTGATGCACCTGACCTTTGAGCGCATGATGGACACCGTTCTACGCACCTTGAAATGGTACACGTGCTTGTGTTACCTCGACGATGTAATTGTCTTTGCTCCGGATTTCTCCACGCATCTTCGACGTCTGAAAGAAGTTTTCGCACGTGTGAGCAATGCGGGCTTGCAACTAAATCTGAAAAAGTACCGCTTTGCAGCACGGCAACTCACCATACTGGGGTACGTCGTGTCCAAAGACGGCATTCTTCCTGATCCTGCCAAGCTTCAGGCCGTGGCCGAATTCCCCAAACCTGCATCTGTCAAAGAACTGCGTAGTTTCGTAGGCGTGTGCTCATACTTCCGACGCTTCATACAAAACTTTGCCACAATCATATCACTGCTAAAGAAGCTCGTTGGAAGTAACGGGACCCTCAATTCATGGTCATCCGAGTGCGACGACGCGTTCGCGAAGCTCCGCCATTTGATGACGTCGCCCCCCATTCTACGCCACTACGACCCTACAGCCCCAACGGAAGTGCACACGGACGGGAGCGGTGTAGGCCTCGGCGCTGTCTTGGCGCAGCGAAAACCCGAATTCCCTGAATATATCGTAGCATATGCAAGCTGTACGCTCACGAGAGCCGAGACAAACTACACCGTCACGGAGAAAGAGTGCCTGGCGATCGTCTGGGCTCTTACAAAGCTTCGACCTTATTTGTATAGTCGCCCATTCGATGTCGTCACCGACCATCATATCATGCACTATGCTGGCTTTCATCATTGAAGGATCCCTCAGGCCGTCTCGCCCATTGGGCTCTTCGCTTTCAAGACTACGACAACCCTGTGCTGTACCGCAACGGACGCCAGCATGCTGACGCTGATGCCCTCTCACGCTCCCCTCTACCTCAAGACGGCGTGCCCTGCTCAGTAACCTCAATCGCTGTATCTGCCATCGATGTTGACATCCTCGCTACCGAACAGCGAAAGGATAATTGGACCGCCCCGCTGATCGACTTGTTCTCTGATCCGTTCGCAACACCATCCACGCGTGTCTTGCGTCGTCAAGCTCACCATTTCGCCATCCGTGACGGCCTCCTACACCGATGCATCTACGACGCCGATGACCGGCACTGGCTACTCGTGATACCCCGAGTCTGCGGTCGGAGATATGTGAATCCTTCCATTCTGATCCACAATGCGCGTACTCTATTCAAAACCTACCATCGCATTAGACAACGCTACTTCTGGCGCGGGATGTGCCGCTACGTTTAGCAGTTCGTTCACTCCTGTCTCGCTTGCGAACGCCGCAAACCGTCCGCACACATGTCGTACGCCAGTCTGCAACCGTTACCTTGCCCTGACCGTCCCTTTGGGCGCGTAGGTATCGATTTGTATGGACCACTTCCTCTGACGTCGGCTGGTATCCACTGGGTCATTGTTGCCGTTGACCATTTAACGCGATACGCCGAAACCGCCGCTTTCCCTGCGGCTACTGCACGCGATGTTGCGTCCTTCCTGCTGCATCGATTCATACGGCGCCACGGACCACCCCAAGAGATTCTCAGCGATCGAGGCCGTGTCTTCTTGTCGGAAGTCGTCGAAGCCATTCTGACGGAGTGCCATTCTGTTCATCACAAAACTACTGCTTACCACCCACAGACGAATGGCCTCCCCGAACACTTTAACCGCACCCTCGGCGACATGCTTTCTATGTACGTCGCTGCCAACCACACTAATTGGGATAATATACTGCCCTTCGTCACCTACGCCTACAACAACGCCCCTCAGAGCACGACTGGTTTTTCACCTTCCTACTTGCTGTACGGAAGGCACCCGTCGCACACCATGGACACGATACTCCCATACACGCCGGATCCATCTGAGTGTACACCTATTTCCGATACAGCCAGGCTTGCTGAAGAGTGTCGCGAGCTTGCCAAGACTTTTACGACGCAAGAGCAAGAGCGGCAGAAGAGTATTCGTGATGGCTCCACCACTTCTGAGCCCACGTTCCTTCCTGGTGCACTTGTATGGCTCTCGATCCCGACCTCTGTAGCTGGCCTTTCTTTCAAACTACGTCCCAAATACGAAGGCCCCTACCGTGTCATCGAGCGCACCTCACCCGTCAACTATCTGATCGAACCCGTTGAACAATCTTCGGACATGCGCCGCCATGGGCGAGACATCGTCAACGTGGAGCGCCTGAAGGCTTATTATGAGCCGCTCATAGTAACAAGCTGTTAGGTCGCCAGGCGCTTCCCTCTTCGATCCCGGGGTAATTGTAGCGAAGCCTCCGAACTCTGAAACGGGTCGGACACTTGAGTACCTCCTAGTGGGGCTACCCAACAAGTACGCCGCTCGCGCTGAGAGCCCGTGCTTGGCTGTGACTGTCGCCATTGTATATTCTTGCTCGTTGCTGGCTAATAAACACCTTAACAAAAGTAATAAAAATTCTGCTACACTGTTGAAAATGCCTAAATTAATATTAAATTTAACCTAAAGTGCTGACGAAAGTTCCTATAATATGGATTCACAAAAGGGAAATTTATTTGGCTGTGAATAACGTATTACAGTATTATGACTGCCAAATCTACATGTATAGCAAATGAAAAATGTGCGGTAGAAGCCGGCTGCTCCATTGAAAAAATAGATAACAATATTTAACGACACTCCTAAGGTGATAGCGTGGTTTATCGCCTTACATAAACGGCCTCTTTGGCGCCGAACAGGCCGATAGTGCGTAATATATAAAGTTAAAAATTGTAAGCACGCTGTGCTAGAGGACATGAATATTTCAGCTTAAGGTTTCATGTAATAATTGATTGTAGACATATTTTCGATCGTTGTATATACTGCACCTGTGCAGTTTGCGCTCCTCCCTCATCCGCAATAGGTCAGACTAATTTCGAATTGATCATTTTGGGCCGAACCCTGCAGCAGTGTAATGCCAGGACGACCGGTGGCACCAGTGGTAAAGCTCTGTCCTGGCGCCAGGCCCCGGAAACTCTCAAGTTCAAGTGCTCACCTGTAGGGGACGAAAAATTCAACCGCGGCGCGTTTCTGCTTCAAACACCCAGAGTGCATCCACTAACCTCTCTCGCCACTCGCGCTATTGCACTTTCTTGTAGAGGCGCCTTTGTCGAGGCCAAGTTTTATTTTAAATTCATCAAACACTACAAGATTGCGTACCACTACACATAAAAAACATTTTTTTTTCTTCTAGCAAGTAGTTTTTCGTAAACATGTGCTGCGTCATCAACTTTTTTTAATAGTTTTTGCTCCAGCTGACTCAATGTCAGTAGCAGCCGTCACCGCCTTCGTCACCCCAGACGGCTTGTACGAGTTCAACGACATGCCGTATGGTCTATGTGATGTACCTGCGACCTTTGAGCGCATGATGGACACCGTTCTACGCACCTTGAAATGGTACACGTGCTTGTGTTACCTCGACGATGTAATTGTCTTTGCTCCGGATTTCTCCACGCATCTTCAACGTCTGAAAGAAGTTTTCACACGTGTGAGCAATGCCGGCTTGCAACTAAATCTGAAAAAGTGCCGCTTTGCAGCACGGCAACTCACCATACTGGGGTACTTCGTATCCAAAGACGGCATTCTTCCTGATCCTGCTAAGCTTCAGGCCGTGGCCGAATTTCCCAAACCTGCATCTGTCAAAGAACTGCGTAGTTTCGTGGGCCTGTGATCATACTTCCGACGCTTCATACGAAACTTTGCCACAATCATATCACTGCTAAAGAAGCTCCTTGGAAGTAACGGGGCCCTCAATTCATGGTCATGGGAAACCGGTTCTGCATAGATGAGGTCCGAACAGCTCGTTCTGTTCTGCGCTGCTGCTCACGGGTTGGAACGGCTTGAACGACGGGCGGCGGGATTGCACTTGAGTTTAACGTTTGCTTCTTTGTTGTTTTAGTGCTTTTTTGGCAGTTGTTTGTGGTTTGTGCCATATGATTTTCTGAGTTCAAGTGGCTCAGGCTATCTAGATGTCGGTTTCTTCGCCTGGCCAAGGGCCTTCTCCTTGGCTAGCATCTATACCGGTCAAGGATTGGCCGATTGATTCTTTTCTTTGCAGTGGGGTTATCAACGTCCCCGTGGCTCTGGTACCGACCAATGGAGGTACGATACCTATGAAGAACCCGAAGATGATTCAAATGGAGCTTCGGAAAGCCACAACACACTTTCAAAAGATCACTGAGGTCCGGCATTTCGGTCGTGGTGGTATTTTGTGCTGCTCTGCCGATCAGGAGTGCATCCGAGAGCTTCTCAACTGTTTCGAATTTGCAGCGCAGCCGGTGAGCCCGTTTATTCCAGCGCATCTGGCATGTTCGAAAGGCATAGTCCGCGGTGTCGATACGAGCCTGACCCCTGCAGAAATTCTTGAGTTATTTTCAGTAGCAGGTGCAGTGTCAGTATACAGGTGCACGCGTCTGGTTGACAATAAAAAGTCACCAACCGAATCGGTCATAGTAACCTTTGCGGGAACGATAAGACCATTGGAAATTAAAGCTTGGCCTCTAATCTATAAGGTAGAGCCTCTATCCCCTAAGCCACTGCAGTGCTTGAATTGTTGGAGATATGGCCACAGCGTGAAAGGGTGCAGATCAACTGCCAGATGT
This sequence comes from Rhipicephalus annulatus, assembly GCA_013436015.1. Taxonomy (NCBI): domain Eukaryota; kingdom Metazoa; phylum Arthropoda; class Arachnida; order Ixodida; family Ixodidae; genus Rhipicephalus; species Rhipicephalus annulatus. The sequence goes on from WOVY01003795.1 coordinate 327,176, forward strand.
CGACTATGCGGAGAAAATCACGACAGCCGTAAGTGCAACTCGACGGAAGAGAAGTGCTGTTTATGTCATGAAGCGCATCCTGCAGACTCTTTAGATTGTGAGGCGAAAGAACGAGAAGTTAAGCTGCTAGAAATTGTGGAACGCAGGCGTTGCTCCCGGAGGGAAGCTGTGACTGAATTACAAGAACGCTCGAAAGGTTACGCAAGCGTAACAGCACGACATACCACTGCTATGGATGCATCGTTAGCAAAATATATAGCAGAGGCTGTAGAGAAGGCAACGGAAAAGGCGATGGAGCGTCTTGCCAGCAGTATTATTGGAGTCGTGGCTGAATTGTTAACATCTCAGTTGACCCAAATCATTGCTTCAGTGTCTATGAAAAATCTGACTTCACGGGATTCGGAGGTTTCAAAGTGTGCCGGGACAGAAAGTCCGATAGCTCCTACACGATGCGCATCTCCTAAAGCAGGACCCTCCAATAAGATACTGCGGGCAGATCCAGAAACCGTATCAGATGACACTGATGAATTCACAGATATGGATGCGGAATCTCATAATTTCTTGAAGCGCGCCAGATCTCCCCTATCGAAAAAGTCTTCAGAGAAATCAAAATCTAAAAAGTTCCTGTCAAAGAAAGACGTTTTGGAGAACCTCTTCAAAAAAGACTTTTTGAAGAAAGATCTTTTGGATCAAGCAGTCTCTGCGGCGGGTTTATAGAGTCAAAATAGGCTCCTTAAAAGTATTACAGTGGAATTGTCGATCAATAGTGTCGGCTACCACAGATTTATCGTGTATTTCTTCGCAAATTTCCCCAGATATTATTACTTTACAAGAAACTTGGCTTACAAATGGACAAAAATTTTACCTAAAAATTATCGCTTATTTCGTTTAGACAGACCTAGCAGAGGTGGTGGACTTGCCATTTTTATATCAACTAAATTTAGTCATAGAGCGAAGATAACTACCTGTGCATGGATTCTAACTATAAAATTATGGCATTAGACATCACTCTGCCAGGCTGTTCCCCTTTTTCTTTTGTTAACGCATACTTTCCGGTAGGAGTACAGGACACAAGATGCTTAGATGCAATGTTAGATTCCTGCAGGAAGGATGTAATATTAACTGGTGACTTTAATTCACACCACGTGTCTTGGGGTCTCAAGACTGATGTAAATGGAAGGCGCTTGTGGGAATGGACTGTTGATAATAACTTATCTTGTGTATATTTCCCCACTGTGACGTTTATTAGGAGACAATCAAAGTCGGCGATAGATCTGACCGTTTGCAGCTCCTCACTAAACATTTCGTCGTAGAAAACATTAGATTGCGCAACAAACAGTGACCACCTTCCTATTAGCTTTGATATTAACTTTCCTGGGATATTTTTAACTGGTAAAGTTGGCTCGTTTGTAAATTATGAGCGTTTACAAAAAGACTTAAAGCCTACTTTGGTTCTTCGCAAGGAAATGCAGGAAGACATTCGGGCTATGAGTCTGTGTGCGGTAATGAGAAGAGCAATAAAAAAGTCAACTTTTTCAATAACTTCAGGCACAGGCGGGTCGTTTAGCCCATGGTGGAACGCTGATTGTACGAGGGGGTATAGAAAACGAAAAGCGGCGTGGAAGCAACTTATCCACAACCAATGCCCAAAAAACTGGTGTGACTATAAATACGTGGCAGCAGATTTTAAACGCACAGTACGCAAAGCAAAAGATGACTATGACACTAACAAATTTAGCTATCTTTCAAAACCATACAACAGAAAGGCGCTTTTTAGATTTTTGCGTTCCAGAAAAATGATACCACCATCAGACAATATTGATTCTTCAATTCTATCGCCTAGCGAACTCACTGAAATCTTAGAAAATGTTGCTAAAGAATTAGAAGAAAGATTCAGATCAACAATGCCAAGACACATAGTAAAGCCAATTGCAGGGGAGGAGTTCAACGAGGTGACATTAGCGGAACTAGCGGGTGTAGTGAGGCACTTACCTCCTACAGCACCTGGACCAGATGGAGTAACTTCAGCAATGATAAAAGTACTATATGACATTTCCCCACATGGACTCTGTAATAGGGTTAATTACTCTTTGAAAAATTCTTGGATACCGGCGGATTGGAAACTTTCCAAAATAATTCCGATACTTAAAAAACAGGGGCTTGGGTATACACTTGACAATGTGAGGCCAATTTCTCTTACATCTAATTTGGTTAAACTAACTGAAAGAGTTTTGAATGCACGTGTAATAAAATATATTGAGGAGAAATCAATATTGAATCCAAGTCAAATTGGCTTTAAATCGGGATGCTCCATATGGTGTGCGCACGCGGATTTGGAGAGTCGTATACAGTTGGCTAGGCGTAGAAGAGAGTATTGTGCATTAGTTACTCTGGATTTGGCCAAGGCGTATGACAAAGTGGAGCATAAAATACTAATAGAGCAGATGGAAAGGTCACACTTACCAAAATACATGATATCATGGGAAGCAGAGTTTTTAAGGGAGAGAGAGTTTTATTGCTTTCAAAGGGGTCGTTTTTCTAATAGATATCGACAATACCGTGGCGTACCACAGGGGGCAGTGCTCTCACCGGTGTTGTTTAACATCTTCCTCAGTTCGATACCAACATATAGTGATATCCATTTATATGTTTATGCAGATGACATTGCTTTCTTTGCGACAAACAGTGATCTGCAATTACTTTATCAGACATTACAGAATTACCTAAATATGATAGAGGAATGGCTTCAAAAAATTGGAATGTCTCTAAATGTAAACAAAAGCGCGCTTCTAGCGTTCTCGTTCAGGGATCCTGTCAACATCTCCTTGATGTATGGCACAGAGCAGATTCCCCAGGTGGATTCACTTAAATACTTAGGCATCATATATAACAGCTCGTTAAATTGGAAAAGCCACATCGATCACATGGGGTCCAAAGCAACACGAGCCATGGGGTGGTTACGCAAGCTCAGCAACATAAAAAGGGAGTTGCGAAGAAATACATTGGTAATGGTCTATAAAATGTACATTCGTCCTATCATGGAATTCGGCTGTGTCTTATTTTCGCGCAGTGCGACATATAAAATGAGACCGCTAATACTATTAGAAAGGGAGGCTTTACGACTGTGCCTTGGACTGCCCAAGTTTGTTGCTAACAATGTGCTATACATGGAAGCGCGTCTACCGTCATTGTTGAATAGATTCAAAATGCTTACTATCCAAACATTTTTAAAACTATACACTGTGCCCCAGAGAGCATTATTTTATGCTTTTATTAAAGAACCAAGTTTATTTTTTGAAACTTGGTGGTCACGATTTCACTGCCCACAGATCTTGTTCGTTCAAGCGCTGCTAGAACCACTGAACGTCACAATTAAACATATTTTCACAACAAGAGACGTTAACTTAAATCTTAAGATAGAATTTGAGAATAATTATCCCTCTAACGCAAAGCAAATGCCATTTCAATATTTAAATGATCGGCTGCAGGATTACTTGGCGCATGTAGACTTGAACAGCATAATTGCGACCGATGCATCCGTATCAAATAAAAAGGCTGGGGCAGGTATCTTCTCACGTTCCCTTGACTGGTCCTTTTCGGTTAGACTCCCAGATTACACACCAATACTCATGGCAGAATTATTTGCTATTGTACTGGCACTACGGAAACTTCCTTAGGGCGAATCGGAAGCAGTCGTAATTACAGATTCTTTTTCAGTATGTGCTGCTCTGTCTTCAGGAGCCAACTTAACACTTATGCACATGTTATGCACATGCAACTCATACCGACAAACTTGAAAAAACTGCAGCTCTTATGGGTACCAGGTCATCGTGGCATATATCTCAATGAGATGGCGGATGCACTAGCCACTGTATCTCTTAGCGGTCCCATTATCCCGATTTTGCCTGATACGGCTTACGCGACAGCAATAAGGTTTAGAAACCTCTGTTTGCGTGAATACGACTGCTACTCATTGGATAAATATCGAGATTTCGCACATCTAAGATGCCGCTGGAATAGACAGTGGTGTGCAACACGGCACTTGGAAGTTACTTTTACAAGATTGCGTTGCAGAATTCCTCAACTGAATTATTATTTGCATAAAGTTGGTCTAAAGGCGTCACCTTTATGTCAGACTTGCGAAAAAATGGAAACGATAGATCACTTCTTTTTGTTCTGTCACCGGTATTCTCATCAGCGGAAAAGATACCTGGTAGCTCCACTTGAAAAATTGGGATTAGAATTAAATGTGGCAGTAATTTTGTCGTTTGGCAGCATTAAATTCGGTTATAGCCACAGGGACGTCTGCTCTGCGGTATTTGAATACATAAATGAAACAAAGCGATTGCCATGTTAATCTGCCTATATATATATATATATATATATATATATATCATTTTAGACCCACCATTACCTCTGTCTCCAATCGCATCTGATGGCCTGCATCGCTCCCTGCTCAGATATACTCCTTTTCCGATCTTCGGCTTTTCTTTCTATATTTTTTTTCAGCCCAAAATTACGTTTTCTTTGAAAAACCATTAGCCTTTTAGTTAAGATCCTGCCGCCCGGTTCTTGGCCGATCCCCCTTTGTGGGTGTGCGCCAGAGTGTCAAGGATCATCATCATCATCATCAGTAGCAGCCTATCGACATCATTATCCTCATTTCAAAGTTTGCGGCAGCCAACGGTTGCGATGGCAGGTAACGGCTGGCGTAGCTGGCGGTACGTTCGGGTGTGTCTCGGACTGTTTCGTTTCGCTGTTTCGAGCCACTGCCGACCGGCACATTCTTTCTCATTCTGTTCATTTGACTCGTTCAAATGCTTTCGCGAAGAGAATTCGAGTGACTTTCGGGGAACAAAGCGACCGTTGAAGCTTTCATCGGATGAACACCCGTTGCAAGCCCGGGCCGGTGAGTAGAAACCACTTCAGTTTTTTAAGGATGGTTGCTTGCGGGGCTAGTTGGTTCATTTCAACATATGTCGTTTTTTTGCCAATCACTACGTAGGCGTCCCACGGTGGCAGCGCATTGCAATATTAAATTTTAAAATTTTTAACGTCTCAATCTGTCACCGGGAAAACGTGCGTTACATGCGGCGTTCATGGCTTCACGTGGGAACGAGTCGCTAACTCAACAGTTAATTCTGAAATACTACCACCAGGTAACACCAACCAGGCCATTGCGATAAAAGAAGGCAAATAAATCACTGTCGCCTCGAATGTGTCTTCTTAGCTAGCCCATATATTAGTGCAAAAAACCTACTACCTAATGATTTACTGCAGTCGCGTTTGAGAAACATCACATAATTATTGGTCTGGTTTTGCTATAGTGTGACAAAGGAAGCGTCACATAAATGAGAAATACTTCTTTTTCTGCCACAGCCTCCTGGCCTACCTGACATGAAAACAGATGTGCACAATGGGCAAGGAACCTGCTACGTGACATGCCTTGTGAAGAAGCAGCCCTGAGTGATATACGTCTTATGAGGTATCACTACATATATGCATAAAATACTGCTGTTTACTAATAACTGAGTTTATTTATTTACTTTAGAACTTTTCATGCATTGATTATGCATTGATTTCATGCATTGATATCTGGTGATGTTACTTGTTTTTCCAGACTGCCATGCAATGACAGGATGACTACCCCCAAATGTCCACTCTGCAAGCACTTTGAAACATCTGATTGTCCACTACAACAGGTCATCTCTAACCTCACACATGTAATGCTGTATTTGTGAATGTTTTACAGCGCATATCGTGGAGAGCTGCTTTAGATTGGCTACAAGCATTGCCTGCCTACCGTGACATGGAATCTACACTTCAATAATGTTGAAACTGCAGCACTATGAGTTAGATTGTGTGGCGCTGCTGAGCTCAACAACACACTGTTTGATCCCAGCCACTGTAGCCTTATTTCGATGGGGGTGAAACGCTAAGACGCTTGTGTGCTGAAGGGTTTGTTCGAATCGCCTGCACCACATGATTCATTTTACAAAGTGCTGCACCTCGCCCTTCGTTTCAGCCTGCGCAGCAATGGCATCTTCTAAATCTCGCCACTCATTTCAAAAAGTGCAGGAGAGGTACAGCACCAAAACTATTTCATGACTTTCCTGTACCTTCTGCTCTGACAGCGCTGGTTTGGTGCAGCCGCTCGCATAACTTAACAAACAACGTAGCATTCGACGTAGGTGCTGTACCCACCCCTATAAATGCGGCGTGTTTTGCCAAGATGTTTGCACCTCATTAAATTAAGCGAACAAAATAAGCATTCCACCTTGTTGGTACATAGTCATTCACTTGTGATGGCACACCGTTGAACTCCTGCCGCACAAGTTCTGAACTTCTCGTGCACAGCTGTGAACCAGTTAGGATTGGTGCGGGTGAACTTAACTGACCCTTAAAAGATGGAAGCATGAAATATGAAAAATATGTTAACATAAGGGGTCAAAGCAAATTTTTCGACAAGCAGTCTTGTCTCCTGTTAGGTTACAATGTCATTTGTTTGGACCCCTGGAAGCCAGAATCAATCTAAATTTGCCCACTACTGTACGACTCACGATCACTTCATAGTTGGCATGTGAATCGTCGGAAATTATTAATTGCACTACATAATGAACACACCCACAGTGATGGGCATTAACAGGCTTTCCGACATTTAGTTGTGCCTTGTGACAGTTTACCAACAACACCCAGGACTGTTTTGTCTTAATTAACTGTATTTAGCTCATACAAGTTTACAAAAATATGCACCAAAGCTCAAAAGACTGCACTCAATCGCTTCAGCTTTGCACATATGCTCAATGGGCTCCTAAAATAATAAATCATAAAGGTGATGAGCAGTTGCAGCACACCTTCCTCAAAGATGTGAATGCTGTCATGAAGAGCAAGATTGTGTTCATTGAATGTGGTACTGGTTTTTTTTTTGGCAGAAAAATGTTCCAGATTTCTTTGTGCACACCTGCTTCTGTTTAAATTAAGTTGTCATAGCTATAGTTTCTACCACTATGAAGTGAACTTCTGTGCACTACGGTCATGAAAAAAAATCTAGGAAATTGCACAGGTAGCTGAAACATACATGATCTTCACTTATCTACAGCCACACTGCAAGATAGTACGTATTTCAAGTCCTAACTTTTAAAAGTAGCTGGGAGAAAACAACTTCATTTTCAAGCACAAGTATACTGAAAAAGCAAACACAATAACAAGTGTGTAATAAATGTGACCTTTATTGATCCAGTATTCGGACAGATTCACATCATGTACCACCAATTGATTTCAGGAGTGCTTGCTTGCAAGAGAGTACTTAAGTTCTATGGATATGTCTATACAAAAAAAGAGATTGTGCTCAGGGCTGAGCAGATATTGTGGTGTAATAGTACCAACAAAGATGTACAGACAACAAAATGGTACAATGCGTACCTGAAGCTTATTTTCTTAGAATTGGGTCTTTTCGATCTGTAAGCACACACCTCATAAGTGTCCTTTAGCATACATGTTCGCTGCATAATTAGCAGACTGGTCATTACCTGCGACGAGAAATTCTAGCTGTGGTAACTGTGTAACTTAACTCTAACAATAAATGTAGCAAGCCTGAAATAATTTAGGCCCAAGCCCTAAATACATAATACCTATGATATGGGCTCATGGCTGAGTATTAAAACTAGTGCCTACCCTTTCGACACGACGCGACATTGCAGAATTGTGAAGCACACAATGTAGCATTGCAGAGCAAGAATGATTCAGAAATGCACGCATCCGCAATTGCTTTTTTAACAAATTTAGTAAAACTACATTGTTCTAACTGCGCGAGCTATCTATCCGCAATGTGCAAGTTTTCTTTCCGATTCCACATCATGCACTCGCTTCAATATCAACACTACGGGGCAAGCGCCGTATTTGGCGGCAGAATCAGACCCTTGTCCTGAAGCCACGCTCTTAAACTGGAGCGCCGCAACACAATGAGAGCGACGTTCATTCAGCGTTTCGATGTTCCGTTATATGCATATGCTTCTTAGCTTTCAAGAGTCTTTACTCATCGGTTGAAAGCTTTCGATACGTATGATTGACTTGTTTTGTTCGGACCTGACCGTACACATTGATTGTACCGGCTTGGACACGCAATAATTGATGCAAAGCTTACTTGGTTGACGTTGTTTTTGCCAGTCGAGGCCAGCTAGGTCCCCTGGCGATAATTACAGAAGCAAAACGTGATTGGGCAACGAAAAAAAACAAAGGAAGCGAGCAGCGCGAACCAGCCGTGCCCCCCCCCCACACCTGCCGCAAAAAAAATGCGTCTGTTCATTGATGATGATAGTACTACTAGCGCCATCTCGCCTCGTGGTATTGCAGTTCAGTAGGCCGCCACTACGTATTTGCGTGTTATTTTGATACAAAAGCCAAAAGGTACTCCGTTCTCTAAACTGGTAAGTGTTCTGTGACTAGGCACTCAACTATAAGAGGGCATGAACCGTCCCGCACATTATTATGAGAGGACATGCGTTTAGAAAAATTGGCTAACGATTTAGAGCACGTTGTACTCTACTATGGGAGAGCCTAAATTATCTATGGCCGTCCCGTGAACCAGCAACACACTAAAATATTTTCTTACGCTCGGTCAGATGGGCCGAGAAGCGATGCCTAGAGGTGTTGCTCAGTTTGACCGTCTCCCATACAACCTCTGACGTGGAACTGGTGAAGATCAATTTTAGAGACAACAATATTGCGTTATAAATTCACTTAAACAAGTAGGATCATTCCTGTCGATTTGGGTGGTGTAGACTAAAAATAACTTTTATAGTAGACTTTGTAGAATTGCACGAAGTGACTTTTCAAAGCGAAATATATCTGCAAAGCGCCGTCCGTGAACGTGGTTCGAGCGAGGCGGACGCAGTGGCGCTGCCGTCGGCTGCGCGGTCATCGGCGCGGGCGGCATCCGACGGCGCGCGCGACTGCTGGCCCAACGTTTAGCAAACGTTGTTCCAGCCGCCGTGGCTACAGGGTTCGACAATTCCACGTTCTACCGTGGTTTTGAACACAAGAATGCCGTGATTGTCGCTGCGGCCCAAAACGTTGGTTCGTGGCATAGAAAACTGTGTGATTCGTGGTAAGCAGATAGAATTCTTCCGTTCACATCTCATCAACAGCCGGAGTCAGTGTGTTTGCATTGTCCATTGTCGTGAATTGATTTTTAGATGCGGAAGCATCTTATACTCGCGCCTTGTAGTGCGCCGTCCGCGCCGTCAACACCGCTTCTCGAACATTCGACAGCTGACGCGCGCGCATGCGCCGTTGCGCCGTCGCCCACCATCTGTGCCGCGCGCGCTTCTCCTTCGAGAACATTCGACAGCTGACAGCGCATGCGCCGTCGCGCCGTCGCCATCTGTGCCGCGCGCGCGTTTCTCCTTCGAGAACATTCAACAGCTGACAGTGCATGCGCCGTCACGCTGTATATATACTCAAGGTCGGCGCTCGCTCGCTCAGTTGCCGCTCGTCGGTTGGTTTGTACGGCGCGTCGACGTCCAAGGTCGCGGTGAAATGAATTCCAACGAATCCACAAACACAATGATCGACGTCCCTTCGACCAGCGCCGTCCTTTCGCATACGTGTGTACGTGTTCACTCATTTAACACCCCTTCCTACAACCACGTTAACCAATTTAGCCATCGACCCAAGTAAGTCGCAATTTAACACCCCATTTCACAACCACGTTAACCAATTTAGCCATCGACCAAAGTAAGTCGCACTTTAGCACCCCGTTAACCGATTATATGGTCCGCATCCTCCTCAGTGTTCCCCCGAGGGAAGCTGCGGGCAATTTTTGTTAATTTATTTCTTTGATTTTGCAATACTGTAAACTCTCGTGCGAGGATCCTTACAGAGAGGGTAACATAACAAAATATAATAAAAAAGATCATCATTAGCAAATAAACAAGTACAGGTTAGGTCAAGGTCAAGCGCTACACTTGTACAGATCGTCACCGACGGTCTGTTAACATTTTGACAAATCATTGTGTTCAACAACACACACCGGCAATTCATTCTACATTTCGATTGCCTTAGGGAAAAAATGAGTATTGTAACCTATCAATATGAGTCTTGTACGCTTGAATGGCCCCGTTGTGGTTGCTCCTTGAGCTCTGTTTACTTGGCGGCAGTTAGTGGTAGCTGCTAATATTTAATGGTCCATCTGATATTTGAAATAGGAGCTTGAGACGAATTTTCTGCCTGCGCGTTTCTAACAATTGTAGCCCAGAAGAGTGGAGGATTTCCGTATGTGACTCTGTAAATCGCACCGCATAGCTCCGAATGTTTTTAAAGTTTGTTTCTTTGAATAATATTGATGAGGACTCCATACCACCGACGAGTACTCAAGAACAGGTCTAACAAAGGTTTTTTAAGCAGCAAGTTTCACATCGGCTTTCGCACCTTCTACTTTTTTTCGTAAGAAACATAGCCTTCCATATGCATTTGAACAAATATTGTCAATGCGTACGTCCCAGGACAGATTTTGCGTTAGCGTTGATCCTAAATATTTAATATGCGCAGTGTGTATTAAACACTCGTCTCCGATGGCATATCAAAATAAAAGACGGTCTTCTATGTTGTATTATGTGTGTATGTCAATTTAGAATATGTAATTTTCATATTCCATATTTTCTGTTCCATTTGCTCAACGCCTGTTAAGATCGGTTAATTTTAACTTGATACTCTTGGTTTCGCACAGTGAAATACAATAAACGGTCGTCTGCGAACGGAGTAATTAAGTTGTACACCTGGCTTCATGATAGCAGAAATGTCATTGATACACATCAAAAATAAGAGTGGTCCCTGCGGAACTCCAGAGAGCACTGCCAGTCAGTCGGACAAATGACCATCTATTATTACCTGCTAGTTGCGATTAGTTAAGTATGCCTCAATCCACTTTATAGCAGTGGCATTAAGTCCGACTCTTTCCAGCTTGTAAATTAGCTTATTGTGGGGCACCCTTATTGAATGCTTAGGTAAAATCTATGGCTCATCAACCCTGGTATCGATTGCCTCAGCGAAATCGTGAAACGTCTGTATATATAAGTTGTGTGATATCGGAAAGTCTCGTTCTGAATCGATGCTGGTGGGGGTAAAGTAAAGAGTTATCTTTTAATTAACAAAGATATGCTTAGCTATTATGCGTTCCAAAACCTTACAAGAGATGAATGTGAGAGATGTAGGCCGTTAATTATTCACCTTAGTTTCGATTCTTCTCTTGAACACTGAAGTCACTAGCGCATTGCGCCAGTCTTGCGCCTACCTGGTTTCAAATAACAGTTTTGACTGTCACAGTTCTTTATTATATTACGACTAACATCAAGGTACTTCTTTGTTTTTTTCAGGGCCGAAAACAAATCAGTTCGCTCGGAGCAAGATATTTACTGTGATGAACACGAGATATAAGATGTTAATTAATGTAAAATTCTTGGCGCTACGTTTAACTCGAATCTCATGGAAAACTCACATCGACAATTTGTTAAAAAAAGATCAAGGGGCATAGGACGATTGATTGATTTGTGGAATTTAACGCCCCGAACCAAATGAGCAAGTTACGTCGCATTGTCGCATTATTTTACTGCTGCAAGTGAAAACGTAAATTGATTATGCCCTATTCGCATCGCATATTAATTATTGTAGTTTGGTATGGTTAACGGCTACACAATAAAACATTAAGAGAATTTAGTTATTGAAAAATAACGCCTTTCGCAACGTCGCCAATGTTGATTACGCGTCCTTACACAGAATAATATTTCGAGTCTTACGACATAATAAAAATATATCACACGTGCGCATTTCACGTTATGCGTTCATTTTACGCGTCCTCGCCCGCCATTAAGCATTTTATCACATCATTTACATATCTTCAGCAATACAGTAATCCTCACACACGTCCCAATCACTGAAGGCTAATACCACTTTTGTGCACTTTTTATTAACCGCAGTCTTTGAAACACAACCTTTCATAGATTATCAGTCGATACGATGATGTAGGGAGGTCCGTGTCAACATCAGCAACAATAATTTAAGTGGCTTAACGTCCCAGAACCACGATATGATTACGACAGACGCCGTAGTGGATCATTCCGGAAAATTTCGACCACTTGCTCCTTAACGTGTCCCTAAATCTGTAGGTACACGGATCTCAAGCGTTTACGTCTCAATCGAAAATGTGGCCGGGATTCGATCTCGCGACCTGCGGGTCAGAAGCCGATTGCCATATCCTCTAGACCACCGTAGTGGGTACGTTCACATCAGTACGACAACAATTTTTATAATCAGCAATCCTGCAATCAATTTTTATAATGAAACTATTTTTATAATCAGCATATCCTTGGAGTGAATGATGATGAGTGAGGCGAAGCGTTCGTCCAACCAAACGTCCGTGCATGTGCCCGTGCGTCTGATCGCGTTCAAGAATGCAGACGGCGCGTGGAAACACCGCCGAGACGCGAGCCAAGGAAGCCGAGCGCAAGCGTCTACAACGCGTCCGTCGCTCTACTTCGTCCATGGCCCACCAACGATCCGCCACGTACGGCGACTATCCAGGAGACTGAGAGAGGCACTCCACGGAGGGCTTCTTTCAGAGAACACCCGGGCACTCGTTTTCCGCGTACCCAGGCACAGCCCGTGCAACAATCAATCGGAGAGCAGCGGTACAACGCCATCTAGAATATCCTCACTCAACTGCATGCAGTTTGTATGCACGTCTATGAGGCAGCGCCGACTATTATACTGTTCGAGAGATACTGCCTTCTTTTCTGCGAAGGTTATGACAATTGAGGTTAGACTAAGAGAGCTTCGCCCCCCCCCCCCCTTTCCAAAGAGTATTCTAACGAGATTCGAATCATGGTGTTCGTATTTGATGACAAGGATGCCATTGCTGAACATTTTAATGCGTATTTTTACAGTGAATTTTCAATTTCTTTGAATACGGTTAATCTTGAGCCTGTATTTATCTCATACTAGGGCTATATTGTATCGCTCCTACAGGTAATGTCGCTATGCTTCTTAACCTGAAGACAAAGGCATCATCTGGTACTGATGCCCTTACAAATGGGTTTATTCGGCGATATTCTTAAGCACTTGCCTCATTCATCGCGTATATTTTTCGTGCATATTTATTTCTTTATCATCTTCAGATCTACCGGTTGACTGTTCAATGGCTCGTATGGTGTCCGTACACAAGGAACGAGTCACTGCACCGATTACAAGCTGTCGTCCAATCTCGCTAACTAGTTCATGCTGCAAGATTCTGAAACATATTGCTGCCGATTACATAGATGAATTCTTAACCGACAACAACATTCTTTCTACATTTTAGCTTGGGTTCAGGAAGGGATTTTTATGGTCGAGAAATTAACCGTGCAACTGACCCTACTGAAATCTTCCGGAAAAAAATCACAGCATATCCTTGAAGTGAATGATGATGAATGGGACGAAGTGCTGGAGAGATTCATCGCTAAACTGTGAAACCATCTGCGAATATCGGCCATCACATTCTCAAGGACGTGACAAACACTGTATATATTTACACAAGAAATTTGATTATTCGTAATTGGTGGCTATGCATCGCTTCAGTTCACCTTTCATTATAACGGCTTTATGGTCGGTAGAGTGGGGGCAGTTTGATGGGGCAGTTTGAAAAAAATGGAACTAATGGCGGTCACGTACAAATGTGGCATGGACACAGTGAGACAACATATGGTTCTTTGGTGCGCATGAGGATACAAGAACACGATCATATTGCATTTTATATTGGCTACTTCTCAACAGTATTTGATTTATGGTCGGTGAAGTGGTTGATCCTTGATAAGGAGTATTGGGATGTTTGCAAGGAAAAAGTAGTGGGCAGTTTGCAAAGGTAGAACTATAGGTGGTCACGTACATAAAAGGGATGAACAGACCTACGCCCTAGGAGCTTCGCCCTCCAAACTATGCACTCCGTAAACTTTCTTTATGAAGTATACGAAAAAAATATATGGATTTTTATGGAAGCCTATAGAAGTTGTATGACGTATGCTGAAAACTTTTTAAGGAAAATATAGAAGGATACGGAAGTCATGTCGTATATACAGAAAGTTCCTTACGGAAAATATGGAAGGATAAGGAAGTATGGAAAGCTTTACGGAGTACATGGAAACTTCCTTAAGGATGTTAAACGGAGCGTACGAACACTTTCTTACGGAAATATGGCATAATGAAGAATGGAAGCGGACTAATAAGACTGGAGGTGTTAATGTCACTAGATTAAAATGGCAGTCTGGGCGACCAATGCCATTCGATCCGTGGTGGTGTTACACCGTGGACGGAAAAAGTATGCTTCGTTCCACAATACGGTCAGTATGGGGGTTATTGTGTGGGGGGAAGAGATGAAGGATGTAAAGGCAAGAGAATGAATTGCCCTGAAGCTGCCGCTAGGCAACAGGACCGTCTCGGTTGAGTGATTTGTGTGGTGGTGCGAAGTACATACGTACGGCTTTGACGGTAAGTGTTAGCGTTTCAGTAGTTCGGTGAGAGCATCGTCGGGGTCGGACAGCTCTTCCGATGACGCCCGGTTTGTAAGCACTCTCGAAGAAGAAAAAGAGGAAGAATGCGATGTTTAATGAGAAGCGTCACACCACCCTCCCGGGGCAGCTTCACGCTTCGTAGAGATTTTCCACGAACCTATGTGCTCAGCGTGACATAACCATGCAGACCTCCCCTCCACCTCCCCGAAACGCTCTCATGGTCCTTTCATGCTATACGGAGCACGTCCGTCACGTTTCCCTACTTGAGCCGCGACTGTCGGCTGTCATCGCAAGCTTTCTCTCGCGCAGAACACACAACGCGCCAGGCGCTTTTATCACCCTTTGAAAGTTAATGCGGATCCTCACGACGACGGCAAAAAGAAGTCTGGTGTGCCCATATGAATGCTAATGCAAGAAAACCCGCCACAAATCAAACACTTCGGATGTGTGGGATGTGTCAAACATGGATCTCCAGGACGCCCCGTGAAAGCACCGAAAAGAATGTATTTATTCTTTGTTGCCTTCCTATGAATGACTTGCTGCGTTTGCCTCAATTCTGAGCGACACCTTGTCGCCTGTAATCTCTAGATGCATACAACCCAAGGAAACAAGACAAACGCAGAAGTTTATTTAGGAACACTACTTATTTGCCATTAAAATTCATTCAATAAGACAATCAAACACGAGAAATAAATAGGTCAATAGACATGCGTATCTTACATCTATGTACATGCAACAAACTTGTGTTTCCTAGCTGCTAAGTCGTGCGAACTTGCGTGCGACAGGACATCGGAAAACTTGTAAAAAAAGCGTACGTGTTGGCGAAATGCGAAGAATCCTTTCAACAAAAAACGTGTTCGTTATCAGAGAATCAACGTTGCTTTTGCCTCAAGATAAACGATTGTGCGGCAATTTTCGCAAGGCAACATTATGCGTGCACTGAATTTCAATGTCAAATTGCAAGAGGACTTCGGTTTGGAACACATCGAACACATGATCCATTGCACTGAAACTTAAGTCAAATAAGGTGCCGTTATAAGGGTGATGTGCTTTGTCACTCATTAGTACATAAACACAGCAGTCCATTGTACGTGTGTAGGTTTCCGATTCCCTGCTTATCTTTAGCGATGACAAGGTTCGTCGAACACTGAGTTCTCTAATGATTGAAGTAAAATATCACTCAAAGGCTAAAAATGATCTCGACTCGCATGAGTAAAAACATATAGAAATACACCGCAAACTAATATGGCGAGTGGAGCGCAGAGTCAGTATAATAACCGCTTCAAGCGCTGGCTTTGGCTTTGGCTTCAGCCGCGAAACGCACAGACTAGTACAGAACGGGCAAGAGAGTACTCCTGCGGCGTTGGAGCAGCACTGTACGAGCCCTTGCCACTCCGTGCTCCGACAGCGCAGACTAATTATCGCGATTAGTACAATTGACATGGATGAAGCAATTGAAATACGTGAAATGCAAATAATTTGTCATGATGAGGCACATCGTGTATAATTAAGTATAACGTACAAACTATGCGCTCGCACAGAAGGGAAACGTGACTGACTGACGGTGGGCACTTGATTGAACATCACGCGACGATGAAAAGTGATCAAGTTGTACAAGGAATGGCATCGATTGGAAAGCCTACGTTGATTCCACTGCCCAAGTGCAAAACTATGTCTCAAGCCTGCAGGTGCACTATGGTGCCCACAGGAATCACATCTATTGCCTCCTAACCTGAAGTCACCGCGCATTCGGCCCAATAAACGTCGTAGCTGACATGGAGAATCAATTGACAGAAAGGGAACCGCCCCAAAGTGGTAGCGCAAGAGTTTTACGGCAAGTTTCAAAGAAGCAGCTTTTACGTGAATGGTTTACGGAAACGTTTCACGAAATCGTGTTTCACGTTGAAATTTTACGGAAAACGTTCACCGTAAAACGTACAACGT
This sequence comes from Rhipicephalus annulatus, assembly GCA_013436015.1. Taxonomy (NCBI): domain Eukaryota; kingdom Metazoa; phylum Arthropoda; class Arachnida; order Ixodida; family Ixodidae; genus Rhipicephalus; species Rhipicephalus annulatus. The sequence continues at coordinate 343,657 of WOVY01003795.1, forward strand.
GGCGCAATTTTTTTAATGATGCGAGTGCGTGAAGTGAGAGAAATGAAACGTTCACACCTTTTACACATTTTGTTTGCGTCCGGAGTCGCACATGATGGGCTTTGAGAGTGGGACCCCGACAAAAGACTCGCACGCTACTTGGTCGTTGAAAGCAACGTAAAGCGACGTGCATTCACCGTGAAGTCAGGTACACTATAGGGACGGAATCGCCGCGCCTCTTCCTCTCTTTTCTGCTTAACGTGGAACACCTCACGGAGGTGCTCTACACTGCGGACAAGTGCACACTATGTCGTTCTGTAGACTATGTACAGAAAGCCTGCGACAGACACATACGAACGTGCCTCATGTTCGTCAGAGTTATGTTACACAAGCACAGTCTCTGACGTCACATTCAATAAATGTGCGAGTTTTTGTGAATGATATCTGTGCAACATCCGATGTGAGCAACATTGTGACAGTGGTGATGATTTCATGTCTTTCCGATTACCGTTTCCTTCGCTCTTATAAATTACACCTTCGTTTGAGAGCAATTTTGTCACACAGTGGCAATCTTCATTAGTAATGCGCATTAATACTGCGACCGCTATTTTTTCTAATGAATGCTTTGTGAGCATGTGCTAATACTTTGATGATGCGCACTCATTGCTCACTACCTTCGCGCCAGGAACGCTACTGCATGACCATAGTCTCTCGTATTGTTCGAACGTGCTGAGGTAATGAAACCAAATGCGATCTCTTGGATTCAATATTCTAATAAATCTGGTGCGTGTGTAAGATCACTTGAACACTGCGTACCCGGTGCTTTTTAGTGCCAGGAATGCTATACAGAACGCACGAATCACGAAACTGGCGTTTCTGCTAATATTCCTACCGCAGTCGTGAATGTGATAGTCTTCATCATTACACAAGGATGCCGAAGATTATCGCTGTGTGGCAAAACTTTACCTTGTCGGGAGCACAGCTTATACAAATGGACGTCGCGTGTTTGAACCTATATGGTTATTGCCACAGCCAGTGCCGCATTAATGGGAGCGTGCCAGTGGCATACGAAGGACGTCTTTGGTTCACCAGTGGCGGTAGGTGTCACATCCCTGGAAGCCGAGTTTCGTGACACCACCGTTATGGGCGTGGTAGAGCTGCATCTCGATGCGGTCTCCGGGGCCCCATTTTCGCTCTGGCTGGAATGCCTTTCTGGGATTCTGTGAAAATAGAATAGATAAGCAATAGATAAGCAATAGATAAGAAATATTTCAGCCTTGGTATAACGAACACAAACACAACAAATTCTTGGATATATCGAAGTGATTGCCGACTACTACACGCAAATACTATCACGCTATGACCACCACTGTAAAACAGAAATTAAATATTATAAGGTATTTTTTTGCGTTACGTACGACGAGATTCCTCTGTAGAGTGTATAAGAAATAAATTTAGCAGCTAGTATTCTTCCACGTAACTTCGATCAGAATCTATCACCGCCACCATAATGGTAGCAGAGTTTTTAGCAGCATGACGAGTTCGAAACGACGACGAAGTGTTGCTGTAGCTGAGTGTTCGCCGTTCATCTTCAGACTTTCCACCTGTTTTCGCAATTATACGGGGAACATAGTTCCTTTTTCGGCGGCGATGGAAGTGGACTCATCTGTAAGCCCTACCGATTTGCCTGCGAGAGCGCCGGCAGCCTCAAGGAAGCGAAACTGCCTTTCCAGTGAAAGCGAGGCTACCCTCATTGACACTGCAGAGAGCGCCGACAGCTCCGACGACGAATACGTGACCGTCATGAGCCAGAAAGCAAAGCGGAGGATGGTCAGGGCATCCATGGACGCATCTGCTGGGAAGGCCCCGCAAAGCCCGCCGAGGTACACCATCCTATTCTTGCCTATTCTTGCCATCAACATGAGACTACTGAACAGGCAAGCTGTATCTTCAGAGCTCGAGGCACTGTTGCCGAACAGTATTAAGGATATCAGAGTAAATCCCCGGAAAAATGTTGTAGCAGTGGACGTCGCTCAAGCGTCAGCGTTAGATTCACTGAGCAAAGTTACCGTCCTCGGCGGCATGAATGTTCACACTATCATTCCGCTAGGAATTCAGGCAACTACAGGCGTCATATATGACATCGATGTGACCATCTCGAATGAAGATCTGCCGATTCTTATTAAGCCTGCTAATGATGGGCCCCAAATACTACAGGTGTGCCGTCTAGGAAAGTCGAGATGTGTGAAGATAGAATTTAAGAGTGATTGCCTGCCGACACATGTTAAGGTGGGTGATTTTCGACATGCTGTGCGGCCTTTTGTCCCTGAGCCACTTCAGTGCCAAAAATGTCTGAAATTTGGTCATGTGAGCGCCATCTGTGGAAATCCTACAACATGTTCGTGTTGTGGTGCACTACACGCTGCCGACAACTGTAAGGCTAATTCCTATAATTGCCCGAATTGCCAAGGGCCCCACGACGCCACATCAAAGAGTGTCCGAAAATAAGGCAGGAGATTTCCGTTTTGAAGAAAATAGTGAGGGACCGTTCGACTCACCGAGAGGCGGTTGCTGTCGTCAGGCGACATCGTTCTCGGTGCAGACGCTCATCTAAAAAGCCTGCCCACAGTATCAAGCCTTTTGTAAAACCTCCTTTCGTTGAATCGGCCTCACCACCACTGCTGTATAGAAGGAACACGTGCACTGAGAATGCTTCCCCCGAAAAGGAGGCTCTGGAAGAAGCATAACCATCACTTCCAAGGATAACCCCTGCAGAAAAACTGGAACCTGCACCGGTAGCACCACTTTCTGCATCTCGCCAGGATGAGGCGACAGAGCGTGACCGTGAAATTTTGACAATGATCAAGTCTCTCATCAATGCCATTGGCACGCTTATAGGCAATACGAACACGCCTACAGCACGATGCGCAGGGCGAGTATTGGATGCCCTGAGTCCAGTGCTTGCCAACTTCGCATAGACAAAATGGCTCGTTCACTGCCTTCATTCCAAGACGTAGTAGGTAGTGTGACAATTTTACAGTGGAATGCCCGAGTACTTAAATCACGGATCTCATGTTTTCGACAGTACGTTTTTCGCAACAAATTTCCTATATTAGTAATATGTGAATTAAATTTGTCAAAAGCGATAAAGCTTTCTGGCTACGCAGCCTTCACTTCATCGACTTTTGGTGAGCCCAGCAAAGTAATTATATATATCCGCACAGATTTGACCTACATTCCACATTTGGTGCAACCCCATAACGGAAATCAATACGTATTCCTCCGCATTGCAAAGAAGAAGGTAGCCTTCTCGCTTATCGGCGCATACATCTCACCATCTGGTCAGTTCGATGGTGAAAGACTACATGACATCTTGACCGCTACACCTAGATCCTGGATTGTTATCAGTGATTTCAATGCACATCACTTGCTTTGGGGAAGCACAAATATTGATTCCAGAGGCGGGAAACTTGCCGAATTTGCCTCACGCCACGAACTTAACGTTATGAATGACGGCAGTCCAACGTATATGCGTGGTTCGAGATATAGCAGTTGCTTGGATCTTGCATTGGTGTCACGGCGATTCACCCAACAAGTGCAATGGTTCACTGATATTGAGATTCACGGCAGTGATCACATTCCAGCGTATCTGAAGGTCACAGCTTTTGCAACTTCCTCCTCATCAACTAACAGAAGAGTTAATTGGACAATGTACAAGACAAAGGTGGAAGAGGCATGCGATGATAGCGCGTTTGTCCTCGAAGAGGTAATGAAAAAAACGTGCGCCTTTAAATACACATCAAAGCGTACAGAATTTGATACAGAACTTGAACGACTACGAACGATTCGTAGGTGGGCGGAGATGAGGTACAGGCGCACTAATTCGATTCATGACCTCAGAGACGCTCGACGTCTACAAAAGAAAATACAACGTCGAATGTAAAGCTGGAGGACCAACGGTGGAAGAAATTTTGTGAATCACTCGATCCTCGCAAGCCTATGTCCCATATATGGAGGATGGTGCGTGGCCTTGGCTCGACTCCACAACATCGTCCAATTAGCACATTTGCTCTCCATCAAGGCCGCCTGCAGGTTGACGCTACTGAAGATTTCGGCGTGAGGATTGCGGGCAATGTGGTTACCATGAGTGACGAAGTTCTCGGGGATGTTCCTGTAGCACGAGTTTCTGAACTGAATATGCTTTTCTCACTCGAGGAACTGGATGCAGCTCTAGCCACCTGCAGACGTTCATCGTCACCTGGGCTGGACGGTATTACATACGCTGCTTTATGCCATCTTAGAAGACGCGGCCGAGACCAGCTACTAAAATGCTACAACCAGTCATGGAACGATGGCGTCGTTCCAGAAAGGTGGAAATCTAGCAGCTTGGTACCAATCCTCAAGCTTGGGAAGTCGCCGTTTGATCTGGCATCATATCGACCCATTGCGCTATCCAGCTGCGTGGGGAAAATAATGGAAAGAATGGTTCTGACACACCTCGAGTGGTACCTTGAACGCTATAATATATACCCAGAGGCCATGGCTGGTTTTCGAAGAGGCTGCTCTTCTATTGATAATGTCATCGAATTCGTAACCTCTGTGCAACAACAGAAATACCTCAAGCGCATCTCGGTTGCGATGTTCCTAGATGTGAAAGCTGCATACCATAACGTAACGCACGATGCCATCCTAGATGCCTTGGCGAACATTGGAATCAGTGGAGAAATGTTTCGATGGATTCGGAGCTACCTACAGAGGAAATCCTTCGTCGTGCTTACTGCAGAAGGCCGCACCGTTGATCATTACACCGCTCGTGGCGTTCCACAAGGCGGGGCTCTGAGCCTTACACTGTTTAACCTCACGATCATTGGCCTTGTACAAAGTCTACCTCGATCAGTCAATCTCTCTGCATACGCTGATGATATATGTATCTGGGCTTCAGCAGTGACACGACCCAAGGTACGCGCACGGCTCCAAAAAGCAGTGAGAATACCGTTGACGTACCTCCATGCCCGAGGCCTCACAATTTCCACCGAGGAGTGCGCCTTAGTCCCTTTTACCCGCAAGCCCATGATATATTATTCTGTTTCCATCGACAACGTGAACCTTTTGTATACGAGACGTCACCGATTCCTGGGTGTCATTATCGACAGAGATCTCTCGTAGAGTGCTCCCATCTCGCACTTGAAGAAGAGGCTCAGCTCTATCAAACACGTGATGAGATTTCTCGCTGGTAAAACGTGGGGCACATCAGTGTCATCTATGCTTCAGCTGTACAGAGCGCTCTTATTGGGATATCTGCGGTACAGAACGCCCGTGCTTTCCAACGCCGGGAAAACTAACATCAGTGTCCTTCAAATCATTCAAGGCCAAGTCCTCCGCACATGCTTTGGGCTACCTCGGTGCGCTAATACGTTAGCAACAAATAATATTGCTAAATACCATCCGATCACGACATATATAACTGTTGACACACTCCGGACACATATCCGTAACATATCCAGAGTGCCTAACCACCACTTTGCTAGTTTGCCACTAGAGAGACCAAAGGCAGCGTTTTCCAAAGTTGTTGCGGCTAACCAGAATTCTATCTCGTGGAGATTCTCGCCCGCAACCATACCACTATCTCCAGAGTGGTGCATTAAAAGAGCCACTGTGCACCTTGAGGTGCCAGGGATATCTAAAAAGGCAAGCCTGTCATCTGCAGCCCTCAAGCAGATCTCACTGAACCTTTTGCATTTTTCGTATGCTAACCGACTTCATGTTTAACCGGGCGGTTCGGCCTCGAGAAGTTCGACAGGTGCCTTTGTCATACCATCTCGATCAATCACTGTCAAATTCAAGACATCACACGTCACAACATCTACGGGATCAGAGCTCGCCGCTCTTCGAGCCGCTGTGGAGTTTGTTACGCGAAAATCCCCTAGTAGATGGGCCATAATCTGCGACTCCAAGGCAGCCTTTCAATGCGTGCGAAGTCTACGACGTGGAAACTGCCACCAGATGGTGTATCGTATTAATAACATTTGTCATCGTGCCGCTGATCAAGGACACGACATTGTTTTACAATGGTTGCCGGGCCACTGTGGCATCAGTGGTAACCACCTCGCTGATGACGCTGCCTGATGTGCCCCCGATAGACCGCCCACACTGTTAATACCCTTGTCAAGAGTAGACGCATTTAGAGAACTGCGTCACATCGCGCATAATGCCACGCTTGCACACTCGAATTCTCCACTAAACGCCAATCATCGCCCTAAGAACCTTAAGTCACCCCTCCAGAAACAACTGCCATCCAAGATTTCTCGACGTGACGCTACAATGCTGTGCCGGCTGTGGACTGGGGTAGCGTTTACTAAGTCATTCAGCCATCGCATTGGCATGGCAGATTCATCCATGTGTGAAAGCTGCAACTGTATAAAGTTATTGAACATTTCTTGTGCCACTGTGCCCAATTTGATGAAGATCGCCGGACTCACCAGTGTGCCTTGAATAGAATCGATGACCGGCCATTTAATGAAGCAAAGATCTTTGGAGCCTGGTCGCGCAGAACGTCAGCACAGAATGCCACACGAGCCCTCCTGAGATACTTGTCAGCAACTTCATTGAGGGACCGCCTGTGAAACTCGGCATTGTGTGTGTGATGTGACATGTGTCTATCCTTCTCTCTCTCTTTTACTCCCCTCTACCCCTCCCCATGTGTAGGGTAGCAAACTGGACGCATAGTCTAGTTAACCTCCCTACCTTTCCTACATTTCTTCTCTCTCTCTCTCTTAGCAGCATGACGTTCAGCACATACGTTATCTCAGTTTCCCGGAAGGCATCGCCTTGGGCACAGCTTGTGGTACCGCATCGGCAGCGTGATACCATGTGCTGGCCGTGTGCTTGAATTTCAGTGGGGCGTTCATAAACAGCGATTAGTAATTTGGAGACTAATATGAGCGTTACGTATATTTCCCCCTTCGCTTTCCTTATCTACCATTGTCATTCCGGTTCACACGAATTTTCCATAATATTAGCTGGTCGATCGGCTAGTGTGAGCGTTTTCTTTTTTTATGCAATGCCTTGTGTGTCACCAGCTTCAGTGGACCGCATTTAATTGAGCAGCTCTATTTGAAATGCCTACATTGATTTTCAGAAACGGTAGATATATGCGACGCACTTAGAACGTATGTAAGCGGAATACTTTTTTTCGGTAGTTTGTCTACATATAGTTCATTTATGTCACCGTGTCAGTTTAAAGCCAACGAGTCCTGCCAATCGAGGTCGCGGGTTTTATAGCAAGCTAGTGGCCGCATTGCGATGAAAGATATATGCGTAAACGCGCTTGCGCTATATAGATGCGCGAGAAGGAACTGAAAGTGGTAAAAAATTAACCCAGAATGCACCACTGCGGAGCAGTTTATTACTATTTTGAAAAAAAAGGAAACCTCGGCAATTTTTTTTTTCCAATTTTGCACGTATGACAAAATTCAGTTACTTGTTCCGTATTTCAGTTCTGTCTTTCTTCTGTTAAAGTGTATTCTCACCGGAAATGGGGCAATAAAGCGCGCATATCGCATAAACGCACCTTCAAGTTCTTGAGCAGCATGATTGTGCCCCAGATGGGGATCTGTGCCATGGGCAGCATGGCCAGGAGCCAGCTGATGCCGTCGGCCCTCGTCGGGTAGGACACGATGTCGTCGTACGTGATTGGCTTGTGCTTGATTAGACCGTAGATGAACAGAAACTGATAGGGAAAAAAGATACTCGGAAAACGAATTGAAGAAACTACATCGAAGACAGCGGGACCCTTCAAAAGCACTGCGCGGATGAGGATGTGCATGGCATACTTGGTCTCAGCAGTAATGGTCAGCATTCAAGGGGTTCTACCAATTATGACATCTTTTGTTCATTCTTAATTTTCTTCCATAGATGGAGGCTCCAGAAGGTGAGTAAAACAGAAAAAAAGTTTTAACATGACAAAAAGCATCTTAAATTTTAATTTGCGCTAGATACATTTATTCATCGAGCTTCGCCTTCTCTTCTGAGAGAATACCACGCAGTGATGTCAAGAGCGCGGTGGTCACGACACAGAAGGTTTTCATGTGGCAGCAGGGTATTGCTCCATAAAACTACACTATAGGACAGTAAACTGTTTTGTCGCGGAGGCTCTGTTGATTATTTATTACGCTGCTCTTGCATGAATCTTTTCTCTGTCACGATAGCACAACCGCGTGACCTCGCCTGGAACCAATATTGGCGTTGGTTATAGAATATAATAAGTTGCTTTGATATCTAAGGAAATTTTCTAATGGTTCTGAGAAGCCGGCCTCGTATCTGCTGCACAAAATTACCAATGGAAAATGTGTCACTGCTACTTCAAGGCTGCTATGTTGTAGACGGAATACCTGCTAAGAATGTCGAATGTTTACGCTGCGGATATTACGGCGTGGTTTATACGGTGTGAACCTTTAAAGTGCGGATTTTCACGCTTCGGATTTTCGCACTTCGAATGTAGCGTGTATTAGCGCAGTACTTGAAAAAATGGGACACGACATAGACGTGGAGTACTGCGCTAATACACGCTACGTTCATGGATGACCAACTCGCCCAATCAGCAACCCATCCGCACTTCGAATATTTGCGCTGTGGATTTTCGGGCTGCGAATACTTTTTTGCCAGGGGATATACTGCAAATCTCGCAGCATAGCAGCGAGATTGCGCCAGCTTTCAGCAAAGAAAAGGATATTATGCAATGCAGTTCACTCACCCCGAGGATGCAGGGCGAGAAGACGAGCCAGCTTGCCTTCCAGTACCAGCCGATGTCGTGCCCCAGCATGAGCTTCAGATCGGCGCAAAAGCGGTTCACACCTGCGGTACAAAAAAGATCAATGGGTCAAGGTCGAGAGGGAAATGAAATTGCCGACGCACCAGCAAAAGTGTCACATCACATACTTGAAGGACATGAAGGTGTCATATATAATAACATGCAAAGGAAGTGTCAAGGGGGAAGTTACGCGAGACTGACCATAGATATTGCGAGATTTTTTATTTTTTATTTATTTTGTTATGACGTTTATTTGCCGGCACACAGCGAGTATACACAATGGCGACAGTAACGGCCAAGCGCGGACTTTCCGTGCGAGCGGCGTTCTTTTTGGGAGGGAAATGTTCGAGAGGGAAATGAAATTGTCGACGCACAAGCGAAAGTGTTGCATCACATACTTCAAGTATATGAAGCTGACATATATAATAACACACGGGGAAGTATCAAGGGAGAACTGGTGCAGAACTGACTGCAGAAATTACGGGATGAAGAGAAGTGAAAGCAAACGAAAAACCAACTTGCCACTCGCGGTAGCCGGACCTACAACTTCAGGATTACACGGGTTCGGTCAACTACCCTAGAGTGTGGCGCGAATATCGTATGTATTTATGTATATGTCCAGTTGTTCGAGTTTTGGGGTGTCTAACTCACTTAGGCAATGTTTTGAAGGTGTTGAATGCATGGGCGTCGCCAGGAGGGTGCTGATAAAGAAGTTGCCCCCCCCCCCCCTCCACCCACACCAGCACTTGCCCCCCCATCCGCCCCACCGCGGTGTTTAGTGTGGCTAAGGTACTCGGCTGCTGACCCGCAGGTTGCGCCACGGGATCAAATCCCGGCTGCATGGGCTGCATTTCCGATGGAGGTGGAAATGTTGTAGGCCGGTGGGCTCAGATTTGTGTGCACGTTAAAGAACACTAGGTGATCGATATATCTGGAGTCCTCCACTACGGCGTCTCTCATTATCACATGGTGGTTTTGGGATGTTCAACCCCACATCAATCAACCTGCCACCTCCCCCCATCCAAGCTACACTAGTGGTCCCCTCCACCCCCTCAGCCGCGCGATGGACCCCCCAACATAAAATCCGGCCAACGCCCATAGTTGAAATGTGTCAGATGTCCCATGCAGTAGGCTTAGCGCGTGACGTGTAGAACTGACCTATCGTGTTCGCGCTGCCTGCCACGATGAAAATATAGGCCGTCAGTGTAGATAGTGAGATCGAGGCTTCAATGGCGAGCTGCTACCCCTCGTAGTTTCTACACTGTGCATATAAATTAAAATGAGCGAGCTTTATCGCTTGTTCGCAATGCAAAAATATGTTTGGCACAGAGAGCCTGTCGTGCTTGACAAACTATTCTAGCATGAGCTGTTTTTTCTCATACCGTAAAACCACATGAGCCCGACGATTTCACAAATGGCGATGAACAGAACAGCGCCTCCTCCAGGGTAGGTGTCCATAGGATTCAGGACGTACTGCCCACCCTGAAAGTAAAAGCAAACAAAAGAATTACATTCTGCGTGCTTAATTAAACAGCAATGTGGTGGCGTTCGAAAGAAGCAGCTCTTTATGCAAACTGCCTCGGAAAGCAGCGCGCAGGCTTCGCGCTCGTCTCGCGTATTACACATACATGATCTGTCGTCTTAGTACATTCTGTCACGACGAAAACATAATCCTTAGGCAGGTACACAAATAAAGCTTTCGATTTTAAGTTAGTTAATTTCACAGTCCTATCGCAAGGCATCTTTTATGCCTATATTTATGCCCGGTATCTCAATGTGACGGCATTGCTCAAAAACCCCTCTTTGGTAGTGAACGTTCATCTATAGCACTGGATAGACGCTGCCAATACATATGAATTTGTTTGGAAGGTGGCCCTAAGTAGTTCTAGTAGGCATCTGAACTTCCACCGACAGATTCCTATGACGTCACACCAAATCAGCCATCTGTTGTTTTGTTTACGGCATTCGTGTCTAACAGATTCCGGTAAAAGATTTTTAGTGCATAGTGGCCCCTAACGCGCAATTTTGGGTTAGGGAAGTAACGTGGCAGAGTTAGTGCATCTAAATGGCACGCCTATATGCACACACTTTCATCATATTTCGCGCTTCGGTATTGTTCAGTCTAACATCTGCCTTATTGTCAAACATCGGTATAACGAGGTCGATTATTAAAATGGCTTCTTATAATCTGCTACTATATCACTACAAACGTAATTTTTCGCACCAGAAGGACAGCGAAGTAAATCTACAGTTTAAATTGTTATACCATGCAATCGTAGTTAGTTCAATCAAGCCTCAACTTGAGTTCACTTTAGCACTTTGGAGCGTGTCTTTAAGCCAGCTGAGAAGTGTGGTCAAGGAAGCATACCTGTGTGACACAGGGCAGACCGACGAGGAAGCACAGCATGCAGATTCCGAAGGTAAGAGGAACCTTGTACCGCCTGGACCTCGGAAATTCGTCGTAGAATGCGGTCAGGAAGGTCTCCAGCAGCGCGAACTGTCAAGTAAAGAAAAAAAAGTTGTAAAGGGGCTAAAATATATGGCAACGCCTAAAAGAAAATTATAATGCGATATTGAATGTGGTCCCTCCAACAGCGCCGTCGCCGGGCTGTGACGTTACAGACGGAACTCACTCGGCCTTTGCGTGAATAATTTGGAAGGCGTCCAAAGACGATGTCACATGGCTACAGAAAGACAAAACTTTCTAACTTGGCCTATAAATTAAGCTTAGCACAATTGTATTCGCTGTGGGAACCTGGGCAACATTCTGCTCTCTGCTACATGCATTCGGCATACGTATATATCAGCGCTCCGGCAGAACAGGTATGTGCTTACCACAACGTGGCGAAAACACATGCTCCGAGTGGAACACACAGTATAAGCGAAGAAAGCTACTCATAACAAAAAGAAGCTTACCTAATAATCACTTGAACATCCCATCGAGACGCGGAAAGGGACGCCGGGTAGAATGACGTACCGCTATATATCCGAATCGTACGTTGCTTCAGACACTTGTACGCAGTTAGGGACGCGATACTACAAAGGAATGGTTTTAAGACTAGTCGTGTACCATTCCAGAGCTTATTATGAGTTCGAACGAGACCAAGCACGTTTCACTATTCATAACTCTGTCGTTTTACCACACTATAACAAGGACAGAAAGAGCGCTCTTTCTGTCCTTGTTTCTTCTATAGTTACGTCGTAACTACTCGTAGTCTTGCACTGTGCAAATATACTAATTCCCAATCACTACTAGCCCAAGCATCTGTCTTATCAAATTGCGGCAACATGATCGATACCTTTCAAACTTTGGTCCTTGGATACCCATTTTCATTTATTAAAATGCAGGCTACCGAGGTGTCCTAAGACTTGTAAAACTGTGGAAGAATTCATGAAGGCCACAATAATGATGCATCATTGATAGGCATCCACCCTCAGCATTATCTGGTTTTTCGTACCTGTGCAGCAACTATACCACACTGAAGGACTTCTAATATTCTTTTGAAATGTGACATTTTCAGTATGACGCATACTTTATCGTTACAAATTAATGATAACATGTTCTAGGAAGCCTTTCATTATTCCTTAAGGGTGTAAAGGAGTTCAGGCCAGCTGAATACGTGAACAAATTTTCTGGATGATGACCGTGGTCCATAAATAACACCAAAGCCAACTATACATAACCACAATTACTTGCATAAAATGCCGATGAGTTGATAGCTGCAGTAAAAAAATAAATAAGAGTAATAGTAAGACACAAAAGCACACTGAATTTTTCGTAGTCACAGTGTTTAATCAAGCAGAGAATCTACAAATTACTGCTGAATGAAGCATTACTTAGCTAAGAAATAACCGAAAATTGTAGACATGAAAACTACACAATTTTCCTCCGGGTAATGTAAAAGTAAGCAGCTCATACCTTTTGAAGTGCCAGCCTCAAGGGCAGTTTTCTGCTTTTGCTCTTCGAAAATTGTAGACATGAAAACTACACAATTTTCCTCCAGATAATGTAAAAGTAAGAAGCCCACACCTTTTGAAGTGCTAGCCTCAAGTACAGTTTTCTGCTTTTGCTCTTCATACATAACGTCCAGAAGTTGTCGTATTGCTTAGAATGTTTGCGAGAAACAAACATTGACCGCATCTGCAAAGCAAGAGGGCTTGCAATCTGTGTCAAGGGCAATTTATAAGAGGGAACTTTGGCGCTGCGATCGCTCAGCCACCTCGGGATTGATTGAAATCGCTCAAATTTGCCTAGTCTTTGTGGATGCGGCTTCGAACGCATTTGTGGCCTTGTTTATTGCGGTGTTCTGGTTTTGTTTCGAATAAAAAAAGAAGCGTTGTGAACTTCGGGAGCTTATTCGGATTAGTGGGTCTAAAAGGTTTAGGTGGTGAAGTGCAACTGCTGAACATTTGCCGATAATTATTTCGTGACAAAGCAACTTCAAGCCTTGTGAGGTCAAATGGAGCTGAAAGAGCAAAGATCAGACAAATTTGTGTATTGCTCATCGTTATTATGCTGGCTGAAATATGTGTGTTGCAGCTCCCATAGACACCAGTGCCCTCAACCTAGTAACATAGTAAGAGTAGGGGTTAAAAGTCAGCCTTATACATTGACATGATAGGGAGGGGGTGGGGGCAAAGCGATCAACTTTGGTGCCCCTGAAGATGAACCCTGGGCACGCCTATGCCTGTAAATATATTGTCCACTACTGAAAGTCGTTGAACAGGGATTGTGGACACTCTGTTAGCACGAAGGTACAGGCTGATAAAAAGTTCTTCTAGTGGTCAGAGATTTGCGTTGTATAATGCATCTACCAAGACATGACAGTGTGGGTGTACTGTTTGGTCATAGGCCTGACATTTTCTCTAAATGCGAATTATTGAGACGCCAATGAAGGGAACACGTAAATTTGTTGTTAAATCGGTAGTGCCACAAGAAGAGATTTGGTGATAAAATGTGCAAAAACGAAAGAAATTTGCTTGCATTGATGCTTAGATATGTTCGCTTCATGACCAGATGTATTTACCCATTCCTGCAAATCCTTCGGACAATCTGCCAGCAAAGCTAGGTTGTCTGCAAGCACCAGCCGAGGGGCTCTCTTTTGATAAGATTACTTTGAATGAAGATGTTGTTTGCATGATGTAGACTTTTAGAAGTCCAATGACCGAAGTTGACTACTTTCCCGGCTTTCTCAACTGAAGAGTCAGCGCACACTAAAAGCCACGTTGTAGTGCATCTTTTACACAAATATAGGCTAAGGTCTTTGTTATAAAAGTACATCGGTTTCCTTTGAAAACTACGTCATTTACAGATCTATGAAACACAAAACGTTTCCAACAATTAACAGACAGGATACATACTTGCATTAGCACTTCACCAATTTCTCATAGTTCTTTAGCTTCTGTGGCATTACCACATGATTTGCACTAAATTGTCCCTATATATTTCTCTTAGCTGCTCCACAAAAGCCTTCAAGTTTGTTTCTTGAGAACATCTACTCCTTATTCACAGTCAAAGTTGTAACCTCCTTTAAAATATCTAAACATGCTAACCTAAGGCCTTATTTTGAGCCATGTGCGCTGGTGCGTGCCATATATGATAATCCAAGCACCTGTCTGACCTTAACACAATAGTAACCTCAATATACAATCTTTCTTGAAGCAATTCAACAGGTTTCGAAATATTACTGACGTTACTGCATACAGTTCATACGAGCTTGTGTTGTCCTTACCACTTTTGTATTTTATAGCAATATTTATGCTGATTCACGGCAATGTAATTGGAGCTTTCACCATTTCTATAGCTTTTGCAATGACGTGTTAGCTGTGACTAGCTCGACCTTCCCAAGTAGTGACAGTATTATGGGCGCGCTTTCTGAGGCGTATCGGCGAAGCACAGACTGTTTCGCAGATGTGGGGGCAACTAGGGACACAATGCAATACGCGCTCCGTGTACTCCCGTAAGAGTGAAAACAGCCTGTTTACTATTGTCAGGCTGAGAGCACGCATTGATACAATTGTTACGATTATAAAAGACGCCCTAGTGAAGGGCTCCGGAAACTTGGACAACATGTTGTGCTGTGGCTATATATATTGTCACGGTTATTAGCCGTAAGCACAAAAAGAGGAAGAAGCCAGCATCACTTGTGGCGGTTTCTGGCAATTTCGAGGAAGACGACGTTGCGTTTCTGCTCTTGCGCTTTGTTTTTGTGTGACAATGGAGTCTTGCTGTTAACGTCGAAAGGAAGCCTTGTGTCCTGTTCTTTGCACGTTGCGACACTGGTGGAGGTCTGGGCTTCTACGAGTGATGCTCGGGACTTCTCCGTGGTCCGGCACTTCAAGTCCGACACTGGAACCCGTTCCTTCAGTGGATACCCCTGTCCACCGCTACAGTCGCCGACAGCGAGGCCTTAGTCCTGAGGCGGTTCCCCTGGAACTTTCCCAGCATAGCCCTCCGCCTGGAGAAATGGCAACTGCAAGTGCTTCCCAGCTGACTTTTGAGCAGCCTCAGATTCCGGAAACATTCCATTGTGAGGCGTTGAAGATGCGGATGACTGGTTAGCCCAGTATGAGCGAGTCGCTAAGGCAAACCGCTGGACCACCGAGCTAAAGCTTTCACGCGCTTACCTTGCTTTAGCAGGCAGTGCTCGTACGTGGTATGAGAGCCACGAAGCAACGCTGTCTTCATGGGATGAATTTCGCCGCCAAATTCTCAGCACCTTCACTAACAACGACCGCCGTGACTTTGCTCAGCAACTCATTGAGTTTCGGGTCCATAAACCGAACGAGAGTGTCGCCATGTTTGCGGAGGACACGACGCGCATATTAAGTCGGGCTTACCCTGATATGCCTGAAGCCAAGAAACTCCGCCATCTGATGCGAGACATCAAAGAACAGCTGTTTGCTGGCCTTCTCCGCAATCCACTGACGACCGTTGCGGAATTCATCAAAGAGGCTACAGCTATCGAGCACGCACTGCAGCAACGGTGTCGCTATTACGACCGACCAAACGGTGCCTCAATCAGCGTCTCTGCTCTGACGGACGGCAGTGACGGTTCTCTTCGTGAGCTTATTCGCGAGGTTGTTCGTGAGGAGATCTGCAACTTCCTTGTGACTCCGCAAGAACGGGCGATGGCTTCAGTTGGAGAAGTTGTGCGGCAGAAAATCAGGCAAGCATTAACCCAGCACCTCCACCAGTGTCGCAACGTGCAAAGAACAGGACACAAGGCTTCCTTTCGACGTTAACAGCAAGGCTCTACTGGCACACAAAAACAAAGCGCAAGAGCAGAAACGCAACGTCGTCTTCCTCGAAAACGCCGGAGACCGCCACACGTGAGGCTGGCTTCTTCGTCCTTTTGTGCTTACAGCTAATAACCGTGACAATATTAAGTTCACGGGCCTACAACATTCCGCCTCCATTCTAATGAGGCCGCAGCAGCTGGGTTTCGGTGCCGCGACCTTTGGGTCAGCGCAGTCGATCCCCGTACCAACTACATACCGTGGCGGTCGGTGCGTTGATACAGAACACGTTAAATAACATCGGCCTACCTGTTGATGGGACTGTTGTCGCCAAAAACTATTCGAGAAAGTTCATTTCGAAACAGGGACAGATTCTCCCGTTCCCCGGTTTGACTCTTTTTCCGTGCTGTCGGTTGGACGTGGACAGAGTAATTTAGTGAGAGTTCTCGTTGAGCACGATTTCTAATCGCACAGCGGACGGTCATCTGGGTAGTCGCCACTGTCGCGTCTGGTTGAACTGTGCCGTCGGCCGAGCTCGATTGTGGCCACCGTCGGGATCTCCGTGACCGTCACTGCCATACCTCGACGACGAGCTGCATCGTCGTCCGTGTTTGCTGCGATCGCTGAGGCCCCGGTCTTCGCTGTGCTTTCGTTGCGACTGGACTTGTGATAGTGCCTCCTATCGTGATCTCTACCCATTGTGGTTGGTATTAACGCTCTTCACAACAAAACCTCGGAGAACAAAACTGCAGCGGGAGACGGCCATGTGATTATGTTTACGTTGCGTCTGAATGCCGACGTTGATGCAGCTTTTGTTTCTAGACTAATGAACATATTGAGAAGCTATATAATGGCTGCTAGATAGCTATATTAACCAATATACTGGCTATTTGAAAGCGCTTAATAAAATTTACCGGTAAATTAAAACGTATCACGTAGCTTTTACAAATTCAACATGGCACTTCATTTTAAATGGCGCTCTATTTAAAAGTGCTATAAATGCTAAGTTTCAAAGATATACCTTTATAAACGGCTACACGTATTCAGTATTAGCCTAGTGTCCAAGCTTTCGGAACGACGTTATTGAGTGCGAACGATGATATTAACACGTGGTTACACAAATCAGTGGCTTTGTGTAATGTTTTGATTGGACCAGCCAAAACGACCGTAACACGCCACCCACAATGTTCAAAAAGCGACTATCACACGTACCGGATCTTTAACGTGCGTGTTAGCGAAAATGCCCCCACGTTGTCCGCAAAACCCGAGTATGGAAAGCCACAGAGTTAATATACTGACTCTGTTATATTAACTTAATGCGGAAAGCAGCTCTCAAACACTGTGTAATGACAGAACACCTACGTGCAATCTTAACAGAACTATATGACGCAAACCAATTGCAGCCAAGGGCATAGCCAGTAAAGTTTGACAACACACCAGCCCCACTTATACCGAGTGTGTTCTGTGCTGTCTGTGCCGAGTACGGCGTGGACTCTACGGTTAAAGTGTAGTACTAGAACTGTGCTACGGTGAAGCAGCGCTTTGAGGCGAGCGCTTTCCGACTCACCTGAGCTCCGTGGTGTTCGTGGTGTACATCGGCTTCTTCGACAACCAAGACAAGTGTATGCATATGATAACAGTTTCGATTCGTGCAGTGCCGCTGTCCACATAGATAAAAGAACGATACCTAGTGTGTACTCATCGCCGTTTACTTTAAGGCGTGTGCGAGCTCATGCATTGTGATACACTGCTGTCTAGTACTCTGCGATTTAAAAGGCTGTGTCGTCTGCACGCAGCGCGTTTTCTCAGCTGTCAACGAGCGTGGTTCATTCGTGGATGTGTTCTAAGGTGGTCGCCTGAGACAACGGTTAAGCTCTAAAACGTGCCGTAGCGAAGGTGGGGTAGTAGTTTTGGATTCTGGTTCGCTCGAAGTAGAATGAAATTTCCCGAGGCCACCACTTCAGCGTTATGATAGCGGTTTTAGGATGCGGGTTGGGATCTCGACTAGACAAAGGCTGATTCGTCGCCCACGTTAATCAATTTCTGTTTGTATGATAATTGCTGCTCTACTACAAAACACAGTTAGTGTACCTAGAGCTTTCCTTGGCTTAACTGCCCGTTTTGTTCGTTCTACTGTGCGCAGCAGTCGCTTTCGACAGATAGCTAGCACTGGTATAGGAGAGTACTGCTCTTAATAATAATTAGTGCTAATGATAATCAGCACGCTGTGAGACATGAAAGTTACTCGAGAAGATAACAACAAAAGAAAGAAAGCGGAAATCCGTCATTATTGCATGAAATTCTGCTAAACCTTTATAAAACTTGGGAGTTTGAATTGTAATTTTAAGTACTAAAATGCAATACAGCAGTAAACGAAAAAAAAGCGCGCAATGTGGTGTTCATGCTTTAATGCAAAGTGAATAAAAACTCTGCTGTACTGTTGAACATGCTTAAATCAACAGTAAATTTAAGCAAAAGTGCTGACAAAAGTTGCTATAATATGAATTCACGAAAGGGAAATTTATTTGGCTGTGAATAACGTATTACAGTATTATGACTGGCAAATCTACATAAATAGCAAATAAAAAATGTGCGGTAGAAACCGGCTGCTCCATTGAAAAAATAGATAACAATATTAACGACATTCCTAAGGTGATTGCGTGGTTTATCGCCTTACATAAACGGCTTGTTTGGCGCCAAACAGGCCGATACTGCGTAATATATAAAGTTAAAAAAAAGTAAGGACGCTGTGCTAGGTGACATGAATATTTCAGCTTAAGGTTTCATATATTAATTTATTGTAGACATATTTATAACAGGTCAGTGATCTCACATTGATCATTGTGGGCCGAACCCGGCAGCAGTGCAATGCCAGGACGACCGGTGGCACGAGCCGGCAAAGCTCTGTCCTGGCGCCAGCGTTACAAAAATTTGACTGATGTCATAGGCCCGAATGGACCAGGCAGATATCAAACTGGTAAGAACATATACTACGAGTTTATGTTAAGTGGTTTACAATTCAGAGTACAAGGTACTCTGCAATGCCGTCCCTCACATTATTATAATAGTTGGCGGTGACAAAACGTGGGGGGGGGGGGGGTGTAGATTGTGTGGCTAACGATTCAGAGTACTGAGTACTCTACTATGAGAGAGCATGAAGCCGTCCCGCGGGCAAAAACACCAGACACGGATTTCTAAAAGTCGGCCAGATCGGCCGAAAAGCGTGGACTAGAACTGTTGCTCGGTTTGACCGTCTCCCAGACAACCTCAGACGTGGCACTGGCCAACATCAATATTGCAGACAAGAATAATGGGTTACACATTCAACTAACCAAGTAGAGTGGTTGTTGTCGTTTTAAGTGTTATAGACTGAAAGCAACTTTTATGCCAGATTTTGTAGAGTTACACTAAATGACTCTACAAAGCGAAATATATCTGCTGAGCGCCGTCCGTAAACGTGATTCGAGCGAGGCGGACGCGGTGGCGCTGCCGTCAGCTGCGAGGCCATCGGCGCGGGCGGCATCCGACGGCGCGCGCGACTGCCAGCCCAACGTTTAGCAAACGTTGTTCCAGCCGGCGTGGCTACAGTGCTCTGCAGTTCTACTTTCTAACGTGGCGTAGAACACAAGAATGTCGTGATTGTCGCTGCGGCCCAAAACGTCGGTTCGTGGCATAGAAAACTGTGTGGTTCGTGGTAAGCAGATAGAATCCTTCCGTTCACATCTCATCAACAGCAGGAGTCAGTGTGATTCTATTGTGCATTGTCGTGAATTTATTCTTTAATTTATTCAATTGATTTTGCAATACTGTCAACTATCTTGCGAGGGTCCTTACAAAGAGGGTAACATAACAAAATATTATGGTAAAAAAAGCATCATTAGCTAATACACAGGTTAGGTCAAGATCAAGTGGTACACTTGTACAGATAGTCATCGACGGTCTGTTAACATTTTGACAAATAATTGTGTTCAACAACACACACTGGCAATTCATTCCACATTTCGACTGCGTTAGGAAAAAAATGAGTATTGGAACCTATCAATACGAGTCTTGTACGCGTGAATGGCCCCGTTGTGGTTGCATCTTGAGCTCTGTTTACCTGGCGGGAGTAAGTGGTAGTTGCTAATATTTAATGGTCCATTTGGTATTTGAAATAAAAGCTTGAGAGGAATTTTCTGCCTGCGCGTTTCTAACAAATGTTGGCCAGAAGATTGGAGCATTTCCGTAACTGACTCTGTAAATCGCACCGCATAGCTCTGAATGTTTTAAAGTTTGTTTCTTTAAATAATATTGATGAGGACTCCATACCACCGACGAGTACTCAAGAACAGGTCTAACAAAGGTTTTGTAAGCAGCAAGTTTCACATGGGCTTTCGCACCTTCTACTCTTTTTCGTAAGAAACATAGCCTTCCATATGCATTTGAACAAATATTGTCAATGTGTACGTTCCAGGACAGATTTTGCATTATCGTTGATCCCAAATATTTAAAATGCGCAGTGTTTATTAAACACCCGTCTCCGATGGCATATGAAAACAAAAGGCGGCCCTTCCTTGTTGTAATACGTGTGTATGTCAATTTAGAATAATTATTTTCATAGTCCATTTTTCTGCACCATTAGCTTAACGCCTGTAAAGATCGGTTAATGTTAACTTGATGCTCTTCGTTTCGCACAGTGGAATAAAATAAACAGTCATCTGCGAACAGTTTATTTAAGTTGTACACAAGGCTCCATGATAGCAGAAATGTCATTGATACACATAAAAAATAAGAGTGGTCCCTGTGGGACTCCAGGGCACACTGCCAGTCAATCGGGCACATGGCCATCTATTCTTACCTGCTAGTTGCGATTAGTCAAGTATGGGTTAATCCACTTTATAGCAGTGGCATTAAGTCGGACTCTTTCCAGCTTGTAAATTAGCTTATTGTGGGGCACCCTTATCGAAGGCCTAGGCAAAATCTATGGCTATTACGTCAACCCTGGTATCGATTGCCTCAGTGAAATCGTGAAACGTCTGTATATATAAGTTTGTGTGATATTGGAAAGGCCCGTTCTGAATCGATGCTGGGGGGGGGGGTGTAAAGAGTTATTTTTAATTAACAAAAATATGCTTAGCTATTATGCGTTCCAAAACCTTACAAGAGATGGATGAGAGAGATGTAGGCCGGTAATTATTCGCCTTCGTTCGGATTATTCCTTTGAACACTGGAATCACTAGCGCACTGCGCCGGCCTTGTGGCACACAATTTCTTTTCAGTGATCTTCTTATTTCAAATATAATCAAATTTTAGGTAATGCGACACCCATTCAACATATCTTTGAAGAAACTAGGTCGGAGGGTGATCTGGTTCATCCGCTTTCTTCGCATCTAAATTTAATACCAGCTCAAATACGCCCCTCAAGGGTGATTGCAACGTCATTCAACGAGTAGTACATTTCTGAACTTGCGCCGACGTCAATATCGGCGGCGGCAAATACGGACTGAAAGAAGTGATTGAAATCATCTGCAATACATTTCCTTTTAGTAGATGCGGCATTCCCAAAGGCAGTGACCTAGCCAAGGGGTGGCACAATAGGGTCCGTGCCCCCTTCCCTCTCCTCCCTTTTTTTTTTGCCATGGCATGACATTCTTGTGACACTCGGCGAAAAAATGCCCCCTCTCCACCTCCCGCGGAAAAAAAATTTAGACTACCCCCGCGTCCTAAGGTTAATTACATCGGGCTTTTACATCCCTAAATCACGATATGATTATAAAAGACGCCGTGGTGAAGGGCTCCGGAAAATGTTGATCGTCTAATGTCCTTGAACGTGTACTGACACCTCACAGTACACGTTCTTCCACCACGTCGCCTCCTTCGAAATGCGACCGCCACGGCTGCGATCGCACCCGCGACCATATAGGGTCAGCAGTTGAGCTCCATAGCCCCGAGATTGTACTTTGGGTCCTCCTTTTTTTGTAACCTATACATATAGTCAGTGTGTGACGATATAGTCGATATTGATGCAAGCTCAAAATTTATTGTCTATGCGGCTGACAGCACTATGCTGTTCTCCGGCCCTGACGAAGAAGCTCGACCGTCAATGTGTTATTGCATCCTCGCAAAACTTACATTATGCTCACATTATAACTGCCTTAAAACTATTACGACTAACATCAAGGTACTTCCTTTTTTTTCCGGGATGAAAATAAATCAGTTCGCTCAAAGCAAGATATTTACTGGACACGGGATTGAAGTGATTAATTAATGTACAATTCTTGGCATATCATTTAACTCAAATCTCATGGAATTCCCACATCGACAATTTGTGAAAAAAAAAAGATCAAGGAGCATAGGACGATTGATTGATATGTGGGATTTAATGTCCCAAACCAAATGAGCGCAGGAGATATGTCGTGTTGTCGCACTATTTTACCGCTGCAAGTGAAAATGTAAATTGATTATGCACTATTCGCATCGCATATTAATTATTGTAGTTTGGTATGGTTAACGGCTACACAATAAAACATTAAGAGAATTTACTTATTGCAAAAGAAAGCAGTTCGCAACGTCACCAATGTTGATTACGCTTCCTTACACAAAATATTATTTCCAGTCGTATGGCATAAAAAAATATATCACACGTGCGTGTTTCGCGTTATGCGATCATTTTACGCGTCCTCACCCGCCATTAAGCATTTAATCACATCATTTACATTGCTTCAGCAATACAGTAATCGTCGCACTCGTCCCGATCACTCAAGGCCAATATCACTTTTCTGCACTTGTTATTAACCGCAGTCTTTGAAACACAACCTTTCGTCGATTATCAGTCGATACGATGATGTAGTGAGGTCCGCGTCAACATCAGTAATAGTAATTTAAGTGGTTTAACCTCCCAAAACCACGATATGAATATGACAGACGCCGTGTAGTGGAGCATCTCGGAAAATTTCGACCACTTGTTCCTTAACGTGTCCCTAAATCTGTAGGTACACGGATCTCAAGCGTTTACGTCTCAATCGAAAATGCAGCCGCCGCGGTCGGGATTCGATTTCGTGACCTCCAGGTCAGAAGCCGAGTACCATAGCCTCTAGACCACCGTGGTGGGTACGTTCACATCAGTACAGCAACTATTTTTATAATCAGCAATCTTGTAATCAATTTTTATAATGAAACTATTTTTATAGTCTGCATATCCTTGGAGTGAATGATGATGAGTGGGGCGAAGCGTTCGTCCGTCCTGACGTCCGTGCATTTTCCCGTGCATCCGATCGCGTTCGAGAATGAAGACGGCGCGCAGAAACACCGACGAGACGCGAGCCAAGGAAGCCGAGCGCAAGCGTCTTCAACGCGCCCGGCGCTCTGCTTCATCCATGGCCCACCAACGATCCGCCACGCACGGCAGCTATCCTGGAGACTGATAGTGGCACTTCATACGGCTCTCTCAGAGGACACCCGGGCACTCGTTCTCCGCGTACTCAGGAACAGGCCGCGCAGCATCCAATCGGAGAGTAGCAGTCCAACGCCATCTAGAATATCCTCACTACACTGCAGTTTGTATGTACTTCTATGAGACAGCGCTGTGTATTATATACTGTTCGGGATATACTGCCTTCTTTTCTTTCTCGTCTCTTCTTCTCTCGGTTACGCGTGACGCATGACAAGGTTAGACTGAGAGGAGCTTCGCCCCTAAAAAGTGTGTTAGCGAGGTTCAAATCATGGTATTCGTAGTTGATGAGAAGGATGCCATTGCTGAACATTTTAATGCATATTTTTGCAGTGTATTTTCAATTCCTTCGAAAACAGTTAGTCTTGAGCCGGTATCTAGATCAGACTACGGAGATATTGTGTCACTTTTATAGTTATCGTCGCTATGCTTCTTAACCTGAAGACAAAGGCATAACCTGGTCCTGATGGCCTTACAGAGGCGTTTCTTCAGCGTTATTCTGAAGCACTTGTCTCATACATCGCGTATATTTTTCGTGCATCTTTAATTCTCTATCATCTTCAGATCTACAGGTTGACTGTCGAACGGCTCGTATGGTGCCCGCACTCGAAGAAGGCGACACTGCACCTATTTCAAGCTGTCGTCCAATTTCGCTAACCAGTTCATGCTGCAAGATTCTGGAACATATTGGTTCCGATTACATAAATGAAGTTTTAACGGACAGCAACATTCTTTCTTCATTTCAGCCTGGGTTCAGGAAAGGTTTTTCTTGTTGTAGTCGCGCAATTACCCGCGTAACAAACCTTACTGAAACATCCCGTGTGAAATTTTCCAGAAAAAAACATGGACTCTGTGCACTTTCCTGATGAAGTATACGGAAAAAATATGAATTTTTATGGAAGAAAATGGAGGATGCATGACATATACTGAAAGCATGTCAAGGAAAATATAGAAGTATACGGAAGTCATGTCGTATATACGGAAAGTTCCTTACGGAAAATATGGAAAGATAAGGAAGTATGGAAAGCTTTACGGAGTACACGAAAACTTTCTTAAAGGGACACTAAAGGCAACTATTACGTCGGCGTTGATTGTTGAAATAGCGCTCCAGAAATCTCGTAGTGCTACTTTTGTGCCAAGGGAGGGCCTATTTTGAAATAAAATCACGTTTAAGTGGTTCCCTTTGGGTTAGCGCACTTCAAGTTACCCGCCTTAAGAAGGGCACCGACCGGACTGGCTCACGTCACTGTTCGGTGCACAACTTTGCGCTGCTTTACTGCACTACTAGCAGCAGACCGAAAACATCAAAAGTCATACCAGCAACAACAACAGCCTCCGAGATGGTGGGCGCACGCGCCCGCCCTTGGAGGCTATGGCAGATGTTTTTTGTTTAACTGCGCGCCGCTAGGCGGATCACATGTCCTGTGTAACGAGGGAGCCTTCATGTGCGCGCGTCTCCGAGTTTTAGGGTGGTGACAACTTCGATCATGGTTGCTTACAACAGGCTAAAACGGCTGCCATACTCGACGGGCCCCCATGTTGGTTCCAGCGTTTCCGTCAATTCGGACGAGTCGGGAACCCCAACAATCTCAAACCCCTTCTCCAGATGTTTGTGCATTGCGGCCACAGCACACAGGCATTCTCACTCCAGGGCTCTTGTAGTAGCATTTAGTGAGAGGATGGTGTCACAGCAGATGCTAGATCCAGAGCGAGTTGGTAGACGCAGCTCAGACCGCAGCTTGCACACCCGCGCTGGTGGAGTGCGGAGGTATGTCCACCATAGCGGAAGCGCAGGGACGCTTGGCCGCGAGAACCAACATGGCACTTGTTGCCATGGAAACCGGCAACATTGTGTTTTAGCGGGCGGCCTCAAGTTGTGGGTTGAAGGCTGACACCACACTAAAACACAGAGACGCGCGCACATGAAGGCTTCCTAAGTGTAACTACACGAAAATTGAATTTTAGATGCGGAAGCATCTTATACTCGCGCCTTGTAGTGCGCCGTCCGCGCCGTCCGCACCGCTTCTCGAACATTCGACAGCTGACGCGCGTGCATGCGCCGTCGCCCACCATCTGTGCCGCGCGCGCTTCTCCTTCGAGAACATTCGACAGTTGACAGCGCATGCGCCGTCGCGCCGTCGCCATCTGTGCCGCGCGCGCGCTTCTCCTTCGAGAACATTCGACAGCTGACAGCGCATGCGCCGTCGCGCTGTATATATACTCAAGGTCGGCGCTCGCTCGCTCAGTTGCCGCTCGTCCGTTGGTTTGTACGGCGCGTCGACGTCCGAAGTCGCCGTGAAATGAATGCCAACGAATCCACAAACACAATGATCGACGTCCCTTCGACCAGCGCCGCCCTTTCGCATACGTGTGTACGTGTTCACTCATTTAACACCCCCTCCTACAACCACGTTAACCAATTTAGCCATCGACCCAAGTAAGTCGCAATTTCACACCCCATTTCACAACCACGTTAACCAATTTATCCATCGACCCAAGTAAGTCGCACTTTAACACCCCGTTAACCAATTATATGCTCCGCATCCTCCTCAGTGTTCCCCCGAGGGAAGCTGCGGGCAATTTTTTTCAATCACTCGCGCCCTTCCCCATAGTAAAGTCTGACGGTTCTTTTTTTTCGCGAATCAAACAGTAACGATCAAGAAGCATTTTATTGCATCTCTTGATTCACGGAAGGTTTTTTTATTTAGTGCAGCTATAGATATATTACGATTGATTGATTGTAATGTGGTCCCTCTGATGTCATCGGGATCATTTTGAGCATGTTTCACTGCGGTGCTTGAGTTCTTGTCCATTTACCTTCATTTTCTGTAAGTAGGGCACTGTTGTTGATAACATTGTCATTTTAGATGTCATGCATTGGGCTTTTACTTTGACGTAAATTGTTATTTGACTTTAGTGTCCCTCTAAGGAAGTTATACGGAGCGTATGAAAACCTCCTTACGGAATTATGGCAAAATAAAGAGTGCAAGCCGACTAATAAGACTGGAGGTGTTAATGTCACTAGATTCTAATGGCAGTGTGAGCGACCAATGCCATCCGATCCGTGGTGGTGCTACACCGTGGCCCAAAAAAGTGTACTTCGTTCCACAATAGGGGCAGTATGAGGGTTATTGTGTGGGGTCGAAGAGATGAAGGATCTAAGGGCAGGGGAATGAATACCCTGAAGCTGTCACCAGGCAACAGCCCACTCTCGGTTGAGCGATTTGTGTGGTGGTGGAAAGTACATATGTCTTTGACGGTAAGTGTTGTAGCGTTGCGGTAGTTCGGTGAGTGCATCGTCGGGGTCGGACAGCTCTTCCGATGGCGCCCCGTTTGTAAGCTCTTTCGAAGAAGAAGAAGA
This sequence comes from Rhipicephalus annulatus, assembly GCA_013436015.1. Classification (NCBI taxonomy): domain Eukaryota; kingdom Metazoa; phylum Arthropoda; class Arachnida; order Ixodida; family Ixodidae; genus Rhipicephalus; species Rhipicephalus annulatus. Next base: position 370,474 of record WOVY01003795.1, read on the forward strand.
GGAAGAAGATGGTGTTTGATGAGAATAAGCGTCACGCTACTCTCTGCATGCAGGGGTAGCTTGACCCTTCGTAGAGATTTTTCACGAACCTACATGCCGTATACAAGACATAACCATGCGGACCTCCCCTCTACCTCCCTGAAGCGCTCTCATGGTCCTTTCATGCTATGCGGAGGATGGCCGTCACATTTACTTAATTGAGCCGCGACTGTCGGCTGTCATCGCAAGCTTTCTCTCGTGCGGAACACACAACGCGCGAGGCGCTTTCATCACCCTTTGAAATTTAATGCGGATCCTCATGACGACCGCAAAAAGAAGTCTGGCGTGCCCATATGAATGCTAATGCAGGGAAACCCGCCACAATACAAACACTTCGGATTTGTGTGATGTGTCTAAACATGAATCTCCAGGACGCCCTGTGAAAGCACCGAAAAGAATGTATTTATTCTTTGTTGCCTTGTATGAATGACTTGCTGCGCTTGCCTCATTTCGGAGTGACAACTTATCGCCTGCAATCTCTAGACGCACACAACCCAAGGAAACAAGACAAACGCACATGTAGTTTATTTAGGAAGACTATTTATTTGTCATTAAAATTCATTCAATAAGACAATCAAACACCAAAACTAAATGGGTCAATAGACATGCATATCTTACATCTTTGTACATACATCAAACTTGTGTTTCCTAGCTGCTAAGTCGCGCGTACCTGCTGCGATAAGACATCGGAAAACGTGTAAAAACAGCGTACGTGATGACGAAATGCCAAAAATCCTTTCAACAAGAAACGTGTTCGTTATCAGAGAATAAACGTCGCTTTTTCCTCAAGATAAACAATTGTGCGGCGATTTTCGCTAGGCAACAATACGGGTGCACTGAATTTCAAAGTCAAGTTGCAGGAGGACTTTGGTTTGGAACACTTTGAACACATGATCCAATGCACTGAAACCTAAGTCAAATAAGGTGCCGTTATAAGGCTGATGTGCTTTGTCACTCATTAGTACATAAAGACAGCAGTCCATTGGATGTGTCTAGGTTTCCGATTCCCTGCTTATCTTTAGCGATGACAAGGTTCGTCGAACAGTGAGTTCTCTAATGATTGAGGTAAAATATCACTCAAAGGCTAAAAATGATCTCGATTCACATGGGTAAAAACATATAGAAATACAGCGAAAACTAATATGGCCAGTGGAGCACAGAGTCAGTATAATAACCACTTCAAGCGCTGGCTTTGGCTTTGGCTTCAGCCGCAAAACGCACAGACTAGTACAGAACGGGCAAGAGAGTACTCCTGCGGCGTTGGAGCAGCACTGTACGAGCCCTTGCCACTCCGTGCTCCGAGCAGCGCAGACTAAATATCGCGATTAGTACAAGTGACATGGATGAAGCAATTGAAATACGTGAAATGCAAATGATTTGTCATGATGAGGCACATAGTGTATAATTAAGTATTGCGTACAGTGTGCTCGCACAGAAGGTAAACGTGACTGACTGACGGTGGGCACTTGATTGAACATCACTCGGCGATGAAAAGTGATGATGTGCTACAAGTGACGGCATCGATTAAAAGCTTACGTTGATTCTACTGCCCAAGTGCTGAGCTTTGTCTCAAGCCTGCAGGTGCACTGTGGTGCCCTCAGGAATCACATTCATTGCCTCCTAACCGGAAGTCACCACGCATTCCGCCCAATAAACGTCGTAGCTGACATGCACGATCAAGTGACAGAAAGGCAACCGCACCGAAGTGGTAGTGCAAGAGTTTTACGGGAAGTTTCAAAGAAGCAGCTTTTACGCGGACGGTTTCCGGAAACATTTCACGGAATCGTGTTTCACGTTGAAAATTTATGCAAAACGTTCACCGTAAAATGTACAACGTGGCGCAATGTGTTTATTTCTTTAAGAATGCGAGTGCGTGAAGTCCAGAGCAGTGAAACGTTCACTACCTTTTACACACTTTGTTTGCGTCTGGAGTCGCACATGATGGGCTTTGAGAGTGGGACCCCGACAAAAGACTCGCACGCTACTTGGCCGTTAAAAGCAACGCAAAGCGACGTGCATTTACCGTGAAGTCAGGTACACTATAGGATGGAATCGCCTGCGCCTCTTCCTCTCTTTTCTGCTTAACGTGGAACACCTCACGGAGGTCCTCTACACTGCCGACAAGTGCACACTATGTCGTTCTGTAGACTATGTACAGAAAGCCCGCGACAGACACATACGAACGTGCCACATGTTCGTCAGAGTTATGTTACACAAGCACAGTCTCTCACGTCGCCTTCAATGAATGTGTTAGTTTTTGTGAATGATATCTGTGCAACATTCGATGTGAGCAACATTGTGACAGTGGTGATGGTTACATGTATTTCCGAATAACGTTTCCTTCGCTCTTATAACTTACACCTTCGTTTAGGAGCAATTTTGTCACACAGTTGCAATCTTCATTAGTAATGTGCATTAATACTACGACCGCTATTTTTCCTAATGAATGCTTTGTGAGCATGTGCTAATACTTTGATGATGCGCACTCAGTGCTCACTACCTTTGCACCAGGAACGCTACAGCATGACCATAGTCTCTCGTATTGTTCTAACGTGCTGAGGTAATGAAATCAAATGCGATATCTTGGATCCAATATTCTAATAAATCTGGTGCGTGCGTAAGATCGCTTGAGCGCTGCGTACCCGGTGCTTTTTAGTGCCAGGAACGCTATACAAAACGCACGACTCACGAAATTGGCGTTTCTGGTAATAACCTTACTGCAGTCGTGAATGTGATAATCTTCACCATTACACAAGAATGCCGAAGATTATCGCTGTGTGGCAAAACTGTACCCTGTCGGGAGTCCAGTTTACAAATGTACGTCGCGTGTTTAACCTATATGGTTATTGCCGCAGCCAGTGCCGCATTAGTGGGAGCGTGCCAGTGCCATATGAAGGATGTCTTTAGTTCATCAGTAGCGGTAGGTGTCGCTGCCCTGGAAGCCGAGGTTCGTGACACCGCCGTTATGGGCGTGGTAGAGCTGCATCTCGACGGGATCTCCGGGGCCCCACTTTCGCTCTGGCTGGAATGCCTTTGTGGGATTCTGTGAAAAGAGAAATGATAAGCAATAGATAAGAAAAACTTCAGCCTTGGTATAAAGAACACAAACACAACAAATTCTTGGATATATCGAAGCAATTGCCTACTACTACTTGGACATACTATCACGCTATGACCACCGCTGTAAAACAGAAATTCGATATAACTAAGGTATTTTCTTTGCCTTGCGTCCGTCGAGATTCCTCTGTAAAGCGTATAAGAAATCAATCTAGCAGCTTGTATTCTTCTACGTAACTTCGACCAGCATCTATCACCACCACCATAATGGTAGGAGAGTTTTTCGCAGCGTGACGTTCAGCACATATATACGTTGTTATCTCAATTTCCTGGGAGGCATCGCCTTGGGCACAGCTTATGGTACCGCATCGGCAGCGCGATGTGCTGGCCATGTGCTTGAATTTCAGTGGGGTGTTCATAAACCACGATTGGTAGTTTGGAGACTAATATGCGTGTTACGTTTATTTCCCCCTTTGCTTTCCTGATCTATACGATTTTCACTTCTCCGTTATCACATGAATTGCCCATAATATTAGCTGGTCGATCGGCTAGTGTGAGCGTTTTCTTTTCTTTTTGATACAATGCCTTGTGTCAACAGCTCCAGTGGACCACATTTAATTAGGCAGCTCTATTTGAAGTGCCTAGATTGATTTTTAGAAAGTGTAGACATATGCGACGCACCCCTAACGTATGTAAACGGAATCCACTTCTTTTTTCTTCGACAGTTTGTCTGCATATCGTTCATTGAGGCCACTGTGTCAGTTTAAAGCCAACGAGTCCTGCCAATCGAGGTCGTGGGTTCGATAGCAAGCTAGGTGGCCGCATTGCGATGAAGTTATATGCGTAAACGCGCTTGCGCTATAGATGCGCGAAAAAGAACTGAAAGTGGTAAAAAATAAACCCAGAATGCACCACTGCGGAGTACCTCATAACTATTTTGAAAAAAAAACTCGGCAATTTGTTTTTTTTTCTTCCAGTTTTGCACGCATGACAAAATGCAGCTACGCGTTCTATATTTCAGTTTTTTTAAGCGTACTCTTGCCGGAAATGGGCAATAAAGCGAGCATACCGCATAAACGCTCCTTCCAGTTCTTGAGCAGCATGATTGTGCCCCAGATGGGGATCTGTGCCATGGACAGCATGGCCAGGAGCCAGCCGATGCCATCGGCCCACGTCGGGTAGGACACTATGTCGTCGTTCATGATTGCCTTGAGCTTGATTAGGCCGTAGATGAACAGAAACTGATAGGGAAAAAAGATACGCGGAAAACGAATTGAAGAAACTACTTCGAAGACAGCGGGACCCTAAAAAGCACTGCGCGGATGAGGATGCGCATGGCATACGTGGTCTCAGCAATAATGGGCAGCTTTTAAGGGGTTCTGACAATTAAGACATCTTTTCTTCATTTTTAATTTTCTTCCATTGATGGAGGCTCCAGAAGCTGAGTAACACTGAAAAAAAGTGCTGACATGACAAAAAGCGTCCAAAATTTTTATTTGCGTTAGATACATTTATTCATCGAGATTCGCCTTCTCTTCTGAGAGAATACCACGCAGTGACGTCACCAGCGCGGTGGTCACGACACTGAAGGTTTTCATGTGGCAGCAGGGCATTGCTCTATAAAACTACACTATGGGACATTACAATGTTTTGTCGTGGAGGTTCTCTTAATTGTTTATTACGCTGGTATTGCATGAATCAATTCTCTGTCATGACAGCACAACAGCGTGACCTCCCCTGGAAACAATACCAACGTTGGTTGTAGGGTATGTTGGGTTGCTTCGAGGTTTATGGAAATTTTCTAATGGTTCTGAGAAAGCGGACTCGTATCTGGTGTAGAAATTGGCCAAAGAAAAATGTGTCACTGCTACTTCACAAGGCTGCTATGTTGTAGACGGAATACTTGCTACGAATGTCGAATGTTTACGCTGCGGATAATATACGGCACAGGTATGTACGGTGTGACCCTTTAAAGTGCGGATTTTAACACTTTGGATTTTCGAACTTCGGATGTTTGAGCTGTGAATTTTCGGGCTGCGAATATTTTTTGTTTGCGCCAGGGGTTATTATCACTACAAATCTCGCAGCATAGCAGCGAGATCGCTTCAGATTTCAGTAAAGAAAGGAAGATTACGCAACACAGTTTCCTCACCGCGAGGATGCAGGGCGAGAAGACGAGCCAGCTTGCCTTCCAGTGCCAGCCGAAGTCGTGCCCCAGCATGATGTTCAGATCAGCGCAAAAGCGGTTCACACCTGCGGTACAAAAAAGATCAATGGGTCAAGGTCGGGAGCGAAATGAAATTGTTGACGCACAAGTGACAGTGTTGCATCACATACTTGAAACATATGATGCAGACATATATAATAAAACACGACGAAGGGCCAAAGGGGAACTCACGAGGAAATGACCGTAAATATTACGAGATGAAGAGACATGAAAGCGAACGAACAAACACTTGTCGTTGGTGGTAGCCGAAGCTACAATATCAGGATTACACGCGTGAAGTCAACTACCCTCTAGTGCGGCGTGAATATTGTATTGTGAAGAAGAAAGAGCGTCGTTGGCAAGCAACATCGCCACCGCTTGGGTACTGGGTGCTGGGCTTCGCTCGCTCGGCTTGTGCTGATCATCGCCGGCATCTGCTTGACCGTTGCTCTTGCACGATCGTGTTTCTTCGTAGGACCACCGTCGCAACAGTCGTCAATAAACCCTCTTTCAATTGGTGGAAGGTGCTGACATTCCCCGTCGCCTGAACCTGGGTGCTGCCATTCGCCGTCGCCTGAACCTGGAGCTGCGCAACCGAACGCTACCTCCCATCATGGCTACCAACAACGCGCAACCTGGCTCTTCCACTCCATCCCCCAGCAACCCCGGCGTTCTTCGTTTGCGAGAGCCCAAGGTCTTTAGCGGAGCTGATGAGACCGACGTGGAAGACTGGTTCGCTAACTATGAACTGGTGAGCGCTAACAACAAGTGGGATGACGCGGACAAATTGACTTACGTCATCTTTTACCTCACTGACGTGGCCGAAATGTGGTATAATAACCACAAAAACGACATCACGACGTGGTCCATCTTTGAAACCTTGTTTGCTGACGTTTTTGGCCGACCCGCAGTCCGCAAGTCCAGAGCCGAACAACGCTTGCGGACTCGCGCACAAAAGCCAACGGAATCTTTCACCAGCTACATCGAAGACATTATTGGTCTTTGCAACCGTGTGAACACCACCATGCCCGAGTCGGAGAAGATTCAACACATCCTCAAAGGGATAAATGACGGTGCATATCAGCTGCTCCTGGCCCGTAATCCTGCCACCATTGCGGAACTTGTCACTTTGCGTCAAAGTTTCGACGAGTTGAGCAAGCAGCGCGCCCTGACTCGCCCATTTTCCTCACACGCCGACTCGCTCTCCAGTCTCACTTCTGTTCCCGACCACTCACCAACCCTGCAAGAGATTAAAGACTTTGTGCGTGAAGAAGTAGCTCGGCAACTGTCGTTGATTCCCTTCACGCAGCAGCCGCCGTCCTCTCGTCTGCCCTCACCACTCCGCGACGTTATTGCCGAAGAGGTAGCTCAGGCTGTTCCCGTCGCTGCCCATCAGCAGCTTGTGGCCATACCTGTTGCCCATGCGCCGGCTATGCAGCCCGTGGCCGCGCCCCTTACGTATGCCCAGGTGGTACGTAGCAGACCCCGACAGCAGCATTTGCCACCCATGTCTTCAGTCGCTCCCCACTCCGCCCCATTTTCGACACCTTGGGCCGCACCACGAGTCAGCAATTCCTGGCGCACTCCTGACAATCGACCGATCTGCTACGCCTGCGGTACTCCAGGACACGTGGCACGATATTGTCGCCGTCGCTTCCAATTACTCCGCGACGCTACTCGGCCGTTACCGTATGACCCACAGCCCATGCACATACCTGCTCCCTATCCCTCACCGCAGTATGGATGCACTAACTTTCCTGAGTCTCGGTCACACCAGCCTCAAACTCACTCTCCCCGCTCCCCATCTCCTCGCAGGCGATCACTGTCCCCAATGCGCCCTAGACCCGCTTCCTCCAACCGGGAAAACTGAACGCCGCAGTTCCAGAGGCAAGAACTGCGCCGTCGTCGAAATGCTCAAGTCCTCGCACTTCACCAGCTAACGTCGTCGCTATATCAGCCGATGGTGTTTCTACCTTTGCCCTCGTCGACACAGGTGCTGCCGTTTCTGTTATAGCCGCCCAGCTCTGCCGCTCCCTACGCAAAGTGACCACGCCGCTCTCTGGACTATCACTTCGTACAGCTAGCGCACAACAAGTTCGACCTCTTGGCACCTGTACGGCCCGCATATTCATCCAAGGCTCTATGTACGTTGTCGAGTTCATCGTCCTTTCGGTGTGCTCGCATGACGTTATCCTAGGGTGGGACTTTCTGTCAAATCATCATGCCATCATCGACTGCGCACGCGCTGAAGTTCAATTTTCGCACCTGTGTGACGAACCTTTGCAAGAAACCCTTGAGCGGTCGCCAAAACTTGTCGTGCGTGAGGACACTGAAATTCCGCCAGCCTCTCTTGCCGTTGTTCCGGTTTGCTGCGATGACTATAACGATGCTACAGTAATGTTTACACCTTCCGACATTTTCATGAGCCGCAGAGCAGTTTCCTTGCCTTTCGCTACACTCGACGTCACTGCGGGCCGAAGCAATATTTTCGTCCACAACCCCCTTTCTGCACCGCTTACGCTACTTGCCGGCGAATGTCTCGGTCGAGTGGAGTACCTCGATTCCTGTTTATTCCTTAACATGCCAGACGAATCGTGCAGTAGCGCCTCGACCGAACTTCATGCCCTTTCTCCACTGGAGTGCTCATCGAGTGACACCTTCTCGAGTTCCATCGCCGACACCTTAAGTGCCCATGAACGTGCCGAGCTTCTTAATCTCCTCCAGCACTTCGCGAATTCATTCGACGTTTCTCAGCCGCAATTGGGTCGGACTTCCGCAGTGCACCACTACATTGACACCGGTTCGCACCAGCCATTGCGTCAAAGACCGTACCGTGTCTCTGCTGCAGAACGTCACGTCATCAACGACCAGGTCGAAGAGATGCTACGTAGTCGCGTTATTCGACCATCGCACAGTCCTCGGGCATCTCCTGTCGTTCTAGTTCGAAAAAAAAGATGGATCGATTCGATTTTGCGTCGACTACCGGCGATTAAACAAGGTGACGCGGAAAGACGTCTATCCATTACCGCGCATAGACGACGCCCTTGACAGCCTACAAGGAGCCGAATTCTTCTCCTCCTTAGACTTACGATCTGGATACTGGCAGGTTCCTATGGCAGAAGCTGATCGCCAGAAAACTGCGTTCATTACACCAGATGGCCTGTACGAATTTAACGTAATGCCATTTGGTCTTTGTAATGCTCCTGCCACGTTTGAACGGCTCATGGACAACACACTGCGTGGACTGAAGTGGTCTGTGTGTCTATGCTACCTCGACGACATTGTCGTTTTCTCTCCCGATTTTCCTACGCATCTGCTTCGGCTCCAACTGGTTCTGACGTGTTTAACCAATGCTGGGCTCCAACTGAACCTTAAAAAGTGCCGCCTCGCCGCGCGAGAGCTGTCAATTTTAGGGCACATCGTCTCCAAGCATGGTGTTTGACCCGACTCTGCAAAACTGCGAGCAGTCGCTGAGTTCCCGAAACCTACAACACTGAAAGAATTACGCAGTTTTGTCGGACTATGTTCGTACTTCCGGCGCTTCGTGCGAAATTTTGCATCGATCATGTCACCACTGACCAACCTCCTACGCGGTGATGCAGACCTTTCATCATGGTCTCCTGACTGCGACGTCGCGTTTGCCACGCTCCGTAGGCTGCTAACATCTCCTCCAATTCTTCGGCATTTCGACCCAACAGCTGCAACGGAAGTTCACACAGACGCTAGTGGGGTTGGTCTAGGCGCCGTTCTCGCCCAACGCAAGCCGGGCTACTCCGAATACGTCGTCGCTAATGCGAGTCGCACACTTACTAAAGCTGAGGCCAATTACAGCGTCACTGAAAAAGAGTGCTTGTCGCTAGTGTGGGCGCTTCGCAAGTTCCGCCCTTATTTGTACGGTCGCCCATTCGACCTGGTAACGGACCACCATGCACTTTATTGACTCGCCACAATGAAAGACCCTTCTGGCCGCCTAGCTCGGTGGGCACTGCAAATCCAGGAGTACGACATTCGTGTCATCTATCGCAGCGGACGCAAGCATTCTGACGCCGACGCCCTGTCGCGTTCGCCTTTACCTCCCGACTCGGCCTGCGGAACCACTGGTATCTCCATCGCATCTCTCGACCTCGACTCCTTTACCAGTGAACAACACAAGGACCCGTGGATCGCTTCTCTTTTTAACTGTCTTTCTGGATCGTCAACCACTGCGGTACCACGATCTCTCCGACGTCAAGCTGCTCATTTCGCCATTCGTGATCGGCTACTACACCGACGCAACTACGCCCCCGAAGGTCGTAAGTGGCTCTTGGTTGTCCCGCGCAGCTTGTGATCACAAATCTGCGCCTCCTTTCACGACGATCCTCAATGTGGTCATGCCGGAGTTTTCAAAACTTACGAACGCATTCGCCATCGCTTCTACTGGCGCGGAATGTATAATTTCGTTCGAAAATTCGTTATGGGCTGTCCTGACTGTCAACGTCGCAAATCACCGCCTTTCCACTCGTCCGGTGCGCTTCAACCGCTTCCGTGCCCTGCCAAACCTTTCGATCGGATCGGAATTGATCTCTATGGCCCTCTACCGACAACATCAGATGAAAATTGGTGGATTATATACGCTGTGGACCATTTAACACGCTACGCTGAGACCACCGCCCTTCCAAGTGCCACTGCGCGGGACGTAGCATCCTTCATCCTTCATCGCTTCATATTACGACATGGTGCACCTCGAGAACTACTAAGCGATCGAGGTCGAGCCTTCCTATCAGAAGTCGTCACGTCTCTGCTTTCTGAATGCCATGTTGTTTATCGCAAGACCACGGCATACCACCCGCAGACTAACGGGCTCACGGAGAGATTTAACCGCACACTTGGCGATATGCTCGCCATGTATGTGACATCCGATCATACTAACTGGGATCGCATTCTTCTATTCATTACGTACGCATATAACACCGCGGCACAGTCTACCACTGGATTTTCACCTTTCTTTCTTCTTTATGGACGCGAACCATCCCACACCATCGATACTCTCCTTCCATACCGTCCTGACGCATCCGAATGCCCATCCGTGTCCGAAGCTGCCCGAAATGCGGAAGAGTGCCGTGAACTCGCACGCACCTTTACGTCTCGAGAACAACAGCGCCAGAAAGAAAACAACGCCGACTCTTCACAAAGCCCCAGCTATTCCCCGGGATCACTTGTATGGCTGGCTGTTCCTTACCAAACCCCCGGCATTTCCTCAAAACTCGTTCCAAAGTACGAGGGCCCATACCGCGTTTTGGAGCAAACCTCGCCGGTGAATTTTCTCATCGAGCCACTTTCCCCATCTGACGACATGCGCCGTCGTAAACGTGACATCGTCCACGTCGCCCGCCTTAAGCCATATTATAGCCCTCTGCCTCCAGACTCTTAGGTCGCCAGGATGGCTCTTTTTCGGCGGTGGCAAATTGTGAAGAAGAAAGAGCGTCGTTGGCAAGCAACATCGCCACCGCTTGGGTACTGGGTGCTGGGCTTCGCTCGCTCAGCTCGTGCTGATCATCGCCGGCATCTGCTTGACCGTTGCTCTTGCACGATCGTGTTTCTTCGTAGGACCACCGTCGCAACAGTCGTCAATAAACCCTCTTTCAGTATGTATTTATGCATGTGTCCAGTTCTTCGAGTTTTAAGGTGTCTTTAACGCACAATATTTTGAAGGTGTTCAATGCATAGACGGCGGCATGCAGGGGGGTGCAGATGGAGAACTTGTCCCACACTAGCACCTTCCCCTACATCAAGCTACACCAGTGGCTTCTTCCATCCTCTCAGCTGCGATGCAGTGTAGGTTTGCATCCCTAAAGTTAAAATTCAGCCAACGCCCATGGTTGAATATGTCAGATGTCCCACGCAGTAGGCTTAGTAGATGATAGCACCGACCTATCGTGCATGCGCTGTCTGCCACGATGAAAATATAGGCCGTCAGTTTAGACAGTGAGATCTACCCTGCGATGGTGAGTTGCCACACCACGTAGTTTCTACACTGCACATAATCAATGAAAGTGAACGAGCTTTATCGCTCGTTCACAACACAAAATTATATTTGGCACAGATAGCCTGCCGTGCATGACATACTGTTCTAGCATGAGCTGAAAATGTTTTTGTACATACCATAATACCACATGAGCCCGACGATTTCACAACTGGCGATGAACAGAACAGCGCCTCCTCCAGCGTAGGTGCCCATAAGATCAGTCAGGACGTACTGCCCACCCTGAAAGTAAAAGCAAACAAAAGAATTACATTCTGCCTGCTTAATTAAACAACAGTGTTGTGGCATTCGAAAAAGGCAGCTCTTCATGCAAAGTGCCTCAGAAAGCAGCGCGCAGGCTTCGCGCTCGGCTCGCGTATGACACATACATGATCTGTCGTTTTAGTACATTTCGTCACGATGAAAACATAAGCGGTAGGCAGGTACACAAATCAAGCTTGCGATTTTAAGTTGGATAATTTCACAGTCCTATCGCAATGCATCTTTTATGCTATATATATGCCCGGTGTCTCAAGGTGACGGCATTGCTCAAAAACCTCTCTTTGGTAATGAACGTTCACCTAGCACCAGATAGACGCTGCCAATACATGTGAAGTCATTTGGAAGATGGCCCTGAGCAGTTCTAGTTGGCACCTGAACTTCCACCGACAGATTCCTATGACGTCACACCAAATGAGCCATCTATTGTTATGTTTACGGCATTAATGTCTAACAGATTGTGGTCACGGTAAAAGATTTCTAGCGTAAAGGGGCCCCTAAAGTGCAGTTTGGGGTTAGGGATGTACCATGGCAGAGTTAGTGCATCAAAATGGCACGCCTATGCACACACTTTCATCATATTTCGCGCTTCGGTATTGTTCAGTCTGACGCCTGCCTTATTGTCAAACATCGATATAACGAGGTCGATTAGTTAAAATGGCTTCTTATAATCTGCTACTCTATCACTACAAACGTAATCTTTTGCACCAGAAGGACAGCGAGGTAAATCTACAGTTTAAATTGTTATACCATGCAATCGTAGTTCGTTCAATCAAGCCTCAACTGAAGTTCACTTTAGCAGTTTGGAGTGTGTCTTTAAGCCAGCTGAGAAGTGTGGTCAAGGAAGCATACCTGTGTGACACATGGCAGACCGACGAGGAAGCATAGCACGCAGATTCCGAAGGTGAGAGGAACCTTATACCGTCTGGACCTGGGGAATTCGTCGTAGAATGCGGTCAGAAAGGTCTCCAGCAGCGCGAACTGTCAAGTAAAGAAAAAAATGTGCAGGGGCTAAAGTATATGGCAACGCCTAAAAGAAAATTATAATGCGATATTGAATGTGGTCCCTCCAACAGCGCCGTCGCCGGGCTGTGACGTTACAGACGGCACTCACTCGGCCTTTGCGTGAATAATTTGGAAGGCGTCCAAAGACGATGTCACATGGCTACAGAAAGACAAAACTTTCTAACTTGGCCTATAAATTAAGCTCAGCACAATTGCATTTGCTGCGGGAACCTGGGCAACATTCTGCTTTCTGCTACATGCATTCGGCATACGTATATATCAGCGCTCCGGCAGAACAGGTATGTGCTCACCACAACGCGGCGAAAACACATGCTCCGAGTGGAACACACAGTATAAGCGAAGAAAGCCACTCATAACAAAAAGAAGCTTACCTAATAATCACTTGAACATCCCATCGAGACGCGTACAGTAACGCCGGGCAGAATGACGTACCACAATATATCTGAATCGTACGTTGCTTCAGACACTTGTACGCAGTTAGGACGCGAACTACTAAGGAATGGTTTTAAGGACTAATCGTATATCATTCCAGAGCTTAATATGAGTTCGAACGAGACCAAGTACGTTTATATATTAAGCACTCTGTCGTTTTACCACAACATAACAAGGACAGAAAGAGCGCTCTTTCTGTCCTTGTTTCTTTTATAGTTTCGTCGTAAGTACTCGTAGTCTTGCAATGTGCAAATATGTTGACTCCCAATCACCAACTAGCCCAAGCATCTGTCTTATCAAAATGCGGCAACATGATCGATACCTTTCAAACTTTGGTCCTTGGATACCCATCTTCATTTATAAAAATACAGGCTACCGAGGTGTCCTAAGCCTTGTAAAACTGTGGAAGAATTCATGAAGGCCACAAAAATGATGCATCGTTGATAGGCATCCACCCTCAGCATTATCTGGTTTTTCGTACCTGTGGAGCAACTATACCACACTGAAAGACGTCTAATATTCTTTTGAAATATGACATTTTCAGTATGACGCATGCTTTATCGTTACAATTAAATGATAACATGTTCTAGGAAGCCTTTCATTATTCCTTAAGGGTGTAAAGGAGTTCAGGCCAGCTGAATACGTGAACAAATTTTTCGGATGAAGACCGTGGCCCATAAAGAACACCAAAGCCAATTATACATAATCACAATTACTTGCATAAAATGCCAACGAGTTGATAGCTTCAGTAAAAAACATTAGGTATGAGTAATTTAGCACACAAAAGCACACTGACTTCTTTGTAGGCACAGTGTTTAATCAAGCAGTGAATCTACAAATTACCGCTGAATGAAGCATTACTTAGCTAATAAATAACCAAGAATTGTAGACATGAAAACTACACAATTTGCCTCCACATAATGTAAACGTAAGAAGCACATACCTTTTGAAGTGCCAGCCTCAAGTGCAGTTTTCTGCTTTCGCTCTTCATATTCCTTTAGGAACGTCCAGAAGCTGTCGTACTGCTTAGAATTCCTGCGAAATACAAACACTGAACGCTTCTGCATAGCAAGAGGGCATGCAATCTATGTCAAAGACAATTCATAAGAGAGAACTTTGGCGCTGCGATCACTCAGCCACCTCGGTATTGATTGAAAGCGCACCAATTAGCCTAGTCTTCGTGGTTGCGGCTTCAAACGCATTTGTGGCCTTGTTTATTGTGGTGTTCTGGTTTTGTTTCGAATAAAGGAATGAACCGTTATGAACTTCACAAGCTGATTCGAATTAGCGGGCCTAAAAGGTTTAGGTGGTGAAGTGCAACTGCTGAACATTTGCCGATCGTTATTTCGTGACAAAGCAACTTCAATCCTTGTGAGACCAAATGGAGCTGAAAGAGCAAAGATCAGGCAAATTTGTGGACAACTCATAGTTATCCCGCTGGCTGAAATATGTGCATTGCAGCTTCCATACACAGCAGTGCACCTCACCTAGTAACATAATAAGAGGATGGGTTGAAAGTCAGCCCGATACATTGACATTATAGGGAGGTGGGGCACAGTGACCCACTTTGGTGCCCCTAAAGAGGAACCCTGCGATTGCCTATGCCTGTACATATAGTATTGTCTACTACTGAAAGTCGTAGAACATGGATTATATACATAGTGTTAGTACAAAGGCACGGGCTAACAAAAAGCTGTTATATTAGTAAAAGATGTGCGTTGTCTAATGCATCTACTAAGGTGTAACAGAGTGGGTGTACTATGGGCCTGACATTTTCTCTAAATGCGAATTAGTGAGAAGCCAATGTAGGGAACACCTAAACTTGTTGTATAAATCGGTACTGCTATAAGAAGGGGTTTGGTGATCAAATGTGCAAAAACAAATGAAATCTGCTTGTATTGAGGCTTAGATATATTGGCTTCATGGCCAGATAGATGCATTTGCCGATTCCTGCAAGACAATCTGCCAGAAAGCTAGGTTGTCTGCACGCACCAGCCGAGGGGCTCCATTCTGGTAAGATCACTTTGAATGAACATGTTGTTTGCATGATGTAGACTCAGAAGTCTAATGACCGAAGTTGACTACTTGCCCGGCTTTCTCAACTGGCCAGTTAGCACACACTGTAAGCAACATTGTAGAGGCATCTTTTACACAAAACATGGCTAGGGTCTCTGTTGTAAAGTACGTGGGTTTCTGTTGCCCACTACACCTTTTACAGATCTATGAGGCGGAAAACGTGTTCCCAAGTTGCTTTCTTAGCATGACCAACAATTAACAGACAGAATACATCCTTGCATTAGCACTTGGCCAAATTTTAATAGTTCCTTAGCTTTTGCGGCCTTCCATCATGATTTGCACTAAATTGTCCCTATATATTTCTGTTAGCTTCTCCACAGAAGTCTTCAAGCTTTGTTTTTTTTTAAATAACTACTAGTTATTCACAGTCGAAGTTGTAACCTCCCTAAATGTTTAAAAGTGCTTACGTAAGGCCTTAATTTGGGCTATAGAAATATACATGTGTGCTGGTTCGTACAATATATGAGCATCCAAGCGCCTGCCTGACCTTAACCCAATAGTTACCTCAATATACAATCTTTCTTGGAGCACATCAACAATTTTCAAAATAATATTTACGTTACCGCATACTGTTCATACGAGCTTGTGTTCTCCTTACCACATTTGTATTTTATAGCAATATTTATGCTGATTTCACGGCAATGTAATTGGAGCATTCGCAGTTTCAATTGCTTTCGAAATGACGCGCTAGCTGTGACTATCTAGACCTTCCCAAGTAGTGACAGTATTATGGGCGCGCTTTCTGAGGCGTATCGTTGAAGCACAGACTGTTTCGCACATGAGGGGAAAACTAGGGACACAATGCAATACGCGCTCCGCGTACTCCCGTAAGTGTAAAAAAGCCTGTATACAATTGTCAGGCTAAGAGCACGCGTTGATGCAATTGTTACGATTATAAGAGACGCCCTAGTGAAGGGCTCCGGAAACTTGGACAACCTGTGTTGCTGTGGCTATCTATATTAGGTACACGGGCCTCCAACAATCCGCCTCCATTCAAATGAGGCCGCAGCGGCTGGGTTTCGGTGCCGCGACCTTTGGGTCAGCGCAGTTGATCTCCGTACCAACTACACCACCGTGGCGGTCGGCGCGTTAATACAGAACACATAAAAAGAACATCGGCCTACCTGTTGATGGGACTGTTGTCGCCAAAAAATATTCGAGAAAGATCATGTCGAAACAGGGACAGATTCTCCCGTTCCCCAGTTTGACTCTTTTTCCGTGCTGTCGGTTGGACGCGGACAGAGTCATTTGGTGAGCGTTCTCGTTGAGCACGATTTCTAATCGCACTGCGGCGGTCATCTGGGTAGTCGCCACTGTCGCGTCTGGTTGAACTGTGCCGTCGGCCGGGCTCTTTGTGGCCACTGTCGGGATCTCCGGGACCGGCACTGCCATACCTCGACGACGAGCTGCATAGTCGTCCGTGTTTTTTGCCATCGCTGTCGCCCCGTTCTTCGCTGTGCTTTCGTTTGCGACTGGACTTGTGATAGTGCCTCCTATCGTGATCTCTACCCATTGTGGTTGGTATTAACGTTCTTCGCAACAAAAACCCGGAGAACGAAACTGCAGCGCGAGACGGCCATGTGATTATGTTTACGTTGCGTCTGAATGCCGACGTTGATGCAGCTTTTGTTTCTAGACTAATGAACATATTGAGAAGCTATATCATGGCTGCTAGATAGCTATATTAACCAATATACTGGCTATTTGAAAGCGCTTAATAAAATTTACAGGTAAATTAAAACGTATCACGTAGCTTTTAAAATTCAACATGGCACTTCATTTCAAATGGCGCTCAATTTAAAAGTGTTATAAATGCTAAGTTTCAAAGATATACCTTTATAAACGGCTACACGTATTCAGTATTAGCCTAGTGTCCAAGCTTTCGGAACGACGTTATTGAGTGCGAACGATGATATTAACACGTGGTTACACAAATCAGTGGCTTTGTGTAATGTTTTGATTGGACCAGCCAAAACGACCGTAACACGCCACCCACAATGCTCGAAAAGTGACTATCACACGTACCGGATTTTTAACGTGCGTGTTGGCGAAAATGCCCCCACGTTGTCCGCAAAACCCGAGTATGGAAAGCCACAGAGTTAATATACTGACTCTGTTATATTAACTTAATGCGGAAAGCAGCTCTCAAACACTGTGTATTGACAGAAACCCTACGTGCAATCTTAACAGAACTGTATGACGCAAACGAATTGCAGCCAAGGGCATAGCCAGTAAATTCTGAAAACACACCGGCCCCCCTTATACCGAGTGTGTTCTGTGCTGTCTGTGCCGAGTACGGCGTGGACTCTACGGTTAAAGTGTAGTACTAGAACTGTGCTACGGTGAAGCAGCGCTTTGAGGCGAGCGCTTTCCGACTCACCTGAGTTCCGTGGTGTTCGTGGCGTACATCGGCTTCTTCGACAACCAAGACAAGTGTATGCATATGATAACAGTTTCGATTCGTGCAGTGCCGCTGTCCACATAGATAAAAGAACGATACGTGGTGTGTACTCATCGCCGTTTACTTTGAGGCGTGTGCGAGCTCATGCATTGTGATACACTGTGTCTAGTACTCTGCGATTTAAAAGGCTGTGTCGTCTGCACGCAGCGCGTTTTCTCAGCTGTCAACGAGTGTGCTCCATTCGTGGATGTGTTCTAAGGTGGTCGCCTGAGACAACGGTTAAGCTCTAAAACGTGCCGTAGCGAAGGTGGGGTGTAGTTTTGGATTCTGGTTCGCTCGAAGTAGAATGAAATTTCCCGAGGCCACCACTTCAGCGTCATGATAGCGGTTTTAGGATGCGGGTTGGGATCTCAACTAGACAAAGGCTGATTCGTCGCCCACGTTAATCAATTTCTGTTTGTATGATAATTGCTGCTCTACTACAAAACACAGTTAGTGTACCTAGAGCTTTCCTTGGCTTAACTGCCCGTTTTGTTCGTTCTACTGTGCGCAGCAGTCGCTTTCGACAGATAGCTAGCACTGGTATAGGAGAGTACTGCTCTTAATAATAATTAGTGCTAATGATAATCAGCACGCTGTAAGACATGAAAGTAACTCGAGAAAATAACAAGAGAAAAAAGCGGAAATCCGTCATTAACGCGTGAAATTCAGCTAAACCTTTATAAAACTCTGGACACTTTTGAATTGTAATTTTAAGTACTAAAATGCAATACAGCAGTAAATGAAAAAAAAATGCGCAGTGTGGTGTTCATGCTTCAATGCAAAGTGAATAAAAAATTCTGCTGTACTGTTGAACGTGTTAAAATTAGAAGTAAAATTAAGCTAAAGTGCTGACAAAAGTTCCTATATTATGGATTCAGGAAAGGGAAATTTATTTTGCTGTGAATAACGTACTACAGTATTATGACTGGCAAATCTACATAAGTAGCAAGTGAAAAATGCGCGGTAGAAGCCGGCTGCTCCATTGAAAAAAATAGATAACAAGATTTAACTTCAGTTCTAAGGTGATAGCGTGGTTTATCGCCTTACATAAACGGCCTGTTTAGCACCAAACAGGCCGAAACTGCGTAGTATATAAAGTTAAAAAATGCAAGCACGCCGTGCTTGGTGACATGAATATTTCAGCTTAAGGTTTCATGTATTATTTGATTGTAGACATATTTCCAATCGTTGTATATACTGCACCTGTGCAGTTTGCGCACTTCCCTCATCCGTAACAGGAAAGTCTGATTTCATATTGATCAATGTAGGCCGAACCAGGCAGCAGTGCAACGCCAAGACGACTGGTTACAGAAGTATGACTAATGTCATAGGCCCGAAAGGACCAGGCAGATATTAAGCTGGTAAAAAACAGATGCTGCGGGTGTATGTATTGTTTACAATTTAGAGTACTATAGGTACTCTACTATAGGAGAGCCTCATGCCGTCCCGCACATTATTATTATAACGGTACTGTATGACAGCTCATATTACTTTTCACTTGGCCAGATCGGCTGAGAAGTGCTGCCCGGTACTGTTGCTCGGTTGGACCGTCTCCCATACAACCTTAGACGTGGAACTGGCCAAGATCAATATTAGTGACACGAATAAAACGTTATACATTCATTTAAACAAGTAGAATGCTTGCTGTCACTTTGGGTGGTATAGACTGAAAGCAACTGTTATGGCAGATTTTGTAGAATTGCACGAAATGACTCTTCAAGGCGAAATATGTCTGCCGAGCGCCGTCTGTAAACGTGATTCGAGCGAGGCGGACGTGGTGGCGCTGCCGTCAGCTGCGAGGCCATCGGCGCGGGCGGCATCCGACGGCGCGCGCGACTGCCAGCCCAACGTTTGGCAAACGTTGTTCCAGCCGGCGTGGCTACAGTCCCATCACGTTTGACCCGCATGGCATTGTTACGATTATCGACAACCTGAAACTAACGTCTTCTTACGGTATTGATGGAATTAAAAGTAAATTTTTAAAGAATACCAAAGAATACAGTTCCTTCATCCTGAAATGCATATTTTCACAATCGTATCATGATGGTGCACTACCTGAAAACTGGAGAACTGCTGCGATTATTCCAGTACATAAAGGCGGTGATAAACATAGTCCACCTAACTATCGTCCTATATATCTCTCACATGTGTACCATGCAAAATAATGGAACATATAATATTTTCTCATCTGGTTATTTTTCTAGAGGATAACAGCTTCTTCTCTACAACTCAGCATGGCTTCCGAAAGATTTTCTTGTGATACTCAACTAATTTTTTTTTACTAATGATTTGCATTCATCTTTGGACTCTGCTTCTTTAACTAAATGTATATTTCTTGACTTTGCTAAAGCGTTTGATAAAGTTAACCATTCCCTGCTCTTATATAAACTAAGTGTTCTAAAGATTGACCCTGCAGTTTTTAACTGGATTCGTGCATTCCTTTCTTCTCGTGTTCAATTTGTCAGCACTAACGATGTTAATTCTTCCACTGCACCAGTTTATTCTGAGGTTCCTCAAGGATCGTACTTGGCCCCCTGCTATTACTAATCTATATAAATGACTTGCCTTCTACTGTTACTTCCAAAATTTGTTTGTTCGTTGACGACTGTGTGATTTACCGTAAAATATTTAATAATAATGATAATCATTCTCTGCAAGCTGATCTCAATAACATACTTGATTGGTGTCATATTTGAAAAATGGAACTGAACATTAAAAAATGAGAGTCCATGGGGATTTCTCGGTCGAGTACAACTTGTCCATCTTACTTTCTTCACAGTCATCCCCTCGAAACTGTTACATCTTACCGGTACCTCGGCGTCCACATAACTAACACTTTGTCCTGGAAATTACATACTGAAGATATAGCGTCCAAAGCCAATAAAACACTGGGTTACCTTCGCAGAAACTTCTTTCTTGCTCCATCGTCCACTAAAGTTATTACTATATACCACATACGTCCGTCCTCAAATGGAATACGCTTCATCTGTTTGGGACTCCGGTCAGGTAACATTATCACACATGTTGGAATCCATTCAAAATCGTGCAGCTCGTTTCATTTGGCTAACTACCATCGTTCAGCTAGTGTCACTCAAATGAAGGTATCGTTAAACCTCATCCCACTAGTTACTCGCTGAAAGCGCACTCGCATTTGCCTGTTTTATAAAATATTTTATTACAATCCGAAACTCCGTTCCCGTTTAATCCAAGCTGCTCCCTTCATTCTCTTCGCCGTAATCACCAACAAAAAGGTCACAGTCCCCCATTGCAACACAGTAACCTATGCCCAATCATAAATCCCATGAACTGTAATGATGGAATTCCCTGCCTGCATCAATAACAATCATTATTGAATCCATTCAATTTAAGAATATTCTTAAAACAATGATTACCTAATTACTCCTGTATGTTTGTTGAACAGTTTCTTCGTATTGCTTTGTGCCTTCACCATGTAATAAAAATAAAATTAGTGTTATCATTTGCTTTATTATGATGTGAGTTGTTAGGAGTATTCATTTTGTACCCCAATTACTGACAATATTTTTATGCCATTTGCTTTGTATTCCTTGTTTTTTTCATTTTTGTGCATGCCCTTCCCGTCTAAATGTACTGTTTACCCTTAGGGTAAAAATAAATGAATAAATAAAGTGTTCTGCCGTTCTACATTTTACCGTGGCGTAGAACCACAAGAATTCCGTGATTGTTGCTGCGACCCGAAATGTTGGTTCGTGGCATAGAAAACTGTGTGGTTCGTGGTAAGCAGATCGAATGGTTCCGTTCACATCTCGTCAACAGCAGGAATCAGTGTCTTTGTATTGTGCATTGTCGTGAATTAATTTTTAAGTTATTTAATGGAATTTGCGATACTGTCAACTTTCTGCTAGGGTACTTACAGAGAGGGTAACATAACAAAATATTATAGTAAAAAAGAGCGTCAGACTTCACACAAATCCCTGTTATCCTGCCTAATTAAGAAGCTCGACCGTCAAA